>CM021319.1:1528911-1580732 GCA_010645155.1 Tigriopus japonicus
GGTAATAATGACTGTAATGGCTCGTGAAATAATAGACGATCCCTTCATTTCAAGTGGAGCTATTAGTGACTCTCAGGGAAGAGAAAGAGTTAGTTGAAGAGGAGGTGATTGCCAAGTGGCGAAGAAGATCTAAACTGCTCCTCTTGATCTCTCCACTTTCACCCTTCTGAATACTCGATTTGAATCCTGTAAAAGGGTCCTTTTGGGGTTGTATTTCTGATGGACGAAGGCAAAGGTCGTTTTAGTAATAGGGTTTTTTATCATCGATTTTTCTGACCACTAAGCATGAAAGCTCTCGTAGAAGTAGTAAAAAAGTAGAGGTAACTGTTTTTCGAGTTCTCGTGGAGTCAATCACCCTTTCACGCGTTGATCCTTCGTTTCAAGGGAACAGCACGTTTATGTTCTGTTTCTTTATTTCTCTCTCTCCTTACTTGTGTGGAGTGCAAGGTAACCAAATAAAATCCTTCAGTGTGATTGTTTTATGGTGGTTAGTTGTCATGCCCTCAATTGGTTATGATGAGCACGAATCCATGCATATCAAATTGATTCCAATCCACCAATCGTGCAATTCTTCTCCGGGAACCAATAGTCATTGACGTCGAGTTGTTCTTTTTCTTGCCCTCAGATTGGTTTGATGGCTAAATTATTGGGTGTACAGTTTGTCCTTTCTTCCCTGGGTTTTTGGGGGCTGCCAATCTTTCTTTGTCGATGCCATTTCGGAGACAATAAGGAAGTGAAGAGGAAGGTCTGTCTAAGTTTGGTCGATGAGAGAGGAAAGACTTCTCCAACTGGAACCAACGAACTTGTAACGGTTCTAATTAGCCATTCGAAATGGGGAGGACTCTTCTCAGGTAGAATGGGCCAACAACACCAACCAGTCAAGGATATTACGACAAAGCAAATTCTTTCTCTCTACCCAACAAGCTGAACTGACTCGAGAGTCGTCCGTCACTTTGTCCAAGTCAATGGGGGGACTAAACACATTTTTACACATTTTTCATGGGGCTAATTCCCTGCCATTGATATGGTACCTGAAATGGAGGATGGCAGCTGAAAAATGGCCAGATGGTCGAAACGATATGTTACGAGGGGAGCAATTCGTTAAACCGATTTTGAAGCCAGTTCTTGTTTCTTGGCACTTTGAGCCTCCAATTGATGCTAGCGACGACGGCGGCGGCGATGATGATGATGATGAAAATGATTCTCATTTCGTTCCCGCCAGGCTTCTTCTTCTTCTTCCTTATTCCTGATCTTGGTTCTGAACGGATCTCAATCGACACTCTCTGGAACCTTGTTTGTATTGTGAGTGTGTGTCATGATTTCTTTTGTTACGTTGTTGACGGATGAAGAGATTTGGCTTAAATCATTTGACCCACATTCCTCACCCTTAGGAGAGTTCCCACAGGAGAATGGATAGGAAGGAGAAGCTCAGATCTTTTGGGTATTGAATTTGTCGAGAATGAGGCTCGACAAAAATCATTCAGGTTTGTGTCGGTTGCCAGAGAGTATGCCCACATGTCTGTCCAGTTCATCTCGGACTGTTGCCAACTGAGTGTTCGGTTCTTTTTTCATCGAGTCATGATGATGCTCTTCAAGGCACCACATTGGGACCATTGATCAATCATTTAACGCTAATGGCCAAATCCACTCACGTACCACGCCCTCAAAGCTGAAATGCTATGACGTTTTACATTGTAAAGATTATGCTTAACCCTAATGGACACAATGTTTGGACTTCTTGTGTGGAAATAATTCAAACCTTGGTGGCTTGTGTGGTCAAGTGAGAGGAATTAAAAACCGATCCTGTCATGCAAGTTGGACTTTTGACAAGCAATTTTAATCAAAGGCAGAAATTTGTGAAATGTCCTGGCTTCCCTGACTATTAGTAACGCCTTGATTGCTACCCCTGCCGAGAATCTGAGCGTCCCGTCCAATCTAGATTCTTCGTTCCAATGTCACTTTCATATTCTCTTTCCACAATTCGTGTCCGACACAGACGACACATTTTACAAGCAACTACAAGCACATGGAATGGTCAAACAGTAATTTGTTTGGCGTGGCTTAGTTCTTGAACTCTGGATGTGCCGACAAAAGTATGGATGAACCACATGTTTATACGGATGCTATTCATATTCGCGAGATCAATTTCGAGATAAGTCACTGTGGCATCAGCTTGGTTTTTGTATTCACAACTTGGCCCATGAGGATGTAGCTACGTACACCCTGCCAAGCCAATAAATATGTACTTGCATCGAACGATGAAAGAGCAGAAGACTCTTGAGATTTTTGGATGATCATCGTCGATTTCGTATCAGGCAACGACCAATCCTCTTCTGGTGTTTCCAAGCTTCTCTCAATCCTGTATATTCAGTCATGGGTGGCGAATTCGAACCATTCAGACGGAATAAGTCTTCTTCGTCAACATTTAAATGTACACATGCACCCCTCAGATCATCAGAAGTTTGAGCCCCCCAAGAAAGAAGGAGACCTTCAAAATCGACTTGGAAGTTGTGGGAATTTGTATTCTAACTTTTGCCAAGAAAAACAAATGAACATCGATCAAGGCTATTGGATGGACAGACAAATTCTTGTAGTTGTAGTAGTAGTGGAAGTGGTGGTGTGTTCTTGGTATGCAAACACAACAGGCCATGATTTATTGCAAGTTTTCCAAAAAACGGGAAGCAGAAACAGAACATGGGAATGATAGGGATGTTTAGCCATGATTCGAATAGCACGACTTCAATCGTGGTAACAGCCACTACTACCCTGACTAACTTAGCAGACGAGAAGGAAGCACCGGAAGTGATTCACGGATTTGAGGATGGAGTACAATTTCTCACTTCACACGTTGGTCTTGTTTTTCCACAACCTCCACGATTCCACAGAAAATAGAATTAAATCTGTAATCCATTGGGACAGGAAGAATAAACCATTAACCGAACTTCTTATTTCCTCCTTCTTCTAGGTCGGCGACATGATATCAGTGATTGATATGCCTCCTCCGGACGAATCGATTTGGTGGCGCGGAAAGCGTGGCTTTGAGGTGGGCTTCTTCCCCGGTGAATGTGTCGAGGTCATTGGCGACAAAGTCCCGCACGGCTTGAGCATCCCACTGAACTCGAACGGTGATTCGGGCGGCGATTCCGGGTTGGACAACGACTCGGCTGATTCGCCCTCAAGCAGTGGGGGCAGCTCCTCCGACCATCATCATCCGACCAAACCCGTTCTCCGGAAGCACGGCAAACTGATCTCATTCTTCAGAAGCTTTATCCTCTCTCGACCCTCACGGGGAAAGCTCAAGAAATCGGGTATTCTAAAGGAACGCGTGTTTGGGTGCGATCTCTCGGAGCATTTACTCAACACCGGCCAGGAAGGTAAATACGATTGGACGATCTTATCAGTAGGGTTGCAACTTCTGGCAAATAGGGCATGTCTTTTAGGCCCAAAAGTGGCAAAAAACATACACCCAAAATGGCAAATAAATGGCAAATAGACACGAAAAAATGCAAAAAATATGGCAAAACTGGCCACTGGATTCAGAAAATGAGCAGAATGTTTCATTAACAATAAAAGGGAATGCAAGTGTATGAACATCTTCGAGAAAATATTTTTATTCCATTGAATAATCAATATATCCCTTACACAAACTTGATCTGAGATTTCGTTTCTTCGCATTTTTGGGCAAAAATTTCTTTTTCTTATTTTTTGCCCCCCAAAGGACTATTTTTGATTGATTTGCCCCAAAAAGAACAGGTTTTTTTGGCAAATATTTGCCTCTTAAAGACAATTGTTGCATATATTTGCCCACAAATGGCAACTATGTGCAAAATGAAGGCAAATGAACGTTAAAAGCCAACAAATAAACATGTTTTGGGGCAGAAAATCTTATTTGCCTGAAATCTGCACCTCTTCTTATCAGGCATTTCCAAGATAACTGAAAATCAATTTGAGAAAAGATGTCGTTTTACGGCGAGTTTGCTGGGCTTGGATAAGTTTTTTCCCGATTATCATTGATCATCGCTTTGGAAATGTTGACTCTAGCCAAAAGTTGATTTCATCGATTATGAGCTAATGTATCATCCTCGGTTCTCCTTCACGGCAGTTTCGAACTAATCTCACACGCGTCAATAAGCCATAATTTTGAATTAAATGACCCTCCAAGGAGCCATGGAGTCAAGACGGGTGGGGAAGATTCTTGTGCACATTTTTATGGGCACAGTTTTCGATGATACGGCGAGTTTATAATTCGAATAGCTTCATAGAGGATGGGCATAATTTATTGAAAAAGATGGGATTGGGCAACATTAGCTTTGGCAACTTGATGCGTTCGTTATGACGTTATTTATGGCCTCTTTTGTTTCAGTTCCCCGTGTTCTAACTCATTGCGCCGAGTTCATTGAAGAGAAGGGAATCATTGATGGCATTTATCGCTTGTCAGGCATCGCTTCCAACATCCAAAAGCTCAGGTATGCTCAACACTTGAACCAATCATCGTCAAGGATTGACGTGCATTGTTTTACTCTTGCTTCATTCCATTGATTGAACCATGTCTCTATATCCTGGCAGAGTGGCTTTTGATGAGGATCGCGTCCCCAATTTGCACGATGACCGAGGCGTGCTCCAAGACATTCATTCCGTGTCCTCGTTGGTGAAGATGTACTTTCGAGAACTTCCCAATCCGATCTGTACCTACCATCTCTACGAGAAGTTCGTGGAGGCCGCCAAGGCCAAAGAGAACCAAAGGCTGGTCCTCCTCCGGGATGTGGTTCAACAGCTTCCACCTCCAAATTACCGGTAGGACTTGGATTGAAGCGGCGTTTGCTAAACATGTACAGGTTCTGAGATCGACCTTTAGCATGTGGGCAACTGTCAGTTTTGTATTTAGCTTGGATGAATGATGACAAGAAGAACGATCACGTTTACATTTAGAGCTCTTTCATGCCACTCAAGAGTGCTTGAATTAAGTCCTTCAATTACGAGATTGCAACGCACAAGTGGCTAAAACATGACATGAGAGCTTGTTGGTGGTGGTTGTCGGTGCCAAAAGGTGTTGTTCCTTTTGATGGAGCCGCTGTGATTGACGTCTCATGCACCTCAAAACATTGTAATTGTCAAGTACCTAGATCAACCAACAACCGTCACGCCTAACATTTGCTAACTCCCCATGGAATTGCATTAATAGCCCAAATAAACCGTGGATTTCTTGCGTGCTTGCAGAACCCTTGAATACCTCTCGCGGCACTTGTATCGCGTTTCGCTTCGTGGAGGCGATACCGGAATGACGGCCAAGAACGTGGCCATCGTTTGGGCTCCCAATTTGTTGCGCTCGAAAAGTCTTGAAGTAGGCGGGGTGGCCGCATTGCAAGGGGTGGGTGTTCAGGCCGTGGTCACGGAGTACCTCATTCGATACTGCGAACTGATCTTCAGTGACAAGATGCCCGTGTATCAGTCAATCACGAGCTCACCCACTCCGAAGAAGCAGTTGCGTCCCAAAAGCCTGGCCATTTCCACGCCCACGAAACTGTTGAGTTTGGAGGAGGCTCGCAATCGAGCCTTAAGTTCCGCCGGAAACGGTGCCGCCACCACGGCTTGCGGAATCCCGTTGGTCCAGCAAGAAAGTCAGAGATACATCGAGGTGGGCGGTGGCCCCGAGAAACTCCCGCCCAAGTATCATACTGTGATCGATTTGCCCAGTCGGAAAGGATCGGGCGGGGGAAGCTTGAAGCATCATCGGAGGTCGCCCATCGCGTGGAAGAACATCTTCAGTGGCAAGAACAAAGGCGGAAAGCCCGGCGTGCAAAGGAAACTTGATCTCAACGATATTAAGGTATTGAGAAGGGAAAGAAAAAAAATTGAAAACATTGCGGAGAAGTGTAAAATATTAACCGAAAAAGTTTTACGTTATCGTCTTTTTAAAGGGTAAATCAAAGTTTTGCAACCTTTTTTTCTACTCAATTTGTCCAAAACCAAAGTGTTTTAAAACCCCAAAAGGCTGAAACAAACCAAAAAGTTCGAAGTTTTAATCCTCGTTCTAGCAATAGTTCTTAAAAACGTTTATGAGAGGTATCTCCAAAGCTCTTGTTGAACTTTTTTGTTTTCAGTCTGATATTAACTCGACGCTCAACGGCGCAAGCAATCGACAAGTACAAACCTTGCTCTCTCAACATCACCATCAGAAATTGCGCCCAGTTCGGAGTGCCGAGTCGCTGATTCAACCCGCTCCCAGTTCTCTTGAAGGCATCAAGGTTGATCCTCGCTTGGTGCACGAGATAAATCCGGCTTCGTACACTTCTCGTAAGACTGAATCCTCCGCCAAACAACGCCAAGAAGACTCTTCTGTCCATACCAAAGTCAATCCAAACACTATGCTCCCAAATTCGCCCAACGAGTCACGACCGATCTCCATGGATTTGGACGAGTTGGCGCCCCTGGAACTCGTACAACGAGCCATGGGACAATCTTCGATCAAGAACTCGCCCAAAACCCATAGTCGATCAAGTTCACACGATTCGTATTTCGAGCGAAAGCTCTCGGTTCAATTCAATTCCGGTGACGAAGGAGGCGAGTTATTGAGTCCTGCAGAAGGCGAACCCAGTCGTTTGGAGTCCAATCTGGATCTGAGTGAGATCCAGATGAATTTTGAGCTGGAGGATAATGAGATGAGAATATTCTCCGAGGACGAGGCCACCATGATGTCCAACTCCATTGGGAGTGACATGAACAAGTCGCCTCTGGATGAAAACAAACCATTCGGAGGAAGCTCCGCTTTGAAACGGGCTCCAAAAATCTTGGAAGGTTCCGATGAGGGATCGCCCAAGGCCAGAAAAATGAGCTTTCGCGAGAAATTCAAACGTTTCACTTCGCCTACGCCGAATAGGAAAGAAACGAGTGGATCCGTTTCGATTTCTGTCAAAGAACCCGAATCGCGTTGTCATCACACGTCTCTAAAAGACAAGATAGTGGGAGCATTGAGTCCGGAAAGCCTTCGGAAAAAGCCAACCGGATCGGAAATCCCTATGATGGATGAATCACCGCAAATACCTTTTCCTCAGTGTGCGTTGGTGTCGACCTCAACGACCACAACAGCCTCGACCACAACAACCACTACCACAGCAACAACTGCCAGTTCCAGTGCCACAACGGAAGATGATGTGGTAGCGTCCTCAAATGGTCTACCTCTTTCGCCTTCCATTAACTTTATCGATGCCTCAATGCACGAGTCCTTGGAGAAGAAAGACAAAAACGATAGCGGCGATAATAATAGTGCAGGCGGAAATACACCGGACGAATTCGAGGAAGAGTTTGACGACGACCAACGAACCGTCATTTCAGGTAAGATTTCAAAATCATTGTCATGAGAGAATCTGTGACAGGACTTCAAATTGTCTTTTTTATTAGCTTCGAGTGTGGAGAAGAAATTGCTCCGACAGGACCTGTCCCACAATCATCATCACCAGCAACAAAGGCTCTCTGTGGCCTCGAGAAGTACAAACGAAGACTTGACTTCGATATCTAGCTCAAATAGTCAAGCTCAAACTGACCAACTTGTGATTGCCGCTCAAATCCATCACGTTCCAATCATTGAGGAAGGATTGAACAATGTCCGACAAGAGCAATTCCCCATCATTGAAACAAGTATGTCTTCATAATTTGTAGTTTCTTTTTTCAACTTAACGTAATTGTCTGTCCGATTGTCACTTTGTTTTAGGCCATGAAGAGACTCAACCAATTTTTGAACCTGAATCTCGGGTTAACGAACTGTCAGAAATAGAGGACGATATTAAAAGAAAACATGGTTCCGATTTGCGAGGTATGATTTTGTTCCATTTGTCAAATTAAAGTTTGTTTTCTTAAAAACAAATCGTCCAGAATTAGTGATGTGAGTGATATTAGTAAGATTAGTGTAAGTGATCTTTCGGTCAAAATATAAGTCGTGAAGTAGCTATATGTCATGTCAAAGAAATCAAAAGCTATTATTACCGACTTATCATCTTCTTCCTCGTACTACCAAGTTATTCAGAAAGTACGTAAAGAGCATTTTGTATTTCATGTTTTATTCAACAAAACACTTTCGTTTTCGGTCAACATTCGATTTCGGCTTGTTCGACAACCCTTTGGTCCATCTCCATTTAGGGATAACAATTTCAAAATTCTCCTTAGGAGGCCTAACTCTTTCCAACAATCCAACAATAATCGATGACAAATCTCTTTCCAGTGTCGCCATCGCTATCTTCAAGCTACCATCCGGAATCGGGTGACGAGAGCGTCTTGATTAGCAGTCCTTCCCTGAGGAATCCCCATCTTCAAACTGTTCAAGCCTCTATTGACACGCTTCAGAGTCTCGTCCAAGACGAAGGCAGTCTAGGGTGTGTCAGTCCAATCCCCACGAGTCTTCACCACGACTCAAATAACCATCCCACGTCGTGGACCGATCAAGATTCGGACAACGAGTCAGCCGCCATCATCATTGAAGAAACCATCACCGAAACTTTTGACACAGCACCAACCAATCTCTCCTTCAAAGCCAAGGACCCAAGTGATGATGACAAAGAAGGAGGAGAGCACGACGGTCTCGTTTTAATTTCGACGCTAAAAGGGGAATATCTCAAACGCGACATTGACACTCACATGGATGTCGATCAGCCCGAGAAGATGGACTACGATGAGAGTGTGGTGTCGGCCATGGCTGTGCCCATTGAAAAGATTGAGCAACCCGTCACGAGTAAAACCTTGGAAATGAGTGCGCCCATCGTTTATCAAGCCAAAACTAGCACACACATTGTCAGACACGTGGCACTTCCGGACACGAAGATGTCGATATCATCACCCACGACCCCTTCATCTCCTTCGAGTAAGGGATTTAGTCCCAGTCCAACCTTGTCCCCGGGTCATCATCGATTGGCATTAGTCGGACCCACGCCTTATCAAAGAAGATCATCCGTGAGTAGTGTGAGTAGTTGTGAAGAGAAACCCGCTTTCACAACCTCACCTTCACCGCCAATCCCGAAACCGAGGAACATTTCCAAACCTCCTACTCCCAAGTTTGACATCATCGCCAACGATATTCCATTAGATGATGAGCCCAAACTCTCGTTTGGCGAGGAAGATGACATCAAAGAGGAAAAGGCTTTTAGCTTGCCCTTTGGTATCGATGACATGGATACTGCTCCACTCATCAATACCTTATCATCATCGACACCACCAACAAAGGTCAAAGAGAAGCGTCTTCAGTTCAGTGAGCCCACCAAAAGGTTAACCGTTTCCAAATCTGTGGACCGAATCGAGTTCAAAACCCGGCTCAGTACCACCTCGCTTCACACTCAAATCGAGGAGGAAAACCCTTTGGTGAATGAGGAACCTCCTCTCCAGAGACGGAACTCGATCCACAATGTGCCATTCGTCGATGTTAGTGATCCACAGACTCGTGAGCGAATGGAGCGCTACAAAGAAGAGCGCCGATCTATGCTCAGGGCCAAGTACAAAGTGGAGGATTACAAGACCAAAAAGGTCAGTGTCGAGGAAGTCGAGCCCCCCAAACCCAAGGCTCGAAGATCTGTTCCATCTTCACCCACCGTTGAAGTGCCCCTTGTCGTTCCACCTCACCCATTGGTCAAGGAAGAGAATCGGCCGGTGGAACATGTAGAGATGAGAAAAAAGAAGGGGCCCATGATGGAGCCACCAAAGCCTCGTGAGAGATCCTTCAATGGAACCAAGAAAAGTGCCAATGAAGAGGAGGTCAATGTCAAAGAGAGAGCTGCCATCTTTGGTGTATCTAAAACTCGTGAAAACAAACTTCGCACGGTTTCATTGGGAACATCCGGAATCAAGAACAACAATCGACGGACATCGATTGAAAAATCCCCACCAGGAGCCCCAAGCAAGATCAAGAACATGGCTGCCATGTTTGAGCAGAAATGATCCCGAGAACCTTGACTGGCATCAACTATTGGCTGTGATTTTAGTTTTCGGTCGAGTCAGCTTGCTTGGATTTGTTTGTCGAAATTTTAAAATGAGCCGAATTCAAACCCCCAGAAGAGAAAACAATATGATGATTAATTGCATTGATTATCTTTCGTTATGTTAAAATGATGTTTCGCCTCTTCTTCAACTATATTTCCCTTTCTATTGTTGTTTTTGTCTGAACATGAAGAATGTTTTCAAATAAATTTAAAGTCACATATACATATCTCTCGGGATTTTTAACAACGTTCAAACACTTTGTAAAGGTCGGGTAAATCCGCAGCTTGGACGAAGGTCATGTCTTCAAGGCAGGATTTCGGGGGATAAAGAGTCTTCTTGGCATGATGAAAGACAACTTGTTCAACCACAAATTTCCAATGATCCTCCGAGACGTCTTTGGTCAGGTTATGTTGATCCGCGTCATATCGCGATGTAACATCGGTTTTTAAGGAGTAAAATCGAGCGGTTTCTCGGCAAAACCCATCGAAACAAGCTTGCTCCTCATCCCAATTGACTTCTGTGGCTAATCGCATGATGTACAAGGGCAATTCATCCAAAGAAGGAATATAATCGGGCAATAGCATGGGTATCGAGTGGAGTTTCTGATCCTCGTCGATTTCCATGGAGAAGTAATCGTCCAACATTTCAGATTGGTCGGTTAAGGATCGCGCTACAAATTCGGCCAGACTCTCTTTGGGCCCATCGGATTCGGTCCAACCAGATTCAGGACCGTCCAAAGCGATCAGGACCAATTCATGGATTGAAACAGGAGGGTTCAAGCGAATTGCATCAATGTTACCAAAGTCTTTGAGGAGGATCTGGTAAAACAATTCGCGAGAGATGGGTCCATTTTTGACAACGTACAATTTGGTGGCGTGTTGAATCAAGGAGAATCGGCGATTGATACAGCCTACAAATGTGTGATCTGACACCAATTCCCGGAGAGCTAAGAAGATCATAGAAAAATGTTGATTCAGGGTTTCATAGTTCAAAGAGGAAGTCAAGATCAGACCTGCATGAGATTGACTCTGGACGCGATCACGGAGATTCTTAATACTGGCCAAACGAATAATTCGCCGATTTTGGGGACTTGACGGGCGCTTAGACTCATCTTTGTCATTTTCATTTGAAGAATGATCCAGCCTGACCATCTTTAATTGGGGTGATGTGGACGGTTCACTAGATCCATCTGATACCTATCATTGAATATACAAGGGATTATAGTAACGAAGAAAAAAATTGGTTAATTTTGGATGGTTCACTCACGGGAGGATTTTTTTCCGAAGGTTTGAAACTTGAACTATTGGAAGGACCCGGAGACGGTTTGGCGAAGGAAAGGAACTTGTCCATTTTTTGCTCGCGCGAATCCGTGCGGATCATATTCTTGGGAGGTGGAGCTCCACTCGATGACGATGCGTGAAGTCGCTCTAATTTGGGGATGGGAGCTCCGGGGAGCAAACCTTGGGTCAAAAAGGTCCGTGAAGTATTAGAACCCAATAGTTTAGCATCGACACACTGCTGAATCGATTCCACAATCTCATCTTGATGGAGAAAATGAACTTCGTGTTTAGTGGGATGGACATTTACATCTACATTCTCAGGAGCAATTTCCAAGGACATGTAGATGAATGGATGAGTGCCTTTGGGAAGATACGCATTATACACCATTTGAAGCGATCGCTTTAGTCCGGCATTTTCCACCAAGCGATGATTGATGAACAACAAGAAATTGAACTTCTTGCAGTTGTAATTGACGTTGGTGATCCAACCCGTCATTTTGAATTTGAGTCGACCCGAGTCCTCGGTTGCGACCTCAATGAGTTCTTTGGCCAAGGCATGACCGAAGATTTGTCCAATGTTGGTCTGTAGGGTGGCATCCTTGGCTGTTCGCACATAAGGAGTGGTATCCTTGTCCTTTTTCAAACTGAAACCCGATCGACCCGAATTATGAATGGCGTATTTGGCTACCATATCTGCCGATCGATTGAACTCCTCGGCACCAGATTTCAAGGCGCGTTTTCGCGTTGGCACGTTGTAAAACAGATCTTCCACCGTGATTTGCGTGCCCTAAGGTTTCAAGACATTTCATTATATTTCATTATATTTATGAAAGATGTTCCAAAATTTCATGTATCGAGGTAACCCAAAATTCTTAAAACGATGGCAAAATGCACAAACGCAACAGTCAAAGCTGGAAATGGGAAAACTCGAAAAAGAACTGGTGAGTAAACAATACTTTTACCGTTGACCAAACTGTTCACTCAGTTTATAGCATCTTTTGAAACAAGAAAAACTCTCGATTAAGGTCAAATTTCTTACTGACCGACAATATTCTTATTTTTGATTGTGTGTCCGCTTCGGATAATATGGCAAATGATCTATTTACCTTTGATTTCTTTGATTTGACAACATTTTCAATGTCAACTCAAGGTCGATCACAAAAGTCAATTTTAAACAAATTCATAAGAAATTTGGCTACGCATATACCAAGTATTAAGTAAGCTGTGTGGTGATATTATATTCGTGCACTGTTATCTATAAAAGCAAGTTAGCGATTTAAAGAAAACCTTTATTGCAAGATATTTCACTCATTCAATATATTTCAAAAAACAGTCATCCTGCTCGACTCTAAAAGAGTACATTTTTTAATACCTTAGGGCCCAATTAGGGTTTCCCGTAGCAGTTCAGATTATTTTCGATAGTGCTTCATATCCGATTTTAGTCGAATTTGGCACCTTTTCGATTTTTTTAGCAACAAACCTTGCCTGTTTTAAGTCTCCAACACTTAATCCAGCAGAAAATTGTTTGATTTATATGTTTTCCATTTACTTAAAAACCTTTCGAAGCAAAAAATAATTCCTGAACTTTGATATTATTTTTGCATCAACTTTGGGTCAAAAAAATAGAACCTCTATTCGAGCGCTAGGTATGACACTTCCAAGCATTATTATGTCACTAGGTTTTGAGCTCTTGGAGTCAACTTTGACTTAACAAATGTAGAGACTCAAAGCATGTGAACCTTACCCTAACCAGACTTAAATAGCTTCTTTGGCTACAAAGTTCGTCAAAAAATGTGTCAAAAAGTTGCTCATGACACGAAAACGCTCTCAAAGTCACTAGACCAAACTAGATTACCTGATTAGCCGCCATGGACACGGGTGAGCCTTGAAGGTGGCCATCCAAAAACACGGCCTTCTTGCCCACGACATCCGTTGCAGTCTTTGTGAGTACGGTCAATTTGGCCACATGGGAAATGGAAGCCAAAGCTTCGCCTCGAAATCCGTAAGTGGCAATGGAGCTCAAGTCCTCAAATTGTTTCAATTTCGAGGTCGTGAATCGCTCACACAGAATGGGCAGATCCTCGTGTCGAATGCCACTTCCATTGTCGCAGATCTGCAAGAAGAAAAAAACCAAAAATAGTAACATACCAACGAATCAGAGCAGCGTGAAATATTGTAAAAGTCCTACTTGCAAAAGTTGGAGTCCTCCTTTATTCAGAATAATAGATATGGAAGTGGCTCCGGCATCCAGGCAATTTTCGAGTAATTCTTTCAAGGCATTACAGGGTCTTTGAACCACTTCTCCCGCGGCGATCCGATTGACCACAGCCGTTTCTAGCCGCAAAATTGGAGCCGCAGTTAAGGTCATTTTTCTTTCGTCATCTACGTTAATTCTGTATCGTGTGGAAAATAGCGTACAACACTCAAGTTTGTTTGTAAACACACGGTTTTTGAGCGGGAGAAGGACTAGTTCAAATTTGAGCCGGTAGAGGGCAAGACTGAAAGAAGGTAAACTTGTCGACCTTTAAGATTAATAGGAAACCTAGTTGGGCTGATTACGTATTCATTTCACTCCTGGGTTTAGACAGAACTTGGATATTACTTTCTTGATCGCTTTTCGAAAGGGATCAAACTTTCGTATAAACCAGAACATTGTCATATGTCTGCCCCGGTGAATTCTAGTTTGAATCGGATTCGATTCATGCACTATTGCATATTGATTTGGTGATTTTTTCCAATCAAGAGAACATATTTGGGGACACGGATATTCATTGCAAAAACATGTTTGGAAGTATGACTATTTGATGACGCACATGCGGATAAATGATCCTTGTCGCCTAACTCTATGAGGTCTAGGCAACCATAAGACAAACGAACCCAGTACATCAAAAACAATACTTTGCTCTGGCCATGGTTTTGGCTTTAAAAATGTATGGCTCACTCCCAGTTCTATTTATTAGTTTGAGGAAAAAAACTTTACCTCCTAGGGCTTTGGATTTAAGGAGGCTCAGATTTCCAATCTCAAGCAGATGCACATTGGTCTTCAAGCGAGGAGAAGCTTGTTAGTTGGCGTTGCGACAAATACATTTTTAATTCAACGTCAATAGGAAAAAAGCCAACAAAAACCAATCTTTTTTGCCCGTCCCACTAAAGTTCTATAATAGAGTTGAAGTCCTTGTCAGAGACCACTGCAATAGTGACAACTCCCTCTTTATTGTTCCCCATTGTCCCACGAAAATGAGCGCAATGTCTACATGACGAGCTCGTTTTGATCGAAGTGGAACCTTTGGGACAAACACCACAATTAAGTGCATCAAACATTGCAACTACTGGTGTAACCCTCATTGCAGTTGCAATTCAACTCTAGCCTTGCCATGAATTGGTCTTGGCTCTTTTTCATGGCCACTTGGTCTTACGGATGGGCTCAGAATGGAATTGAAGGACGTCCCAAGTTCCCTGAAGGCTGTTCCAAATCTCAAGCTACTCTTATCAATGTGGGTCCTTTCCGCTATGATCTCATTCAAAACGAGCCTGTATTGCTATATTCCAATGATATCACCCAATACTTACCCGGGATCGTGATCACCAATAGGAAGGTCACCAAATGCGCTATCGTCGTGTTTGACCAAACCGTCACCGATCTGGCTTTTCTACGCCCTTTGTATGAGTCGGTTTTCCAGTTTGCGGCATATCAAGTTCTCCCCGCGGAATTTAAGGCAATATCTGAAGACATTATTTCGCCTCGAATAAAGCATATGAATGTGTCGGTGATTGGTTTTCCGCCATTCGTGTATTACCTTGAGAATGGCGGTCTCTCTGGAACGGATATCAACGTCTTGGATGCAGTGGCCAAGAATCTGGGGTTTACTTACGATTTGGTCAAGGAATCTACATGGATGACTTTGGATCCGGCAGGTTTCGTCATTGGTGGAACTATCTACAGTGTAAGTATCATTTTTAAGTTGTTTTGGGTTCTTATGCTCACCTGTAGGTAATTTGAAATGCAGGTGATGAAAGGATATTCCACCATTGGTATTGGTGACATTGTGGTAACGCATCAAAGATATCAATTGGTAGATGCGTCCAGATATGTGTATCAATTGCCATTTTTCTTGGTCGGACCAAAGTCCAAACCGTATAAACCGTACTTGAATATGACCAAACCGTACACAGTATTCACTTGGACTATCTTTCTCATCTCTTTCGCAAGCTATTTAATCACCATTGGATTAGTTCAGAAATTCATGGTAGTGAAAGAACACCGTGACCCGGATATTACCAAATGGATCATTTCGTATATTGGGATTCTGAGTGTCCAAGGTGCAGTGATGAGAATGTTGAAAAGATTGTTTTAGCTTGGTGAATGATAATGATGCCTTTTTAGCTGCCCCGCCCAGTGTGTCCACGCCCAAGTCTCCAACTTTAGCTGTATTGTTTCAAATTTGGCTCGTAACCAGTTTCTTACTGGTAGCGGGCTATGAATGCAATTTGAGAGCAAACATAATTGTTAAGGAGTATGAGGCCCCAATTGAAACGGATGTGGATATCTTGGATCGCGGAGTTCAACTTCACGTTTCCAAAGGAAGTATTTTTGCTCCGCTCTTTCGAAACTCGCCAAAAGCCGTTCGGAGGACTTTAGGCGAGCAAATGGACCTAAATGGAAATTACTACCCTCTCAATGGAGGACTCATTCCCAAAGATTACGAAAAGCGCATCAAGGACAATGGTTTGTCCCCTTTACACATTTAAGTTTAACGCATGCATTTTCAAAGGTTCAAGATCATCGTAGGTGATGTGTTTCTTGGCAACGATATGATGACGAGGGCCATGTTTCCAACTTTTGAAGAGCGACATGGCGAGCAACCCTATCGCATAGGGAGGGTCAATTTTGAGCCTGACACATATTCTTCATTTGTCGTCACCAAAGGTCAGAGAAGGTTGCGAAAAGCAGTGGATTCGGTCATACGAGGCTTAACTGAGGGAGGAATTGTTCACCAACTGATAAAGAGCTATATTAAACCCCAACATTTGGTTCGAAATGATGTTCAAGAAGAGGTTTTGAAACCGTTCAACATGGAGCAAGTTTTTGGAGCCTTTGTTGTGTTCCTTTGTGGTCACACTTTGGCGTCTTTGGTGTTTTTCGTGGAACTGGTTGCTTTCCCAAGGGAAAAGTCAATTCGAGTGCAACTCGACTCCAAAATTATCCAAGTGCAATCGGTTCATAACCGACCACATTATTTGTGGGATTAACTGGCTTTTAGTAGGTAATAAAAAATGTTATGGATGACATGGCAAATTCGTGGACTAGTGTCATCAGTGTATTGACTTTATTCAGTTCACTCAGTTTGCACTTCATCGACGAGTAGATCCTGGGTCCAATTTGACAGAGATAAGAGCGATCAAAGGTGAATGAAATTGACCAAATTTGACAGTCTCTATACGATCAGATGATGTTGCAGTTAATCAAAAATGCTTGATAACCAGAACCGAGCGAATACTGATTCGTTTCACTTTATTGATGCATTTACTTCCCATGTCACATGAAACCTTTTCAACGTTAAAGAACGAGAGGAATTTCGATGATTTAATCCATTCTTTTAGATCTGAAAAATATTTTATAATGATGGCAACAGTTTTTGACAACCTCCCCTCAACAAATACTATAAGAGAAGCTCTGATAAACAGAGGTGTAAAAGATGCTTTAGAAAGCCGGGAAATGGTTTCCAAAAAGCTTATAATAGGTAAGATGTACAAGGACTACTCAGTGAGCTCAACTCAAGGGTGGCAGTTCTCAGAAGGCTGAGGAAGCACCTGCCACAAAAAAAATTGATCAAACTTAACATTCTGACGATAGAAGAGAACGTCAGTGCAACATTCTAAGGATACTCAGTCAAAAAAACAAACACTTTACTTTGATACATTAGATCAAATCTCCTTATCATACATAATTCTCAAACATAAAGAAGTATATGACTTAGCCCTTTACGGGTTGTAAAAATCAATAATGATAAAGTAAATCGAGACCAACAAAAAAGGCTTTTTAAGAACTAGAAGATTGTTGTTTATTCATATTTTTGTCGAATGCTCTTTCTCTGTTCATCTTTCAAGTCCCTTGGGTATTACTGACGTTTACTTAACGCATTTACTTTATCTTTATTGGGTCGACGTTGGTGTGCCCCTTCATCGTGATCTTGTTCAATAAACTTGTTTCTACCATTATCCTGGTTCAGTTTATAGCCCCGATAGTTATGGCACAAAGATCAAAAAGTATGATTTTTGAGATTTAAAACTGATTTTTTTTAAAGAATAGGATTTTAATAAAACTCAAATTTCAAACAGTGAATATTTATTTTCCTTGCATTTTAAAAGTTTTTGAACAGAATGAAGGGATAGATGTGTTCCTATGTAATCATTCACTAAACTAAAGTAAACACTGCAAAAGGTTGGGTAAGAAAAAGCGATAAAAATTGAATCAAAACCATAAAACTGTGTGAAGAATTCTCAAATCAAAAACAGCCCTCCTGTATTCAATTTGTCTGCACAAAAAGGCACTTTTAGCGCTGGTTTTAACAATAAACATTTTGAAAATTTTCGCAAATTTGATTTGAAGTGCGAAATAAAGAGGATCAAAATTTGAAATTCCAACCTGTGTGAAATATCACCTTTTAAGTGGCATTTTAGTAAGTCCAGTACAAAAAATGTATGTCAATACACTTAGCGTCACTAACTTGTTAAAAAGCTTACTTTTGAAAAAGAGCACTGGCATAACTCAGTAATAGGGATTAGCAAAAAGTGCAAATAGATATAGCCTTTTGGTTAACAAAAAGAGCGGAAAAATGTACTCAAAAGTGCAAAATAAAAGCACAGAAAAAGGTTCAAAGTGCAAATAAATGTCGAAAAAGGAGCAAATAACTTAACTTTGTACTGAAAAAGTCACGGATTAATAAAGAGAACTCGCGGCGCTTAATTAAGGCGGAGAAGTCATTTTTAAGTTCGAAAGACATTGGAGACCAGTTCTGAGGTGAAGAGACAATGCTACACATGCATGTCACTTTCAAAATGCTTAAAATGAAATTAAGAATACTTTCTTCAGGATAATTGTTGGGCACTGTTTGGTCGATAATGTTTCAAACTATTGGTGAAATCTATTGAGCCGTTGTTCTAATATTGCTTAAACGAACTCTGATCTTGTCCTTCAAGAATTTTGTTCAAAAGCAGCCATTAAAATTTAACTGAAAAAAATGGGCCTAACAATTGTATTAAAGGAAATATTCATAAATGTGTTTTAAGCATGTTTTAAGTGACATTCTTCAATTTTTGGCCAGTGACAAAATTACCAGAACATGATTTCATATGCAACATTGTCCCTACACTCAAAACTGTTCTCAAATCTCTTTGAAACTTGAAAATGATTTCTCCAGCTCAATGAAGCACCGTGTACCGTTACAGTGATATCTCCTTTTTGCTTGATCTTTCAAAGTTTATTAGGGACTTCTTTTAAAGATTTGGATCTTACTAGTAAATTAAACCTTAAGCCTACAATCTACATTATTTGTCAGATCCTTCCAATGCCATAACTTGAGTTTCTTTGGGTTTGAGATATGTTGGTTGCAGGCGATGACATTCTTTTGTCACGGGATGGGATGATCTTGTTAATCTGTGAAGTTTGTGTCTGAAACGCAAATATATCATCAATAGGGCTCGGAAAAATATTTGCAAAAAAGTGACAAAAAGTGACTATATTTTTTTTTCAAAAGCCCAAAATATCTGGAAAAAGCCGGATATTTAAGAAATATTTGTTTTTGACAGGGTCATTTTTGGAATTTTTGTCCGTGTGCACCGATTTTTCAAATTTGTTCCAGGTGAAAATGATGCATTTGGCCGTTTTTGGGGGGCAAACTTCGCCGTCAACATGCAATTGATTTAAACAAAGCAATTTTCAGTTTTTTCGTATTTGACAGTAGTTTTGATTGTGAATGTTTAATCTTAGTACAAATGCCGTCTTGTAGATTTTCCCCCAAATATTTTTTTTGACTAGAATGTTCGAGAAAGTATTTATTTTTTCCTTGAAACAGCAAAAAAATCGAGGAAAAGTGGGAATTTTTTTTTAAATCTTTTATATTTAAAAAAAAATTCGTTCCGGGCCCTAATTATCAAGGTGATGAAAATGTTTGATTGCAAATCGAAGCTTTTTAGTTACAAAATTTGATCTTGAAAATAGAAACTTCGAGTTTTCAAAAGCTTCAAGATTCTCAAAACTCAAAGTTTTCTTTGCGATTTGTCAATTTTGGCCAAATTCGTAAGTAAAAGTGCAAAAAGGCAATGTGTTAAAGACAAATGTTTGCAAAAAATTTTTTATTCCATTTGCCTCTCCCTACTCATTACCATTACTTTTTGGAAACAAGTGGCTGCAAAGTAGAATTACATTAGCAAATATTCTAACACCAATTTAGAATTAGCATATCATGCGTGTGATTTTAGATAACTACATTCTCAAAGAGAACGAGATCAAAAATGAAGAGAAGCTGACCAAAACAACCATACCTTTATATAAGTAGAAGTAAACGCTCCTAAGAATAAACCTTTCTTTCTATAACTTGATATTAAAATTAGCGAGTAAAAGGCTTGGTAATTTGTACGATATTCCCTTTCAAAGTAGCGCAAAATTTATAATGAATTTGACATATGTTAGTAGATACATAAAGCAGCCACGTCATTCTTTTACCTTGAAGTTTACTCAAGAGCAGAAGGCACATGGGAATTAATGACTGCAGGCTTGTCAAATAAAAAGAAACAATGGTGGTTGGGATTTATCCTCTTGATTTGTGAAAAGGTTGTGAGCCAAGTTTGGCCAAGAAAAATAACTATAACGTCACACGAGTTTGGGGTTAAGAGTTATTATATCTAACTTCCAAATACTGATGTCCTGGAGTACTGAGGTACTGATTGTAAAATTTTACCACCGTAGTTAAAGCTTTTGTCGAATGTAATACCAATACTCCATCAGTATAAAAAAGTGTACTGCAGAACAATACTGCCATTACATGTAATTCAGAGCCAATGCGGTAATGCCCTGCATTTTTAAGGCATAATTCAAGGCAACTTAAAGTAATCAAATATTCAAGATTTCTCTACAGGTTGCTACCGTTAGAACTACTTGAGTCTTAAGGAATAATAAAGAAAGAATTTGGAATTGCGTGGCTTTTTGTAGAACGGACGGCAACTTTATTAAAGCTAATGTTTTTGCTTATCATGAATACACAAATTTTACAAACAGCATCTTCCATTGTTGGTTTTCCTGATAAATAGATTATCTTGATCGTCCCATTCTAACGTTCTCACGTTCTCAGATGTTAATTGATTGATAATTCAACTGTCATAGGTAGATTGCGTTATCATTCTACGTACGTGTGTTGTGCGTGTTTTCATTTGAAGAAATTGTCATAATGACACATACAGTATCTCAGTTCAAAGCCAAAACTTTTGGATTCATCATTAGATTAAGGACCTGAGCGCAGTAATTAGTTATCTAAACAATTTAATGATTGCAGAGACAACGTTTGTGACATTTCATGCTAGAATAATGTTCTCTTGACTATGCCACAGCTTAGTTACTGAACTGTGTCTCATGACTTAGGACTACGTATAGCAAGACAACGTAGAAATAACCAGGCTCGAGTAGAGTCTTGCACAGAATTGGCGGTTTTCTACGGCAAAAACACCGCTTATTTTTTGAGTCAAGCATGGTTATTTCTACCGTAGATCGAATGTTAACTGCACTAAATGAAATAACTCGAGTATAGCAAAAATAGCCATGCTAGAATAGTCTCAGAACATAAGCTGCATTTAAAACACGATACTTCGTTAAACTCGAGCTCTTATTTATTATTAGTGATATATTACATAGATTTATTAACAGTATTATTATTATTAGTGTAGAGAGTGGGGCAGCAAAAATGTCCGAACAGGTACTTTTAGAAGGAAAAGGTTTTTGACTATGGAAATGCTGAAGTTTTCAGCATTTATAAATCACACATTATCATAAGTGAGTACTAAGTGAGAAATGCTGAACAACGTCCACCCGAATGAAGAACAATTGTATCAGGAATGGGAGAGTGCCAAACAAAAAGGTTCACAACATCTTGATGGGGATGGAAAGGAGCTGGCTGGTTCAGTCTTTGGAAACCTTTTGCAGCGTTGCTTTTGAAACTGAGTCATGCTCGATAAAAAAGCTCAGGAACTCCAAAGCGTTTTTGCCAACCTTCCTTTACAGTTCTCTGCAAGTATACAGTCATTGGCAAATGTTTTGGCCCCCCCCTGAAAAGTTTACATTTTTCAAGATATCTCTTGTATCCTTGCAGATATGAGGGTATAATTGTACAACAGGCACATGCATATAGTATTAAATAATGTGTTCAAATTTGGAGCTGATTGTACTAGGTACACATGGGATGTACAAATGGAAGGGATATGGGTGATTTTCTAAATCTTGCCATGGCAAAAGTTTTGGCCCCTTTAAGGTTTGGGGGGTTGTGCACTCAAATTTGAGGGTCTTTGAACCCTGAAAGACCTTCAATGAGCAAAATAGTAAAAATGCACACAAGGATGCATCATTAGTTCTTCAAGTCACCAAGCCTGAAGAATAATTTAGCATCAATATGGGAAGACAAAAAGAACTTTCTATTGACCTGCGCGAGAAAATTGTGGAGGCCCACAAAAAGGGAGATGGCTACAAAACCATCTCTAAGCGATTTTCTGTGGCCAGGTCCACCGTGAGGCACACCATTCAACGATTTAGAAGCTCGGGGGCAGTTGTCTCCAGACCAAGGAGTGGACGACCCAAGAAGATCAGCTCGTCTACCTCACGCCACATAGCCAAAATAGTAAATAAGGACCCAAGGACATCGGCCAAGACTATTCAGAAAGATTTGGAGGAAATGGGAGTGGACGTGTCCCTGAGAACCATCGGTCGAAGTCTTCATCGTTCTGGGTTCAAAAGCTTGCCGGCCAAGAAAAACACCTCTCCTCAAACCCAGGCATGTCAAGGCCCGTTTGGAGTATGCAAGAAGGTGGCTGAAGGAAGATTCTTCAATGTGGAACAATGTCCTGTGGTCGGATGAAACCAAAATTGAGTTATTTGGCCATAATGATGTCCAGACCGTTTGGAGGAAGAAAGGAGAGGCCTTTAACTCCAAAAATACCGTGCCAACCGTCAAGCATGGTGGTGGCAGCATCATGTTATGGGGCTGCTTCACCTCTCGAGGGACAGGCAGATTAGTCAAAATTGACGGGATCTTGAAAAGCCAAGGCTATGTCGAGATATTGGCCAATAACCTCCGACCATCTGCTCAAACTCTAGGCCTGAGGAGGAACTCTTGGTTTCAACAAGACAATGATCCGAAGCATACCAGTAAGTTGGCCAAGGAATGGTTTGTGAGGAACAAGATTGAAGTTCTGGATTGGCCTGCCATGAGTCCAGACCTCAATCCCATAGAAAACTTATGGAAAGAGCTGAAGATCCGAGTCCACAAGAGGCATCCTTCAAACTTGGACCAATTGACAAAATACTGCATGGAGGAGTGGGATAATATGCCTTCCCAAATTTGTCAGAACCTTGTTATCAATTATAAGAAAATATTACATGTTGTTAAAAACAAAGGCTTTACCATCAATTATTAATGGAATTTTTACTGGGGGGGGCCAATATTTTTGCTGTCCTTCAATAAACGATTTGTGTCATAAATACCTTATACTGTGCTGTAGAGTCTTCATTTTTTGTGGGACCTTAACAAATAGTGTCCACTATACCCGTCTAAATTCCTGTTGGTGTAGGTGCCCAGAGTTACAAGATACAGCAAAATTACTTAATTAAGTCCGAGGGGGCCAAAACTTATGCCAATGACTGTACATTGTTGATTGCGTTTGGCCACTTCAGTGGTTCTCTGTGTCTGTCAAAGAGTCTAATCACTCTAATCGCATACCGCAATACACTTTTAGCATCCTGTTAAGGTTCCAAATGCACAATGTATTTATGTGTGTGGTCCATATGTCTATCTCGATTGCCTGCTCCCATGCAGCTTTCAAATTACAGAACTGAGGTTCAAATGCATATAAAAATGATGAAACAATGAGAAATTGACCTTTCATTAAGACTCCTTAGTTTATTGAAAATGGCTTCATAACTACTCAATTGACAAGTTTCAGAACAAAAACAAATAATTGCATTAAAAGAGCTCATTGCATAGCAAGTCAGCAGCAGGCTGATCAGGCCAAGCGCACGATGCCTGGTTTGGATCGTAAATCATCTCATTGCAACTGAAAATCTCCACATCATACCCGTTGTTGTCATTGGGCAGGCAAATGTAGTATTTGTGACAATCTCCAGGATATGGGAATGTCTGTCCAGCATAAGTACAGTCCACAGGAGCACCAGGAGTTGTAGTTGGCGTCGTTGTAGGGGTGGTAGTTGGCGTAGTAGTTGGAGTTGTGGTTGGGGTTGTGGTAGAGGTGGTTGTGGGGGTAGTTGTGGGGGTAGTGGTTGGAGTGGTGGTTTGAGTGGTCGTTTCAGTCGTCAAGAAGGGTTTCAATGTGGTGAACTCTTCTGGAGGTGGTGGAGGAGTATCAAAGCAAATGCCAGGAGGAGCCTCGTTTTCGAACACACATCCCCCTACATTAGGATCGAAGACCAAGTCATATGGATTGCATTTGTAAATGCAAGGCATTAAGGGTCCGTCAGTGTCCATTTGGAAGCATCTCACATAAGCATGACAATTACCTAAACAGAAAAGCAAATATGCAAAGCGTGTTGTGATATCATTGCAATGAAAACTCACATGGCACTTGAAAATAATCGGCCTCCACGCAAATTTCCGGGGTCACAATAGGGCAATTGGGGTCAGCCTTGGAGATTCCAGTCATGCTTCGAATGGCGGCATTAAAGCTCTCAATACTTTGAGAACTGCGACCCTCCAAACACCTCCAGGGTTCCTGAATTGGTGGCCAATCTGCATCTCCAGATTTGCCATCAGTGATGGGTAGATTCTCGTTAATTAGACCATGGGGGCCCCTCTTTTCAGCTGGGACAAAGCTATTAATCTGATGGAACGGATTGGATGCCGAAACCAAAGCCAATGAAGCCAACAGACATAAACCCTTTAAATTTGACATCTTCTCTAACCCTCTCGACACGCAACTGATAGCAAGTTCTGAAGAGCCTGAATGTAAATCTTATTTCAAAAGATAGAAACATTGACGTTGTATGATTTTGAGCAAACAACAAAATTGTTAGGGACCCCCAAAATAGTTTGACGTAAGAGCTCTAATGAATTGTTATAGATAATCAATAGAGGTTATCTCAGATCTCTAGAACTAAGCATTACGTTCCTGCTTGTTTTAAAACAAATATGAGAAACTACTACCTCAACTTCATTTCAACAAACACGAGTTTAATTTATTCTCTGCTTTTAGAATTTGGCCTGAAATTCAAATACAATTGTGGTGATTTGATGGATTGCAATTTTAGGAATGTTTCTCGCGAAACAAGACTTGTCTAGATTAATCAAAAACCAGAATCTGGACATTCTCTCAATAACAAGAGAACATAAAAGGATTGCCCTAAAATTATGTGACATAGAATTTGCTTAATTCCAGTTATTTTCAAAGAATGCAAGCATTTCGAACATTGTAAGGACCAAACCTAAGGATAATTTGTGAGTCAGTTCAAAGATATATTAGGTCGGTTGTTGAGGTAGCTTGGAAGTATAGTAGAATCATATCTAGAAGCATAGAGGAAGCATATGAGACGAAGTAGAGATAACCATGCTCGATCAAGTTTCATTTCATACCTCAGGTGCGATTGAAAAATGCAGCTGATCTAGCACAACTTGATCGAGCTTGGTCATTTCTACTCCTTCTCAATTGCTTCTTCTTTGCTTCTTCTATGCTTCTAGATATACTTTTACTATACTTCCAAACTTTCTCAACATCCGACCTATTAAACACACTCGTGCCACATCAAACATCGACTTGTGATTCCTCACTTACCACCTTCTACACTAACATATTTTATTTGGACTCCTTATGTACATTGAAAATGGCTTCATAACTACTCAATTGACAAGTTACAGTACAAAAATAACATTTGCATTAAAAGAGCTCATTGCATAGCAAGTCAGCGGCATCCTGACCAGGCCAAGAGCACGATGCCTGATTTGGATCGTAAATCATCTCATTGCAATTGAAAATCTCCACATCATACCCGTTGTTGTCATTGGGCAAGCAGATATAGTATTTGTGACAATCTCCAGGATATGGGAATGTCTGTCCAGCGTAAGTACAGTCCACAGGAGCACCAGGAGTTGTGGTTGGGGTGGTTGTAGGAGTTGTAGTTGGTGTCGTTGTTGGTGTAGTTGTTGGAGTTGTGGTTGGGGTCGTGGTTGGGGTCGTTGTAGGGGTAGTTGTGGGAGTGGTTGTGGGCGTGGTTGTTGTGGTGGTGGTGGTAGTGGTAGTTGTTGACATGAATGGTTTCAAAGTGGTGAACTCTTCTGGAGGGGGTGGAGGGGTATCAAAGCAAATGCCAGGGGGTGCTTGATCCTCCTTCAAACACACCTTTTCGTTGGGACTGAAGATCAAATCATACGGTTTACATTTATAGATACATGGCATCAGTGGTCCATCAGTGTCCATTTGGAAGCATCTCACAAAAGCATGACAATTGCCTAAACAGAGAAGAGGATGAAAACTCAGAAGTGAGCTTGTACCAAAACACACTTACATGGGACTGGATAATAGGTTTCTTCCACACAAATGTCGGGTGTCACAATGGGGCAATCTGGATCAGCCCTGGAGATTCCACTCATGGTTCGAATGGCAGCATTGAAGCTCTCAATGTCCTCAGCGTTGTCACCCTCCAAACATCTCCAAGGTTCTTGAATTGGTGGCCAATCTGCATCTCCAGATTTGCCATCAGTGATGGGTAGATTCTCGTTTACTAGACCATGAGGGCCACGCTTTTCTGGTGGAACAAAGCCATTGGTTTGGTGAAAAGGATTTGAGGCCGAGGCCGAGGCCAAAGCCAGTGAAGTTAAGAAACACAAAGTTCTTGAGATCGCCATCTCTTCTGATCTGATGGGTACCCAGAAGACGACAGAGTTCAACAACTTCCACGCCAATCGATCGTCCTTTAGAGATAATGGGAAACGACTTGAATGACGTTGACCGAACATAAGAATTAAGCATTGGCCCCAAAAGTAATTCCATTATACTAGTGCTAATTTGTTTCCATCTTTGTTTTAAGATTTATTGGTGATCAAGATTTTAGAAATCAAAATGAAACTTATTGGTCCTATGTCGTTCAAAATGTGAAATTTTGATGAACCTCTGGATACTTATTGCATGTACAACTAATACTTTCTATTGACTAGAATTTCGGCTGAGGTGCCATTGAAGCTTCGGTCAATAAGTGGATAAAATCTAGCCCTCGGCTTGCGTTGTACAACATACACGTGTCATTTACCATCTTGAATATTGATCTGACTTACATCACTTTTTAATTATTGATATAAACTTCAAAACAAGGAGGTACGATCAAAATCATTAACTAAAAAAATCCCGAGAGGCCAGAGTTTTTTAATACCAAGGGGTTCATTTTGTTTAATGCGGAATTTGTGTTTGTGATCATTAAATCCTTTAGCATTTTTTGACGGATTTATTTTCAAATAAGTGGCTTCTACTTTGTCAATGGTCGGGTGAATATTTCACTGAGCCCAGAAGGTGAAGAGAATGTTCTGTTTAGGTCAAGACTTTGGCTGAAATTCTTGCTTGAGTTGGTGCCCGTTTATTCTTGGTGTGCTGCATTTTTCCTATGTCCTTTTGTGTGTGGATTTCCTGGCGATCAAATCCCCTAAATTCAAATAGTACAATAAGTCAACTCCATAAGTATTTTATCGTCAAGATGACACCTCACATCCTTGCTTCAAGATTGAGAAAATCGTAAAAGAAATCAATTCTTTTCGGTTTTATTCGACTTAAGTCAGGCCTTTAATATACCTCACATTTACATCATACGTATTTCGCTTTCTTTGGTGCTACATAAATGAAGTGTCTTGACTGTCTTCCTCTAGATTAAGTTTCGTCCGCTCTTTTTCAAATTTAATATTGTTTAGCTTTTCAGAACTTTGACTCATATACTACTTACTGTCCCAAATCATCATCACTTCCTGATAAAACCCCAAAAGTTTTGGCCAAAGCAAATTTAATGGATTTCCTATGATTTTTTTTTTGTTCGCATACAAAACCAGATGAGACTCCCTCACACATTAGAAGTGCACGATCTTCAAAGCTACATTTTTATGGCGAGCGCAAAACATCTTTCAAAAATTTAGGGGCCATCAGCTGTAAGTTGCAAGGTATTATTTTATTTTGACTCCCATTGGCTGACCGCAAGGCATTGTTTTTTGGTTCCTGCTTAGCAAGAAAGCGGGCTGGATAAACGCGTTTTCAAAACACAGAGAATAGGAACCCAGATTTCGAGTTCGAATTTTGCCATACTTTTGCCATTTTGGCCCTTGAGGGTCAAAAAGCTTACCACTACTGAACTTCTCAAAGGGCAAGATACCTTAGGCCGCATGTTAACCCACCTAATTCAAAAGCGAGAGTATTCCAAAATCAAGTTAGATTAACCGGCCTTGAGTATATACTTGTAACAACTCCTCTGTTTGAAACGAAGTAGCTGGGGAGAGTATGTGCTAATGCTAATTTGACTGGATTTTGCAATTCTCTCGCTTTTGAATTAGGTGGGTTAACATGCAGTCTAACTTATCTCCAAGTAAAATATGGCAGTACGGCCAAGTCGAAATCCATTTTTATAACAACTACCGATGGACCTCGAACTCGATTTAGTTCGAGTGTTGCCATATTGGGCCTTGTTTAGGTCTTTGGTCAAAAAGTTTATTGCAACCCGCCTTTTTAACGGGGGAAGTTTGTATCAGAAAAATCAAATTAAAAAATACGAGATGGGAAAATTACTTGTTTCGGTACCCATATTTTAATCAAATTTTCAAAAAAATCCTGCCACCTTTGAAAATCACGTTCTTTCTGCTCATTTTCCCAAAAAGTCTTCAAAATGCAAAGTACAACGCAAATATGTGCTAAAAATTCAACTCAATGCAAATAAGCGTTCAAAATGCAAATTAGAGCAAATTAGGACCCAAATGCCAATAAATGTTTTAGCATCAAATTCCCAGGCCCAATTATCACTAAGTGCCACATTAAAAGAATGACGGATTTTTAACCAAGGAATATCTTATGAAAAGACAAAAGAGCACCTTAATTTCCTTGAGAAATTTGTAGACTAAGTAATGACATTGATTCATGTGTTGAAGTATTCAAGTGTTTTCAAATACTATGTGTTATTCTAGTTATTTTAGAATCAACCATTATTTGTGTAATTAATTTTGAGTTAATGGTTGTTACTCTAAAGCATTTGTTTAAACTTTAATTACATTTGACTCTTTTAATCTCATTCTACAAACGCAGATTTGTAGTTGAACATCAGTCTATACATACTTTTGTCCATTAGCGGCCATTTTCTGCCATTTTCTGTTTTGCCACCAAGTGGCATTTCATCGGCAAGAAATTCGATAAAAGCCAAACTTTGCCATCCCTGTGGGTGATGGAACTATTTCTCAAGAACCCGATAGTTGAGCTTATATCCGGGCATTGTTGGCTTTGGGAAGATCAACATGGATTTAGGTCCAAGAGGTCGTGTTTGACAAACCACATTGAGCGCTCGGAGCAGACGGAGTAGGTAGGCTACGGACAATGGTCACAACGGCGACATAAGGCATCTCGATTTCTCAAAAGCTTTTAATCTGGTCCACATGGAGCCGTCATTTCTACATGGTTCCACTGTTGTTTACAAATGAGAAAAAATCCACTTTGACGTCCTCCACGGGTTTTAAGATTTTCCCACGAGGATTTTTCCTCAACTGTGAGCACATTCTGGTTCAGTTACTCCTATCTTGCCTGCTGATGTTGATCAAGGCAGGCTAATTTGCGGCCTCGAGGAGATGAGGCGTGGCCAATTGGTGGTTCCACCTCATGCCACTGACCTTCGGATTTTGAACCAAGGTGCAGTTGTGAATTTCATGATTGGTTTGTTCCAAAAATCATGTGCTAGAGATGCCAGCATTTCTTTGGATCACTGTCTTCATCCTACTTTTGTCTTGAGGTGAGAGTTTTTTGTTTCTCCCTGGACTCCTTTGTTCACAAAATGGTGAGGATCTAGGAAGAAGTTGTTAATTTGTGTTTTGAATCTTGACAATCTTTGGCCAGTGTCCCCCACAAGATTGTCCCACCCGTCACAATGAGAAGCTTCCGGGCATTGTGATGATGAACATAGCACCAAAAGAAACTTGACAAGGCTTAATGGAGCAAACTAGCTGATTTTTTTTTATTTTGGGCGAAAAAGCATGGACTTTTTGGTGAAGTAACTCAATTTCCAAATGTAACCAGCTCAATTTTCATGTGTTACTCATTTTAGTACTTTAAATTCCAGTCAAATCTCATTTTAAGAAACTTTTCTGTCAGCGGCAAAATGTTGCTTATATCGAGATTTTTCTTATATCGAGACTCAAGAATATTGGCTCAAGAAGCGATAAAAAATGCAAGGATACTTCCAGAGGAGTTTACCTCACCTTCAAATAACCTTATAAGCTTACTTTTATTACAACAAAATCCGACAATGACTCAAAAATTTAGCTTTTAAAAATGGTTATTAAAACACACAAATTTACATTACGAGTGCATGCATTTATTTCTCTCTATTACAAAGCTTAAAACTATTTTTAATCTCAATTTGACAGAAAAAATGAAAGAAGAAAGTACAATTTTGTCGTCATGATTGGTATATTATCTAACCTATAGAAGGGACAAACCACTTTTTAAAAAAAATGAGCTTTCCACGGTTTCAATACTGACGATTTTTTTTCGCTATCTTTTTAGAATATCTCAACAAAAAAAATCTTCTATTCTCAGTTTGACCTTAAATTACTTCAAATTTGAGAGAATTTCTTGGGTTCACATGACACTTCCTTAGATTGCCTATTTTCCACTAGGTTTTGCTTTGGCAGACACACATTTTTTCACTCTCAAGCATTGCAAGTTTGTTGGCAAAATGAGCTTATTTAATTTTTCAAAATTGTCGTCAAATGATTATTTAAAACTTAATGTCATTAAAATAGTTATTGTTGAGTGGCATGTTGGACAGGTTTAAGCGATTTTAGGGCTCAAAATGTACTTTTTTGCTCTTTTGACTGAAACTTGAAAAGGGCAAGTTGTTTTTTTCAAAAGAGGCAAGTGCCCAAATAAGTGTGCAAAAGGCACCCTAAAAAGTGTAAAGTTTGCGCAAAAGCGCAAAATAAGGAAGCACTGCATGAATCCTTTTAGGAATGCTTCGCTTTTCTTGTTTTTTTTTTGTGCTGTGACCAGTTTAAGCAAGAGAAATAAGCCAAAACTTTGAGAATGTTTCTTTTATCGAGATTGAGGAAAAATGGAAAATTTCTTATATCGAGAATTCTTATGTAGTAAAATTTTGGTCAGCATGGAGAAGTTTCTTATATCGCGAAAATTTCTTAAACTGAGATTTCTTATATCGAGATTCGACTGTATGATGGTTGGTAGACTAACTTTACAGGTTACAAATTACTTTTGAAACCTTCTAATGCCACTCCGTAGTCCGAAAGGGAATTAGAAAGTAACGAATTGCTTTTTTAAAGGAATGGGAACTAAAATCTGTTCCTTTTTTTGAAGAGTGGCTAAAACTTGGCGACAAGTAGTTTTCGTTCTCAGCAATTTATCGCAAATCCAGTAACACAAAGTCATGCCAAATTATACTGTAATATTCTGACGGCAGACGTTGACATTCTTTTCATACTCTTAAAGCGTAATAACAAACGATGTTCTTTCTCCTTCAGAGTTTTCCATCTAATTGGAAAACTTTTTATCAAAAATACGTCTTAGTTTACTTCTTGTGAATCTAACAGGTAACGTTTGATTGAAGAACTCCAAATTCAACCAAACAGAACTTAAGACAGAAAATATTCTTAGTTTCTTTAAACCGTGTTTTGAATAGCTTGTTTTGATTAGGGCCGAAAGTTTTTTTGGTGGGTTGCGGATTTTTTTATTATCGCTACAAGGAATGGGATTCACCGTAAAGAAAGTTAATCATTAACATTACTGCATAACATATAAATGTAAAATTAATATTTAAATGAAATTTGGTCTACCGCCGAGTTACTGTTGGCAGATCTATACTTAGAAAAGCACTATGATAAAAGAGTACGGTCATAAAGTGCGCCATCTAGTGGATTTCATGCACCAACAGCTCGCACTTCCCATGATACACAATTTTTGAAGATCGCAACGGTCAGTTTGCGACAATCAGTTTTGGACAAACTAAAGTGCCTCAAATGTTGACCAAGTATTGTTAATGAACTTGTGGTGGTTTTTGGTTGAAATTGTTGATGAAATCCTTTTGAAATTGGCATGGAAATCTGACTACTGAAAAGGTAATTCAGGCATAATCTATGCCAAAATTCATCAGAAAAACATTTAAGTTCTATTTGCAGTTCCGCAATCAACAATTTAGAACAATTCTACAAGTCTTGAATCGACAATCCCGACAACTCAGGCCCTAAAACCCCAAACAAGTCATGAAATGCCACTCTGAAAAATGATTTAATTTTCATTCTGGACCATTTTTGTTTGCAATTTGAAGGAAATTTAAGGCATATTATATTTTCATGAAACTCCCCAACCTAGTTTTGATGCGTATTCATTTCGCAATTTAAAAGGCAAGGGACGCTTTAAAAATCTATCCATTTAATGTTAAAAATGCAATATAAGACATTTAGTATTGTTATGTTTTTTTCCAACAAACTGTATTCCTTTTTTCGTTAAGGATCAATTACTCTATTGTAAAGAAAATAGACTTTAAAGTTGGTCATTCATTGGAAGCAATACACATAATACGAACTGAATCGCCTTTCTCTTTTAGAATTATTGGAAACAAGTCTTGGCAAAAAAGTCCTTAAAAGACACACGAACATATACTGGAAGCAGTGCCTAGATTACACTATCTTATCAATTACGACTCGGTGTGACTTTAGTCGTGATTCCCTCTTCACACAAAAATACTCGAGTTCCGGCGTTATCTTGAATCAAGGTTACCAGGACATTTTGGTAAATAGAACAGACTTTGACTTTGAGCAACCAAAATTTGAGGAAAATCTACTCCTATCCAAACAGCCATGTCTATTTGGGCGACCCGGGGTCTTTGCGGATGGGATTTGAGGAAACAAACCATCGCTACAGCCGGTTTCTACATCGTAAGAACCAATTTTGACCTAAGAGGTTCCGTGATATTTCTCTCTCTCTCTCTCTAACATGACGGAATCTTTTACGGTTTTAGGTGTTGTCCCTCATCGGACTTATTGTCGGCTTTGTGGTTGTTAGTTCACCAGAATCTTTTATACCTGAAGAAGAGCAATCGTTGCAAGTTCTGGTGCGAAAGGAAGATCAAGAATTTGCCAAGGAATATTGGTATTTTAAATTGAATTTGTCAAACACGACCGAATCGGATCTGCACCTTGAAAATCGATCTCTTGAGCGAAGTCATTTTCACCAGACTCGTGCGCATTTGATCAGAGAAGGCATTGAAAGTAAGCCATTGATTTTTGATCCTGGAAATTTTGACTTGCTTGCTTTCAAAAAAGAAATTTACAATTTTTACAGTGGTTTTCGGCAGCCTGATCAACATTGCATTGTCGGTCTTTGTCATTTATGGCGTAGTAAAGGTTCGTTTCCATTTTGAGTCCGTCATACAAATCAAAAATATTAAAAAAAAAATCATGTCAATCTTTTTTAAAACTTCATTTTTCCAGTCACGAAGTATGTGGTTGATGCCATGGCTGGTCATTCAAATCGTGGAAATAGTGATCGGAGGTGGCTTTTTTCTTGTTAATATCATGTCCGGTGCGAATATCTCGGTTTCCGGCACATTGAGCATGTTGATTATCTTCATGTTGTGTGGTTATATGACCTACACGGTCATGTCTTATTACATGGTGATGAGGAGACAGAGCAAGCATTCTGCTAATATCATCAGTAGCGTTATGGAGGGTGAGTCAAGCTGCCATTGTCATTGATTCGTTTGGGTTGCTCGATTTAAGGGAGCAAGGTAACAAAAATCAACTTCGAACTTTGGGGGAGAATTTCATGTTTATTGTAAAACGGTTCCTGATTACGGCTTGCTTTTAGAAATTTATGATATTCTTGTCGATCTTGAGTTTATTATCATTTTGACGAGCGACAAGCTATTTTGCCTTGTCTTTATAAACAATTTGAACCATTTCGTTTGTGGCAAGAAATTCAACACTTGATCCTTCTTCTTTCTTGGGAAATTGTCACCTAACTACACGAACATTGAAATTGGCTCCATTCACAAGAACCCTTTTTGTTACATATGTAATCCCTTATCATTCTTATGGAAAACATATTTTTACGCTACCCACATGCGCAAAAAAGTTTTGATGCGCGATTTATTATAAAGTGATTTATGTTCAGAATTGAATGCAAAGATACCTCCAATATTTCTGTTTTGAAAATGAATGTTTTGTGAATCAAGAACCTTAAGAAGGACAAAGAACTGAAATCTGGGTCACTTTGCTTTCGAAGAACATTTGGAATTACATTGGACCCTTTTTTACGGTTGGGCAGGGACAACCCATATAATAGTATCAGGGGTCCTTGGGTTGGGACATGGTTTTAAATCCCACAATAGAGCAACCCACTATGTGAACCAACAATAATATTCGACTGTTCATTTGTTAGGTAATAGTTACGGAATGGGAAGTGGAGTAAATTATGAACAACTATCTCGTAATGTGAACACTTCATCACCCCAAGAAGACAGGTCTTTTCCCAATCCAATGGCTCATCGCAGTGGAGTAAACCAAACCACATTCCGAAATGAGGACCTTCCATATTTCAGTATTTAGAGAGGGAAGTTTATTTGTTCAGCCCACATGGTTTCAAATATATTATCGAGATAGTAATTGCTAAAAAGCGACTTGATTTGTGACAATGAATAACCACCCGCTTGACAAATTGTACTCAAGTGCGACGTGAATTCTCGAATCTCCTGCGTATAAATCATTTTTAGGTAATCCACCCCAGAATAAATTTGTCCATCAAAGAACACAGTTCTCGGGTTCTCTTTGGCCCAATGGGGTCGCATTCTGAGAGGAGTTCCATCTACATCCACATACGAACTCCATTTATTGGCCATTTCCACCTTAAAGTCTTCCCAAACATCATTAGGCACCACCGAGGTTGACACGGGTTCAATACAAACGGTTCCGTGTTTATTTCCACGGTATGGTGCCAAAGTGGAATTGCTGGAACCCATGACCCGCATCTCTAAGGTCATGTCACATGCGAATTTATGGTCGAGGTAACTTTTGTCTATGATCTCGATAGCATCCCACCACGCTCGTTGAACAATGCTCCAATCGGGATCGCCATTTTTGTTACTGGGAATGGGGATTGAAAGCTCCATCTCTCGGACTGAGATGTAATGAAAGCCTTGACGAAAATGAAGAGCTTCCACCAGAGGAGTGATCAGTGGAATCTCCGATTCGGGCAAAGCCCCTACACCCGCTTTGCTAACCGTGCTCGAGTATACTTTGCGGACCAATTTCACGATATCCTGTAAAAAGATGGGAGATTAAGGGTGTTGTGGAACATGTCAGTTTAGGTTTGTACCTTATTTGCATCGAGTTGGTGAAGAATTTCCATGGCAGGCACCAGGACGTCTGTGCAGAGATCGAAAAGGAAGGTGGAAGCGATTTGAAAATCAGAGGACAATTGGTCGTTAAGGGGTTGAGAATCCTCTTCGCGACCATCATTCGTCCAACAATTCTCCCAGTAACCCTCTGTGCTACCATTAGCCGGAAACCAAAAGAACTCAGCATAATAGGACTCCTCACAGAGCTTTTTCAAGCGCATCTCCGCTTCCTCTAGACCAGTTCCAGGTTTAGGGATTGATTTCCACATGGGTGTCTTCCTGGGCATCCATTGGGCATAAGTCATGAAATCCAATTTCAATGTTAAGGACGTCACAACTCCGAGTAGGCCAAAGCATCCGGCTGCCGATCGAAGGAGCTCTGGATCATTGACAGTCTGAATTTCGCCAAGAAAATTGACAAATTCCATTTCCAGCACCAAATCTGACAAGGACTGGGACTGAATCCCGGCTCCATGACAGATCGTGGCATTGGACCCCCCGTACGTTATCATAACGGCAATAATATCCCACGGCAAGGTCCACTTATTCTCCAAGGACCACTTTAAGAGCTCCAAGTTGGTCAGAGCAGAGCCAACTCGAACTGCCGCTTGTCTTTTGGCTCCTTCTTCAGATGGAAGTTCTCTTAAGAACTGAATGAATCTCATTTCCGATTTCCAATTCTCCAACATTTTGGTCATTGAGTGTTTACTTCTCACATGGGTTAGAGTGTCAGTGACGTCCAAAGGAAGCAAACTGATCAAAATCTCGTCATCATCGGCGAAGACAGGGGTCCAAGAATGGCGCATCCCACAACATCGAACCCGTTTACCTTGATCCTTGGCGAAATGGATCACTTGTTGGACCTCTTGGAACGTCTTGGGAAAGAACATGTACCTGGGAACATTTCGGACCGTCTCGCCATAGTTGAGGAAAGCTTCCTCCTTCACGTGAAGAACGTCGATCGAGATGTCTTTGGCATTCAGGGACAACAAAGTCAAATCGGGTAACGGGTTCAGATGACAAATGATCTTGCCAAATATCCTTCCCAAACCAATGACCCAGCTCTGTAGGCTGGCCTCCATGGCTCTTAAGATGTTCTTCAAGATCTTCTTGAGAACATCCTCAACTGATTTGTGTTTCAAATATCGTTCGTCCAAAAGCTTCACATACAACCGTTGCAGTTTTTTTTGCACATAACTTTTGGCCCTCTCTCGATGACCTGGAGAAGACTCTTTCCTTGGGTCGTGATCAGTCTTCTGTTCCTCTTCAATATCTGTCTTAACGACATTGCTGATTATAACGGCCGGTTGTTTCAGGGCTTGGATCATTCTGAAGCCTTTTGGACCCACCATTTCTCCGTCCGTTTGAGGAGTGACCTTTTCTGAAGAACATATTTTCGAACAAAGCCCGGCCAATGAGCTTGACATTGCGTCAACGAATGTGTGATAACTTGGAGAGGCCTTCCGTTTTCATAAACTCACATTTGAATGCATGACACTGAATTCATAGTTAATTGTTGATCGTGGTGTACCTGGATTTACTCTTGCGCACCAAGCGTGTCACCATGAAACAGAGCCATGTGTGTGCCTGTGTGTGTGAGGACTGAGTACGCATGCTGGAATATCATGTGAAGTCAGGGAGAACACGCCTTCCCTCTCCCTCTTCTTCACTTCATTGGATGGACTCTTGTACATAGATGAACTATCTGGCCTGGGCCCTTTTCACTTTAGACAGACTCAGAGGAGGAAACTTATATTTTTTTTTGCTGAGTGCAAGTGTACTCGAACCCGGCAGAGAGGCTGAAGTGCTGAAGGCAACAACCTTGATGAATCTGTTCAGAACCAAATCGGGAATAATCGAAGCAAGTCAGTTGAAACCAACTGTATGAAGGCATCCAAATTTCATGCATCAACATGTCAGGCTTTTGTTGACTAATGGGATTTTGAGGTATCTGTCGTCTTTTCTTGGGAAGAAGGATTATCTTGCCAAATCTCGTATGCTTAGGGGGTCCTTTTTCCAGGACCAAAGCCAAGAAGTGGCGTTCCCCTTTGTCCCAGATTCCTCAAAATTCCATATGCGTCCGAGTGCCGTGATCCCTGAGATTAGCAAGCCGTCACCTGCGGAACGAAAACAAAATCTGTCATGCCTCCTCGGAGATGTTCTGCACCAATAGCGATGGTTTAAATTAGCTATTTCTAGTGTAGTATCAGCATGATCTTTTTATTGCTCATTTTTAATCAACACTCGTGTTTTCCTAATTTTAAATCTACGAATAGCGAAAGATATTTCGTTATGGGAGACTTGAATTGCCAAATTAAGACTTGCCTGAAGCATTAGTTCATCATCTAGGGCTATCATAAGGAAATGATCTGATTATTCCAAAGCGATGAATGTATCAGTTCTGGTAACTACAGTGTTATTTATCCCTTTGAGGGTTCCAACTTGAACTTTAACTGATTTCCTCTGAAGCATTGAGATTCTTTCCCACTGTTTGAACCTTTCAAATTAATTTTGTAGGCAATGTTACAATTATTTCGACTGAGTACCAATGGAATTCCATCTGGATCGTCCCCTTGGCGTTTAAGGTGCTTTAGTTTGTCCCAAATTGACGTCTGAGTTCCGCTAGATGCACTGTCCTTCATATTTTGGAAATGGTTATCCGTTGCCCCGAGAAAGAACAGCATTATTTACTACTTTTACTATTTATCTTTACTATTACTAAAAATTAGAATTTTTTAGGATCCCTAAAATAAAAACTTTGGTCGTTATCCAATCAATAACAAAGTTTTTCTATCATACTTTTGTAGGTAATCATATTCAGCCACTCTTCAAGAGCCGGTTCGAATCTAGTGTTGCAATCCCAAGTGCTCTTCTCCAGCTGGTGCCAATTCTTAGTCATCCCACCCCATTTCATTTTCATCCCTAGGCTGCTCCCTCTTAACATGGTCTATATCTATTCGTGGGTTGACTCAATCAGGAAGTAACGCGTTGTTCCCTCTTTTCTCACCCTCTCGCTCTCCTTCTCGAACCTGGTCCACGACTCCACCGTCGGCTTGTGGACCGAAAGTCTGAAGGGAGATCAACTTCCTCATCCCTATGCCAAAAGCATCTAGTTCCAAGTCGCTACTTCCTTGTTCCCTCCAAGACACGATACCAACCAACGAACCAACCAACCAACCACACTCTCGTCGTCGGCCCGTGTTCCATTCCTATTGAGGCCTTGGCTCTCGCTCTCTCCTTTTCTCTTCTGCTCGTTCGTTGCTTCGTTCGAAAAACACCGTGCTTGAGAAAATGTGTTCCCGCTCATGGGGAAAATGTCCCTCGATCCAGGTTCATGCCTCGATTTCAAACAGGTCTAGTGGCGTCTTCTTTCTCTTTTCCTTGCTGCATGACTCTTGAATGCCGAGTGTCGGAACTCGGAAGTCAGTCGAGAAAAGCAGTGTGCCAAGTGATGATGTGAGTCAGTTGGAACCAAATCTAAGAGGTTGGACACATGTCCCAAAAGTTGAAATATATACATATCAAACTGGGTGTTTCTTGCCATGCTGTGTACAAATTGTTCACCTGAATGGGATTTCCAATGTTGTATTGCCGTGACGTGACTTTTCTTGCCGAACGAAATGTTTCCAGTAGTTGGGTTTCTCCTGATTCCGGTCTTTCTTCATGAAGGTAAGGTTGCAATGGATTTGAAGGAGTGATGGGGATATAATTACCACTTGTTTCCTGAATCCTGGGGAGTCATTAGAAATTGCGAAATTGTGTGCCAGCGACAAGAATGAAGGGGTTGGAACAAGTGTACTCACCATGACAGTTTCTACTGGAATAGATTGGCTCCGGTTTTCAGATCCAAGCAGTTCCTTCAATAAATCCAAGAGAAAGAGGATTCAATTTCACACCTTGTGCCTTTTGAGTACACCTTCACATCTAGGCTTCTTAGTCTTTGGCCGTCAAGCATTACTGGCTCTGTAATAAGATCGAGTAAATCAAAATGTTCGCCGACTTTAGGCTTCTTCATAGATGTTTCAAAACATAAAAATCCCAGGGTAGACAACGAAACGAATGGTCTGAAACAGAAGAATCCAAGTCAAATTGGAATACACTATTGAACACAAACTCTGAAGCTTACATCTCGGAATTGGTGAATGGATCACATTTAGCTGATGGAGCATTCCTCCTACTCCCTGATTGGTGGCAAAGCTAATGAGACAGGAACTTTGGTCCCCATTTGCCCCTGGTCAAAAGGGACTTAAGGAATGGGAGATTGGCTGAGGATTTTCTCCTCTTCTCAAATTGCAAGGCACTCGCCTGATCAACTTTGGGGTTTGATTGAATTGAGCGGCTAATTGGACGTGTCTTGTGGATCAGATAAGACGACGGAAGATCAATGAAAGAAGATCACGACTAAGAGCATTACCAATTTTGGACCCATCCTTCGCTTCTGAATTGATGGACGAGGGCGTAATTGACAATGTATCTTAATGCTTTCCTATCGCTGCGTAAATAAAAAACGAAGGGAGGCTGATTTTTCAAGGCTCCATCGTCCAAATGAATAATCTCTCAAGGTGAACAACATAAAGCAGAAGCGCATTGCAGTGTCATAAAAATGTCAACAATCCTGCAAATCTGGACGGAGCAGCGGCATTTTTTTCCACGTTGTCAGATCGATAAGGTGCCATAAACCATCGGTTGAAAGTTGGACCAAAAGTGTGAAAGTGTCGTCTAAAGTATCGGAAAATTGGCACCAGGGCGGATTTCATTCCACTCACTTTGTCTCCAGATCGAAGAATCTTTATTTTGACAGACATCCGACACGGAAAAGGTGGAGTTTAGACGGGGCTTTAAGGATGAGACCAAGCAAACTTTTGGGCGCAGGGAGGATTCCGAATAAATCTTCCCCGGAATATGTCCCCGCGAATCCCTTCTGGCCTTGATGACTCATCATTATCCTCCAGTTGCCGAGTCAATTCCTTTGAAGTTGTGCCCGACAATAGGAAACACTTTGCAACCACATTCATTCCTTCATTCGTTTATTCACACACGTTCAGACAGACATGGCACCTCTAAATGAGATCGAGATAATCACCTTTTCTTTGAAATTCACTTTTTTCAAATTTGTGTTCCACTCTTTAGCGAGGTGTTCCAAAGGACCGCGAAATTGAAGGGACTCGTCTGCTTCATGGTTGTAGTAGGTAGCCAAATCTCCGGAGTCTGTTTTATCTTGAGTGAAAGGGTCACCACAGCGGAAATCATTTGATTTGGGACTTCCAGACGCTCAAGAATAAAAGTGCTCAAGAAGAAGGGGAGGGAGATTTTCGACCCGTTGATTGACAGTCGTCACACAGAACATTGGATCAATGGACTCTTGAGGAGGTCGGATTTGCGGACAGGAATAAATGAGTGCAATGTCTGGGATGATGAAAGGATCTACATTACAAATAGGAAGTGTAGCATTCAATTAACTTATTGCATAACAGAGCTACATCAAAGCTAAAGCGAGGAATTCCCTACTTTTTTCCGTTGCCAGCCAAAATTTTTGGCATTTGGTATCATGTGTGCATTTTTCATTTTCTTGAGCTTGTTATGGTGGTATGCAAAGAAAGCATCATCGGATGCTACGAGTCAAAGGCGGAGCTCGGAACCATAATTTTGATCTGCTTCCCTCTGTTTGACATAGTTTTCTTACCCTGAGGCACTGTTAACGGCCCTGTATACTTTGAGCTACAGTCCTACAAGGCTTTCTTTATCTAGCTTCAAATTGCTTCACCCTTGCCAAATGACGAATCACTTCAAATCCTTCGCTAATTTGTGTTTAAAGTTACTGAACATGGTACTATTCCACAGAAATAATACAACAGAAAATTTTCACGTGGAACAACCTGGGACTGTTGTGCGATCCCTCAAAAAGTATTGTTAGGTGAAGAAGGCAGAGGAAACAGTAATGCAATAACCAATAAAATATTGATGCCCTCGGGTGGATGTGGTGGTTGTAGGGCTTGTGAATCCGATGGAAAACAAGCCCTGTTCCAGCCGACCTTACGTTTGGAACGAGGTACGGAATGATTTCTCCATGTTTACCATGTTGGAGACGAAAAAACGGGAGACATCAAAGGCTGGTCTAAATGCGAACTAGCGTGTCGTTGTCAAGCTAGAGTTGGCAGAGAATTTTTAAACACGACTAATGACCGGTGTCACGAAATTTATTACGAGAAAATGCCTCAAACCAATGACTGACGACTTCTAAGTTTAATGTGGAAAAAGACCTCTTTTCCATTCGACGGTAGTTTTTGGTCAATCTTTACTGCTCGGTTTATGATTAAACCTTCCTTTCCTAACTTGCCCAAATCAGCCAAAGAGTGCTTGCTTGTACAACTAAGGTCTCCCCTGGATCGAGATGGAGATGGAGAGCCGTGTGTCCACTCAAGTTCTCGAGCCCTCGACTGAGGTGCCTGGTCACATTTTTCTGCTTTTTTGATCCCACAATCGTGACGATAAATCTCTGTGGGTCTCCGGACAGATGATAATCTGCCTTCAAGGACTTTGCTACTGGCTACATCTCGACGAGGTTGTTCGGTCGTTGACTGCTTTGGTGGTTATCGTCGTTGTTCCAGTGAGAGGCAAAAATATTGTTCTTCCACATCTTTCAAGTCTGCTCGAGCAGCCTCAGTTTTTTCTATATATTTCAGGGAACAAGGGAGGGAAAGAAAGAGACCACTCGACCACTTGGGAAATCTGAGGGGCACATCTTACTCTCCAGATAGGATGGCGTTTTATTTATTGCATTGAATAATATAGAAGACCATAAAATATCGATCTTTCTGCTCCTTCCTTATTTAAGGCCGACGTCGACCAGTTCATTCGTGAGATATTTATTGACATCAAAATTCAGGGTGGGAACAATTTTCCTTTCTCACTTTTTGCTCCTCAGTCAGTGGGTCCATGTGGAAGGAACAACTGGGACCGGGTGTGACATTCTGATCCATTTAAAGTTTGGAATGTATTGTCTTGGGGGCAAAGTGATCCCCATCACGGAAATGAAAGTGACCTATCTAACCGCTTTGTAGCCCCCTATTTCGAACAAAATGAGCTTTGTGACTGAGGCGGGCCAAAAGCAAAGAGTCACGGCCTGATTTTGGCATCTGACAGATGGTCCATTTCATTCACTTGCCCTAGTGTTAAGATCTTAATCGACTTCTTTGTCCCCATTTGGGACTGTTCGCTTTTGCCCTGAAACGGTTCTCTCTCAGTCTTGTTGCCACTCGTTCACTTGGTGAGTGAATGAGTGAGCAAGTCAAGGGATTCCCTGAGCCCCAGAAGAAGTGGTTGACATCGTTAAGACCTCGAATAAATGAACCAGTTCCTTCCGACTTCCGTTTCTTTGTGGCTGAGAAGAGCCAAATAATGAGCCTCACTCTGACTTGCTATTGTGCTTGAATCAAAGCCAGCAAAACCAGAGCTAAAGCCACAACCAGGCACCACAATATGGAGAAGACTTTTGAGGACCAGCACTCAACATCACTGCTTCCATGAAGAGTGACAATTTACGGTGTGAGGAAATCATCCGGATGTTCCCGGCCAAGGCTGGAGCGCAAAAAAGGCCACCCCACCCGTCTTGATGAGGAATAAGGCGAATCCTGATCTGCTCTTTACATCATAACCTCGTAGACTGATGATGCGTCATTATGACGATCTGCCTCCGGCGAAAAACGTCGGGAGGGTCTCTGAATCGTTGTACAGTAAATGTGTTCTTTAGGTCGTCATTCAAACAAACGACACGAGCCACATACCAAGCGACACGGATGTTTCCAACGACATAAGTGCATTTTTAGCAAGATTCCAAGTCAAATTAGGAAATCGCGTCGAAACAGACTGAGTTTGATGGCTGTTTATTTTTCGGCAAAGAAGGCCCTTCTTCGAGTTAGTTGGTATCTGGGATTTTCATCTATTTGGCCGCCCGTTCCAGATTTATTTATTTTGACAGCTCCAACTCATTGGCCTTAATGACCTCTTTCGAGTGATTGCCATCAAATCATTCCATTTCAAACGAGAAAGATGCGTTCCTTCATATTCACGTCATAAACTAATGTCAAATATAAACATGCTGAAGAACTTCCAACGGAACAGCGGCCTCAAAGTACTTCGATGTCTCGTGTGCTAACGGACAGAAAAGAGCCAAATCCCCGGATAATCATATGTACCACCCACCCCAAACATATAATGATGAGCCCTCTTTCTCTCGGCGGATAATTCCCCATAGTAATATGCTGACTGACTGAACAAGCCCATCTGCATGCATCTTCTTACCCCACTAAAACCCTCTTGTTCTATTCCACCGTCCTCCATCCATCCATCTATCCATCCATCCCGTGGTACGTATTTGCCCTTTGTCAAGAAGAAATGAGAGAAGATAATGAAAGCCAAACTCTAAGGGGATATTCATGTCTTAGTCCAAGCATTAGCCAAGGTATTAAGGCTAGAAACCATCAATTCAGCCTGTCTCTTGTCGGAGGTTTGAATCCAGTGTTGCACCTGCAACTTGCAGTCTTCGTAAATCCAGTGCTTTTATCAATATGAATATGGGGTCTCGAGAAGACGAAAAAGCTGAGAAGCCATCTTAGACGATACCTTGAAAGAGGAGAGAGCACCTAATGAAGTTGGAGAGATCCTTTGCAAGCTTGCCAAAAAAGCCAAGGGAGATGCAGGTTTGGAAGGGAACAAGAGACAGCTTGAATACAACTCCTAATAGATGATATTACCTCAGAGAATTCCATTCCCCCATCTCTTTCTCTCAAACTCAGCACTTCTTTCCCAGGGAACCAGTTGCCACTCAGACTTATGAGGGTAAAAATATTGTGTCTCATGTTCATTTTTGAGCACTGGAATGAGCCCAAAAATTGTGGGCTTTCTTACCCAAAGACAAAAGTGAGTCTTGGCTGAGGTCATAAAACCCATGCCAGTTGGTTGTGGACTCTAAACTTGGAACCTAAGCATGGGACATTTTGGTTGTTGAAGTGGGACAGGTGACTACAGACTCGTTTTGGGACGGACAACTGAAAAAGCGTTTCATTTCCGGACGGCAGATTTCTTTTATGTGAATACATTACATAAAAAAGCCAGCTTGCTCGGTTGTGAAAGATGTCATTCTTGGCTTTGCTTAAGCCGCCCTTGGACCGACCAACCAACCAACAATTATTGTGTGAGTTTCTTCTGGCAATGCTAGTTTTGCTAATACTGCCGCGCCAGGAATCCAGTCCCAGATTTGAAACCAATTTTGTAGAACAAAGTTGACCTGGCATTCTTTGCATTCCTCGAAGAAATTCGAGACCAGTCGAATCAAAGAGCAATCTCATCCCTTCAAGAATTTTCTCGTTGTCCAAGAAAAATCCCTCTTTGTGCGTGTGTGGATGTGTGTGTCTGTGTGTCTCTGTTGTATAATATGGATTGCTGTCTGACTGGACCCCAAATCCCAGGAACCACCCGTGGACCTTCCCTGAAGGTTCCACCTTTGGCATAGAATCCTTGATAGACCATGTTGTTCGTCGAGTAGGTACGGATAGCACATACTAGCATGTTAAGATAGGGGTTGAGCACATTGCACCTTGGCTCCGTCTTTTTTCCCCATCTCCCTTGAGACCCCTTTGTGAGTTCCTTTGTGAAATTGATCCCCTTTATACCCAATATCACAAGGGTTTTTGCCATTTTGCCTCTTTACACTTGATTGGAAGGGTGTGGCTCAGCGAGAGGAGAAATGGTCAATAAAACACCAAGTAAGAGAGTAGAAAAGAGAGTCCAGAGCAAGACAATGCCAATCACGCACGAATATCATCGATCCCTCTTTCTCCTTTTTTCTCATTGACTTTTATGGGACCCTGTGTGAGTGAATATGTGTAATCAATCCCAGGTTGCTCATCGCTTTTTGTTGGATTCATCAAAAATACGTGAGAAGTAAATTGTTGCCCCGAGAGATTCTCACTAAGGAACCCAACTCATCAACCATGTCGATCACGTCTCAAGTAAAGAAAACGAAAACTGGAGAGCATTTCCTCCAAAGTTTACCCACAACCATTTCACCGAGTCCCACTCCGTCTGAGCTTAACTCTTTGGACAGACACGTACTAGGGTATCATCCAGACTCTTGTTCAGACTGGTGATGCGATTTACAGTTCGCTTCTAATCCAAAGACTTGTAATCAAACTGGGAAGATCGCCTTCTTTTCTCGGGGAAGTTCCACAAAAATGGCCAAATTTTGTGTGCCATGCTCGTGGACTGATGTCGTTCCTTTAAGTGGATTTTGTTAGACCAATATCATGATGATCTTCATCTAACAAGTTTTCTCCGTGAAAGTTGATATGTACATAAGATTGTTGTGAGTAGGGGCTTGGTCGTTGGTCACGCTCAGATCCACAAAGGAGCCATCCCTTAATCGCCTTCAGCGCTCTTCAGTGGTCCAAGGGTCCGTTCTGATCTGCCCTCCACTTTGGGTGGATCCCACCTCAAACATGGAAATCGACATTGATGAGGACAGTTTAATGGACCCACGTCAAACCACGTTGTATACCGGGCTTGAGGGGTCAGGTTCTCGCCAGAACAGGGACTAATCATTTGCATTGTCAATATTACCCATAAAATGGAACGGTCATGAAAGTATGTAGATTCCATTATGGTACACTTCAAAGAGAAGGTTCTAAATCTTAAAATTTATGGAACATGTCAAGTGACAAAGAGAAGATGGGCCTCATAAGTGTTTGCTCATGTTAAAATGAAGTGGTGTACATTGATACTCAATTGATTGAGGAATGAACAAAGGTCCCTAGGTTGAAGCGCAGCATTCAAGGTGGCTTGTTTACTTTGGAAGAGCCCTCAAAGTGGATCGTCCATCGACAATCTAGCAAGCAAAGCGAGCGAGTGAGTGAGCTGAGTGTTATGCGATCCAAATCAAATTGCAATTGAGACAATAGGTAAACTTGATTATGCACCGAGACAGAGGCTGATGAGCGTCTGGGTCCTTGAATAGTCCTCCAAAACTAATCAGTCTGGAATGCCAGTTTTAGATTAAAATTTCACGCCTAAGGTACGTTCTTTTCATTGCCCAAATAGCGTTTCAAAGTCGTAGAAACTTGTGAACAAAACCTTGGGCAAAATGATTTTCGTGTTCATCCTGGAGAAAAAGGGAAAGAAGAGTAAGCAGTCGTCGTCGTCTTTCTCTTTCATTCGTGTGTCTATTGTGTAAATCCCAGGCTTTGAATGGCAATGTCAGCTTTCCATGAACAAGACTAAAAATGCCTCATTGTCACTCAGATGTCATCCATATAGCACGTCTTTGTCACCGAAATGACAAGCGGAAAAAAACTCCGAAAGTTCTGTCCATTCCGTCGAGAGTTTTCAATATCAAATTTCAACCTAATGAAAGTAGTTAACTGGGTGGATTCGTTTTTACTTACGTTCTCAGCTCAGGTTAAGGGGAAAATATGTGTATGTCAAGCCGATTTGTTTCACCCAAGTTCCACTGGAGACCAACACTGACAAATTGTGAGTTGTGAGGCCGGTGTCGAGATTTTTCCGCGAAAAGAAGAAAAATGTCAAATGAGTTTGTCAACAACAACGAGCGCTCTCATCAGCTCAAGTCGTTGACATTTTTCTCAATAAAGAGTCAAATTTTTGGCATACAACAAAATGGAGACAAACAAGCGCTCGTTTGTCCCGGTGTTGGGCATCGCTTCTTCTGCGCCAAGAAAGGGTTCCTGGGATATGAATATTTTCCTCGCATTTTCCCTGCTTTCTACGGCCAATATATTCAAAATTCAACACTATTCCGTTAACGATTCAAAGACGAATAATTACTCGGGAAAATGAGAAGTGATTAGGATTCATTTGTTTATCCATCGATCCGACACGTCGGTGTGATCTGATGCATGCGCTTGAAATTAGAAAGTGACTTTCCCGGGCTCAGAGACTGCGGATATTCCCATTCGCACACTACAAGAAATTTCCCTGCTCCTTCCCCCCAAGGAAGGTCGGTTCATGGAACTTTCGCTTCTTCGAGCCTTTAATAATTCCTGGTCCCATTCGTTGGGTCTTACCACTTCTTGCCGGGTAGGCTGTCCCTTGGGTTTAACGCTGGACTGGTCATTCATATTTCATGCTCAGCTGCAAATTGTCTCCACAATTCATGAGCTTTGCCTCTGCATGTTTGCCCCATGAACCTCGTAGAATGTATCCATTTGACCTAGGCTTGGAAGAAAAAAATCTCAGGCCTCACTCGAATTGTTCCTAAGTTTTCCACCTGAGACTACTACGAATGAGACGGGCATAAAAAGAAATCAACATGAACACATCAACGCCTGTTCCTCGGTTTAAAAGAAAGATTTGTCTCCGGAGCATACGTACTTGCAATGGAATTTATGATTTCCAAAGTAATGGGACAAGGGGAGGTCGGTCGCTTCAGCCTTTCCAATTTGAAGTTCTTCTCGAGCGAGTTCAGCTCCAGCTGTTGTTCCATTATCAACAGCATGTTCTCATGACAGTTTTTACAACCACGTTTCATTCGAAGCGAGCAGCCCACCTTCGTGGCAATTTTTTTTGCCCGCATGGTGGCCTCCTCGACTATTTCCTACATTCAGGTTTTATCACATGATGAAGAAGGGCGCTGAGAAATGCAATTTAGACAAGAAGCCAGAAAATATCGGGCTAATATCATGGGAATGTCCCCTAAAAACGGATTCGTTCCAATGTTCGCCATCAGGGAGCCAGTGGAAATCCTAAAAGTTCCTCTTTTGGGCTCTCAAGATCAAAGGCTATTTCCGTGGATGGAGTCGATTAAGAAAGCATGGCTTCCAATCAATAGCACATCAAAAAAGTGCCCTCAGCTATTCGCAAAGGGTCTCTAAGGAGATTTTTTCGAGACTCTGGGAACTGGTGATATGTGCGGTGTACATATACGGTGGAGCTCGTTGGTTCTCTTTTCTTGGGTGTTTCCCAGTTCCAATCAGACCCATTTGAATTTCCCCAATCGGGGGAATTGAAAAGAAATTGCTGAAAGCGGAGAACGAGAAATTTCTTTCCCTCCCTTATTTTTGCTCCTGTTGGATCAGAGAAAAGCGGAAAGAAAGAATGACGGGAAACACGAAATTGAACTGAAAAGAATCAGACGGCAAAGCAATCTTGATGGCCACTCATTCAAGGCTAAGAGGCCAATTGAAAGTCTAGGGAATGGAATTCCTTTTCATTGGGACTGGCTTAGCGATATAAAACCTTTCCATTGTCGAGTTTAAACTAAACATTTCAGGTCTTGTGATTCTTCTCTTGCTATAATTTACCAAGAGAAAGCGTGTTAGGGGAACTAAAACACTTCCAAGATTTTCGAGGCTGATGAATCCTCATGGCCTTCATAATTTGCCAAATCATGATTGCAAATCCACGAGTAATGCCTCGTCCTATTTCATTCCTCAAAGCTAACCACTTTGCCGGATGTGTGGAGTTTTATGATCCGAGTAGGAAGTTAGCATGTAGTTAATTTTGCGAAAAGTTGCGTCTCCGTTGAGGGATAACTCGGCATAAACGAGAACTAAGACTTTTTCTGCATTCCTTCAACCTGTTTATTTACTTCGAAGGGGAACGAAAGCAAATGAAAATTTTGGATTGTTCCGAGTTCACCGCGAAAATTGCCTTTAGGAAAGAGATGGTCCAAGAACAGAGCAAGTGCCTTTTCGCCATTTTCTGCCATGCAATCTGCCAATGCCCTCAAGAATTGTTGTGCAAAAAGATTCGCAGAGAAATGCATTCCAAATCATCAACATAACCCGTTAAATCAAAATCGGCTGTCAACGTCGCTTTCATATTCTTCCTTAACATTAGGCCTCTATGATCATTCATTGAAAGTACGTAGCAAATCGCTGACCTTACTTTTCAAAGGTTGTTCCATTTTTGTCGTTTTGGTTGGTCCAAACGGGTTGTAATATGTGTTTGCCGCCCTCAAAAGAGCCACAAACTTTCGAAAGTTTTATTGCCGGGATAAAAAGCTACTGTGTACACCGTGATGAAGGCGATGCAAAGAGCAAAGATGCATTGCTCCAATCGGGTGCGAAAAAGAAATGAAAAATAGTTCTTTCCTAGACTTTGCGCACTCATTTGTCGATCTAGTCATGATCGAGAGGTTAAAACGCTGTTTAGTTTTTCCGTCCATATGATCATTCTCCTTCGTTCGTTCGTTCGTTCGTTGCCTTCTTGGGCATGACTGCATCATGGAACGAAGAGTGTCCCAATCATCGAGTTGACTTTGACAAATGACTTCATTTTATTACAACTCGACAAAAATGGCCTTTGAGTCTGAAGTCCGTGGATACAGCTCTCTTGCTCGGAATGTCCATCTTAAGAGCCAGCCAGTCAAGCTCTTTTCTACGAATACCTAGTGCTTGCTGTTCTGCACACTGAAAAACTGACCTTAATTCGCCTGTCGAAATTCACGCCATTGCCAATCTGTCAACGGAAAAAAGTCTTGAATCGACGAAAAGAAACGTCAACTGGAAGTGCTAGCTACTAGAAGTAGGGCAATAGCCTTAACAAGAGCTTGGAGGTTAGAGATCGACATAGATTCTTAGTTGGAACCAATTTATTGATGGTGCTCGCGTCTGCCAAATGCCCAATATCTGTTATTTGTTCAGGTCCCATTATTATGGTCATCAATTTAAGTGTTATAGCTTCCTCTTTTGTACGTTTAACCCTCAAGCGATCCTTTCTGACTCAAATCCGATAGGCTATGTTAGGCTCGCAAACTTTTTTTAAAGCCACGGAACACACAAGGGGCAGAAAACATCCGTATTATTTGCCATTTCGTTGTGTGGAATGAGCTTTCTCATACGATATTAGACTCTTTGAGGACAATTCTTTAATGAAATTTATTATTTATTATCTATTTATTATCTATTTATTGACTTTAATGAAATTTATGGCAAACAACACCATTAATTATTACGGCATATGTTCATTCTTAGTTTATGATTGGCGATTTTAGCATTTTTTGACTTAAAGACACTCCTTTTTTTATTTCGTCAAGACTAAGGTTTTTGAATGGCACCGAAGAACAGTTGAGACTTCCCATTAACCTCAAGTACTGTAGGCCTCATGAACCTGAAATTTACATGGAATGGCAGTTTGAAATCGGCAAAAAAATAGCAAAATGACTCTTGTTTTTGTTTTTTACTCACCTAAATTCCCGATTCCCAACACGTCCCAACTAAGGACGTGAGAGTTGAAACTAAGAAACCGGACCCTGTCTGGAATCTTCTTGATCGAGTTGTTGACGTCGGAGGGGTCCAATTTTGCTGATTCCGACTTGTTGAGTTTGAGGAATGTCGCTCGATATCGAAGCACACGCTATGAACGAAACGAAAAGCCAAAGGGGAGAAGTGGGCGAAATGGAAAAAAAACGGCTTGTCTTGGCTGCTAAAGGGGTTACTAATGGCAATCATGGAACAATTTCCAAAACGTTCTCATACTTGTGTTTCCATTTCTTGGCATGTTCATTGACTATTTGTTTTGCTTGTTGAAGTAAAAGCGGGCCTAAATATTGACGTCATTGGTGACATCCAAGAGCTCAACAATATTGCTCAACAAGTCCAAGTTATTGAGGCAATATCTATTTCATGGTTATTACCGCATTAGATTCTTTGTAGATGACAAAGATGGAAATTTTGTCCTCTTTCCCTCTATCTCCACCCCAACCCTAAAAGCATCTGGAAGAGTGGGATCGGATCGTTGAATGATCCCAGAAAACGAGGATCCAGATCAGTGAAGAGGGGGAGGGACGGAATTTAAGGCCGGAAAATATGTAGCAAACACATTACGTACCTAGTTTGAAACGAGACGAGGATGTGATTGAGTCGGCTTAAGCGGGACTCCTTCTACGGGATCGGAGATGTCAAAGAACGAGGGGAGGAATAGAAAAGCACTAAAACTCAGACGTAAAGAATCACAATCATGGTACTTTAAGACTTTGATTTATTCAGCAGGCCAACCTTATTGTCACATCATCAGCTTCACATTTTCACGTCAATAGTGTCAATTGGGAAAAAGTAAATGCTTGGTTGATGCAAATGGTGGAACAATGGCAAAAAAACCAGTTATCCGAGGTTCTTCATACAAAAACTACGGCCCTCGTAAACGTCTCATTTCCATAGTGATTATAAGCTGTTGTTCTTTTCTCAAAGCCAGAATCTTAAGTTGACCTTGTGAGGATGTCCGTTATCGACAGGCAGGAGATAAGGATATCCTGAATAGAAAGTGACCTTCCAAAGGTGCAATGAAGAGCCTTTTTCCTCCCTATTCTCATTTTCCTAGATTTTTTTGAGCACTTGGGTTCTGTAATACCTTACACTTTGGTACTCATCTCGGCGACACAAACACTCTTTCCCAAACGCTGGAGGCTTATCCCCGGTAACGTGCTTCCGACAAACTTTTTTGAAAGACCATTAAGGACACGAGGGTTGCCAGATTCCCAACAAGTTTGAACGGTTTTCAAACCCACTTGGGAAGAAAAGCCGAAAGCTCCAATTGATGTCACAATGTTTCGACTTCGGTTATGAAACAATCTGAAACACTATGGCAGAACCAAAGTCTTGTTTGTTTGTCATGCAAATTGGGAATCCTGGGACGAAAACTGAGTTCAAAGGCCTGTCCTAGTTGAAAATGATTCAAACATGGACCAAATCGTGACAACTTCTCCGCTGCTTTAGCTTGCTAAT
>CM021319.1:1597369-1614192 GCA_010645155.1 Tigriopus japonicus
TCGCCCTAAATTTTCATTTTGAAGTGGCTTTCATAATGATTCGTGAATGGGTGGAAGCCTGAAGAATACTTAATGAAGACATAAAACACCTCCATATTGGGGACCAATCTCTCATCAAATACACCCTGACATGAAAGTTTTATCGTGATTTCATGCCAAAATATTTTCATTACATAAGAATGGATTTGAAAGACTTAACATCCGATCTACTCCCAACTAGTCTCTCTACCCTAGGAAATGATGTGCGATATGGATGGCTCAAAGTTTGTCCATATTTTTTAACGCGTCTTTCCTTTGCCTAAAACGTTGATGAGCTGTTAAGATTTAATGAGCGCTGAATCATGTTTCAAGGATTTTTCAGTCGTTTTTGGTTGGAGGTGTTCCCAAACCATTCCCTTTTCTCCAAGACCGAGTAAATTTTAATTCCTGATATTCACCATTTGTTACACCGGTTTAAGACCAAGCAGAACCATACAAGAATATAACGCTGGACGTCAAAGTGGCACTTGCTGTTCCAGTGTGTTCTTTATTTGTCTTGGACTTACATCCTAAAGTAATCCAAAAGTATTCTAGAAGTTAGAACTGAATGTTTGATCGTGTCAAACTGTCATAATATCTAACTTCAAAGTATAAGTACGACGCAACTTTCGTGTTAGGGTGTGTCAGACACAATTGTGGATGAGAGGATGACCTTAGGGTCCAGGTATTGTTTTTTGGAACTCGATAATGAGTCAAAGAACCCTCGTTGCACCATAGCTATCTTTCTCGGCCGATACCAGAGAGCAAAACAGCGTATTTCCATGCCTTGAGGGCAGTCTAGTCTGATGCTCGACCTTCCAGGAAGAGGTTCTCCGGTCTGCCATTCAGTTTATAATCTCTGGAATTATTCAAATTGAAACCCCAAGAGAGAACAGGCCGATGCCTAATTAAGAATGCAATGTTGGTCCTTGGCACCACGGCCTGGTTCCCATTTGGAGTGGAACCCTTGGAACACATCCCCTTCTGTTTTTGTTCGATGGTGGTGGAACCACTTGCGATGGGTTCCTACGACAGCAGACAGAAGTTTTGGATGGAAATGAGGTAGAATGAAAATTTATGGACTGAAAGGGCATAAAAATACGATGTGTGGACCCGAGAGTGCCACGAACTGAGACAATGGATGGTGAACGAACGGAAAGGGAAGTGAGTGGAAAATCGGAAGTTTTGTCCTCGAACTTTCATCGAAGAACGTTGTCCTAAATCCAATTAAATTGGACAAAACGAATGACTTTGGTAGTTGAATATATTCACGTGAGATCTAGCTTGTTGTTCCGGCGTGTTCCAAAGGTCTTGAAGTTCATTTCCTTAGTCGTAAACTTGACCGACAAGCTCTCGTAAAATCGGATAACCAGCCCAGAACGTCTCCTTCCAAGCCCGTCGAGATCGTTCATGTGATAGTGGTCTTAGCCAGTTGTGCCGAAAGTTGGAAGAGCCATTTCAGGGGGTCTGGAACCCTCTGTTCCTCCCGAATCTTTTTCTCATTAGTTTCTTTTAATTGCACCGCAATCTTCATATCATGAATGCCACCAAGAAAGTAGGTTGGATCCGAGAAAGCAGTCTTATCCTCAACCACCTCGATATCATCAAATACTGATAACGCTAGCAACTCGAGATGTCATGGAATATTCATTGCTCCAAATCAAAGGTCAGAGCCTCTCTTGCCTCTATGGAACTTCTTCTCCTCATTCATGGACTACCACACCATGTTCCATTTGGTTCCAAACGATTTCACTGAGTCTAACCAAGTTCTTGATGGTCTGATTATCTTAAACCCTTTTCAGCCTGCTTTACTTCAGAAGGAACCAAAAGAGTGGGATCAGCAGTGGTTGGTGGTAACTGCAAAGCCACGCTAAGCTCTAATCAGATGATAAGAGGCCATAACAGAACTGTAGGCAGTAAAAGGGAAACCTCTCTCAAATAAACATGCCACTGCTTGAAAATTGTGGGAGAAGTCATCGTTGAATTAGGGAACGATTATTTCAGTCCAGGTTTGCCATCATTATAATTTAAGTTGCCAATTTCAAGCTCACAATGTCCGTTCAACGGTTGAAAGGTGCAAAAGGAAACTTGTGAAGTCAGCTTTCTTTACTGAAAAGGCCATTGTCCACGGCTGGAAAAGGTCTTGAACTCGAGTGGAAAAAGGTGGCATTCATTCATGTTCCTCTGTGACGGAAACCAACCAAAAGAGGGCTTTGTGATCTCCCCCAACCACCACTCAACCTGTTTCTAGAGGGTTGTCACTCAAAACCTCGTTATCACAGTGGTCCATCAGACATCAAACATTCGACCTCACTGAAATTTAATACCAAAAGACGAGAGAGCTTGGTGTCTGTTTGTGAAAAGCGAAAGCCGATCAAATTATGGGTCCCATTGGTGTCACGTCAAGTGATGCTCTCAGCGATAAAAGCGAGATTAAATTATTCATTTCATCCATCTTTTTTTCAGGATTGGAGATCTCGGACTCAGCATTGTACACATGTCAAGCCCGATCCATAAGTGGTCAGGCCATGTTATCCGCCTTTCTCCGAGTGGCCAGACCCGATGAAGCGGTGGAATTTGATTCCGTTCCTTTCCTGTCAGAATTTCCTGGGTCCCCTTCCGAGCCCTATCTCGTTAATGCCACTTCACACTCGCTTGTCATCGCTTGGGAAAAGCCTATTCGAATTGGAGCCTCGGCCATTCAAAGCTATTTGGTAACTACAAAACTTAACTCTCTTTATGTGCTTTCACAAAGATATTTTTTACGTGGTTTAGGTCGAGTACTACACCTCGAATACGCCTTCACATTGGGTGGGTATTTCTGGTGTTCAGAATTCGGAAGCTTTCACTTTAGGCGACTTCCTGCCTGGAACCACGGTCCATGTCTTGGTTCGAGCTCGAAATCTTCACGGGCTTTCGCCACCGAGTCCAGTGTCCAAACCGTTCCAAACGCTTCGACAAACCGGCGAAGAAGATGCTTCAGATCCCCAATATCTACGATCCAAGTTATCGGACACCAAAGTGATGGAACTCGAAGGGGCCACTGTTCTCGGATCCAGGAAGGTGAAACTGGCCTGGGAGGTGAGTGGTCCTTCCTTCTTGAAGCTCCTCTTTGAGAGAGGAGGAAATGCCAATAGAATAGGAAATGCCAGTGATTTTCAAACGGGATAACGGACACAGAGAAGCTCAAAGAGTGGGGAGAGAGATAGAAGGAAAGCAAAAGGAAGGGGCAAATAAGGAACCCCCAAAGCAAAAGCGCTAGTGCATTCAATGAAGGCCCAACCATCCATCGGAAAAGCAATGATTATCCGTAAAATTGACTTGATTCCACGCCTCGTCGAAAGCTCATAAAACTGAGGATGAAAAGCCTGAATACAGGAGTCATCCGGAGTAGTAAAACATTAGATATCTGATTTTGACAGCCCTCCTGAAATTGTTGTGCTTTCTTTCATGTGGCCTAAATTTGCATTTTCTGTTTTTGACATCAGACAAACTTATTAATGGAAAATCAATCAACTCAGGGGGAAAACACATGGAACACTGAAGAAGAAAAGAGAGGGAGGGGAGGGAACATAGTACACAGGACGACTGTCTTTCAGGATTGGAGACCTACATTTGCTCTACCAATGAGAAAGTTTTGAGTACTTTTACCAAATACGGAAGTAAGCTAGCACCGACGCATGCACACATATTAATTAGACGAAGAAGCAGATAAGTGAGACCTCCAAAGAAATGCGGAAACGAGATCAGGGGGAGCCTTAAAGAAAGCTCAAGATGAAGAGAGCGAACGGAAAAGTCTTGACTTATGCTAATGGTCGGTTTGCCACCATTGCATTACTAGGTCACTTATCAGTTGTTTCGTATATGGGTCAATGGTTTTGGTTGGGGCAAAAAGACCTTTCACTCAAGAGATTCAATATTGGAGGCAAGCGAACTTTCGATGAAGTTGACGATGAGTCGTCAAGATTGAGTGTCCTATTTAAGTTTGAAAAGTCGCCAATAGTGAGAATACGTTTCTTCACGCCAAAGGCCCTGGAATTGGGAGAAAGTGGCCTTTTAAATAATTAAACACACGCCTTTCCTTTTTCGCCAAGACATTTGTCCAGATCGGAAGCGGAAGAAGAATTCATCGAGTGACATTTTCACGGAAATTACGCAGGGCACTTACGTGTATATTACCATGCATTTACCAAATGTCATTTCATGCACATTCATTCAATTACCAAGAAAATGATGGCAACCCTGGGGGCTGAAATGTCTTTGAAATGCAAATGACTTGATTGCCAGTCGCTCTCATTTCTTAAAATAAAAGACCTTTCAAAGTTGATTGACAAGTCAAGAGAGAAAGAGAGGGGTGAATGAAGTTTGAGCTGAGTGAAAATCACAACCCATGTGCCAAAATTTAAGCACGATCTTGGCTGGCTGGAATTTCCGAGAACAATGCCCCGCACTGTATTGGAGTACGTAATAAGCTGAGCAATGTTTCGTCTCCCTTCTGTGCAGACATTAAGTTGGTCTTAAAATAACCAACTGAACACTCTACATGCACATCCCCAGAAGTGGTGTTATTTTAGCCTGCTTCTTGATGAGAAAAAAGATCCTCATCGCCCAGTTCCTTCTGTATTTTCAGCTTCATATCCCGCAAAAGTTTGTGACAGGCTATCACATTCAATTGCGAGATCTGTCCGAACTAGACTCAGATGGAACTTATGACGTCATCACGTTGTCCGGAGGTGGGACTCGATCCCACACTCTCACCGATCTTCGCCCGAACACGCAATACTCGATCTTTATGCTGCCTTATAATCGGAGGATCAAAGGCCTACCGACCAAGTTGATTCGGGTCACAACCAAAGAAGACGGTGAGCATTACCTTTATCAGCATGTTTTCTTAGAAAAGGATGGAACGTGAGTAGAAATGAATTTAGAGTTAGAAAAATGGCTGTTACCACAGAGATAACTCAATAATTTCCCTCTCGTCGAGGGTCTAGGGAACAATCACTCTAGTGGAAGAGGACTTTCTTTGGGTCTAGGTGAAAAATGCTTCCGGTAACTAAGAACTAATACTTCGTCCCTTGGCTTCTTTTTCTCCAATTCCAACATCATCTCACAGATGACCCGTTTCAGAAAGTCTTGAACCTTTTTGCAGGAAACTATCTTATTGTGAGACTAGCTTTTTGCAAATTAAGAGAGATGGAACAAGACAGGATTACAAGCCCGAGGATGAACTCTGTTTTCCCATGGAAAATGGTGATTTTATGATCTAGTGCTATGGTACATCGTTGATGACGGCAGGTCCTCGTCCTAGCATACTCTTAGCACTAAGTAGGGTCTTTTTCCGATATTGCTTTTGTTCTCATTGCATGGTGGTGTACACTCGACAAAAGTAGTAGCAATGTAGTAGTAGTAGTATAGTGGTAGTGTTGTTGGAACTTTCAGGAGGAAGCAAAATTTTCCAAGGGGAGCTCGTTGTTCCAGTGGGGGTGGAAGCAAGACAGAAAACCCCGACCCCCGACCTCGTTAGGAGGACTGCGCTACTGGTGGTAGTTTATTGTATGGGGTGCTTGCTGCCTTCTTCCTTCTTACCTACCTAGTGAGGGTGACTTGAACAAAGTCGACAAACGAGGGGGTAGAAGTGGTCAAAAGACTTTGCTGTGGGTGGCTGCTCTCAAAGATGGAACGAACGCAAGTTTATGAGAGGTCTTGTCATGAATCACTTCAGCCTGTTGAGTTGGCTTAATGGCGCAATTTATATGTTTACCAATCATGTTTTCAACATTGAACCTCATGTTACCCAATTGGGGCAATTTAACCGGTCTGAGAAGAGTGGCTCCTTGAATAACGGTTCTGTTTAGTTACATGTCTAATCGAGTTAAGCGACACCTTTGTGTCTGTCACGACTGACTGGAAAAAATAAGATGGAAAAGAGAGATCTCACTTCCGGTCAAAAACCTCGGAAGGGGGACGTTCAAAGGGTACAAGGGTATAGATAATGGCCAATCACTCAGATGGGTTTGCAGTCTCATTCGTGAGGTTCAGAAGGCACCCTCGAGCATTGCCTCACGGATATTTGATGAATGGTATTGGAGTTCTTCTTCAGGATGTGTATTAAGAATAATAGAAAAATCCATCCCAGAAAGTCTTACATTTTTAAGTTCGTGTTCATTTTTGGTTTAAGTAAGTCACACGTTAAACATAACGTATTGCAGCACCCCTGATCTTGGTAGTATGGAAATGGGTGCAAATGAGGATTAATCAGTTCCGAAAAGAGGAGGCATAACAGAGCGGAGATGTCTCGAGTAGACTAACTGGGAAATAGCGAAGCTTACTCAAGTAAAAGGGGAAGGGGGCGGTGAGTTGAACAGTATTTCGTACACTTCGCTGAAGTTGCTCTTCTTGAAGAAAGATCAGGAAGTCAAAATGGGGAGGGGGAGGAAGAGGAAAATGTCACTCAGGGCTGTGTGTATAACAATGGCGCAGATATTAGATTTCAGTCCTAATATATTCTCATTATTATGCTATCCTTCATTTCAGTCCCAACTGCTGCCCCGGAAAATGTCAAGATCCAGATGCTTAATCTCACAGTGGCCGTCATTCAATGGCACGAACCACCTCGACGCGATCTTCATGGAGACCTGAAGGGCTACAAGGTCCTCATTGACGTCAATGGCAGCGAAGCACTTAACTTCACATTGGACCCAACCTCGAATTCTCTCATTCTCTACAATCTGACTGAAGGTCTCACTTACACTGTGCAAGTGGCCGCCTACAATCGGCAAGGAGTCGGCCCATTATGTAATCCGGTGGAACTTCTCGTCGAATCAGACTTGTTCCACCATCAACTGGTGCCAGAACAGGCCCCTGGCATGGATCTGGTAGTCCAAGAGGTCTGGTTCGTCATGGTCGTTTCCTTCTTCTCTGTGATGCTTTTGGTGGGATTCTTAGCCATGGTCTGTTTTAGAAGAGTCCGCCAAGATGGAAAACACATGGGACACTATAATGGTAAGGGCCCGACTTCGTTTTGAGTTGCAGAAAATGGCTTCTTTTAAGAGGGAATGTCGCTCCATTTTGCTCAGACATGTATTCGAGGGAAAGAATAACCACGCAATAACATGCACCTTTCATTTCCTTCCGAGATCCAAATTGGACCATTTTGTAGCTTTTCAGAAATCTAGTGGTAGGAGAGAAAGCGAAAGCTAGACGGTTTCGTTGTCTGTTTTCAAAAGCCTATGGTTGGAGTCATTTATCATTGGAATTCAGCGGGACAATTCAATGGCTTGTTCCCGCTAAACTTGATTTGCTACGAAGAATCACATTTTTTGCGTTACAAAACTTCATCACTCTCTATACACGTTACTATCGTTATGAAGATTATGGGAACGGGAGACAATTTTTCTCAGTGACGACTTACAACTTTGTCTCTCCCCAAAGGGTGAAGGTAGGGCCAAAACAACTTGATTTAAATCTAGATTTGCATATTAAATTGAGAAAACCGTTCATTTTGGCTCAAGCGTTGAATGGGAGTGGTTGGTTTGGTGCCATGCAGAATGTGCGTACCAACTCAATGGTCCCATGGTCTCTTTCATCGTTTATACCGCTTCCTGTCTGTTCCATCTGTCTACTCATGCTACTCATACTCGAGACCAAGAGTTAGCTGTCCCGGGCAAATTGGAGCTCTTGGCATGGAAATGGGACCCTTTTTATGGATTGTCCTGCGACTGATGACAATCCAGCACAAGGCGGTAGTTTTAGGGTAAATAATGGGATTGAATTTCCAACTAAAGCCGTTTACTTACTAGAGGGATATTTTTACCCGAAGAAAACTAACATATTCCGCTTGTGGTCTCCCCTCCTTTCTCTTCAAATAAACACTTGAGAATTATTCAAAAAGGGAATAACTTGGCCATTCCTTGACTCTTTAGCACTAGCTCTCAACACATGGTATTGGATGGTTGTTTTTGAGGGTCCTTCGTTCCGGGTTTAAGGTTTAGGAAGCGAGCGATCAAGACCATAACCGAGACTAATTTGTAAATTCCCCTCTTCCTCCTCCAAAGTCTTCTCCCATCCTTAACGTACTTCCTGAACTCGATTTAAAGTCAGCCTCCTCAACATATGAATCCTTGTTTCATTTCTCGAGCTCAGAAAGATTCGAGATGAACTGTGCTCTTTTAAATTGTGGAACAGAGGACAAATTGGGAAATTTCAGGTGGAAAACTAAATATTGGAGAACAAAAATAAGTGGCAAAGAGAATGAAACAAAGATTTTAAGAATAAAAAGCAAGCTGACTAGCTTGGTTTGAGTATTCTCCTTTTATTGGATTCCGAGTGTTTGAATGCCAAAGCGAGATCGGGGAAAAGCCTGGGTCACTTGTTTCTTTTCCTCGCTTTTGCTTTGGCTGCCCTGAAGAAGTGGAACATTTTCTGAAATCAAGAGTCTACCCAGATGAATCCCTCCAGATGCTCGTGCAGCGTGTGGGTTTAGCTTGGTTAGGGGACTTGCGATTGTCTTGCCTGGTTGGGATGCTTCAGGAATTTCAAGTAGATCCAAAGTTTTCCACAAAAAGAAAGATACAAACCGACGAAGTTAAAGTTTTTTTCCCTCCGTTTCAATGCCATATCAAATGATATGGTTTTCCCATTGACTTCAGATGAGCGACTCTGAATGTTTCCATGAACTCTTGGGACCACAGAAAGAGGGGGGGGGAGAGATTGGTAGTCTCAATCTCGTCTCATTCCAACCCTTTGATGCCCAATTCTCTTTTATTTATGTTCCAGTTCCAATTCACAAAGTGGACAATCTGAGCCACGTGAACTTCAACGACAGGGACCATTTGTGGTTTGACCCTGCTTGGAAATCCGGCAACGGATCCCCTTCCAATGCCAATAATAACACGGCCCAACATGATCCCATGGCAGAGATGTTAGAGAACAATGCCAAGAATCCGAAAACCGCCAATCTCTTCATCAACAAGCTCCACGAGAGCACCACAGACTACGCCGAAGTGGACGCGGCCTCCACTGTGAATGGACTGGAATTTGGATCCAAACCTGAAAACACCGAGAGTGGTCCTTATGCCACAACTAATTTGGTGGACTCGCCATTTTTGTCCAAATCGAACAACAATAGCCTGGTGGGTAGAAGCATCTTACACTCTACAATTTTTGGGACCTTTATGTTCAATAATGATAATGTTTCCGAAAGTTGGTGGCCAAGGCGCTCGAAACTCCTCCAAAAGGGAGGGACAGAAAAAAGTTTTTAATGGTATTGCTTGCCATTTCCATCTCTGGGTGACTTTGTGCCATGTCCCAGGTTACCCGTCGAATGTATGTACTACGTACCAAAAATCAGAAGAAGAAGGATCCTAAAGCCCCATTGTTTCTTTTTTCTCCTCGAAGAGATAGAGTGAGAGTAGAAGGGGGTGAGAAGAGGGACGAGGGTTGATGAGAGTGATGAAGGGGGTGAGGGAAAGAAGCTAACTTTTTTCCCTTACACAAGAGGATCCCTCAGATTTGTCGTCTTGTCCAATCTAGTTGAAAAAGTTCCATGTCCAGTTTCGAAGGGTTACTTGTCAAAATTAGCCAAAGTAGCGCCAACTTACATGTACGTAATGCACGGAACTACTTCAGAGGTGAAAGCTTTTAAGAGATTGTCTTCGGGTTTCTGTCAATGACCATCTCTCGCATCCTCTCTTAAGAAATCAACGCCTCCTTTGTCTTTTGTGCTCCCAAAAATTGTCGTGGTATTTGAAGCACCATTACATGGATTACCTAACTCAAATAATGAATGCTTTTTTCCCAAAAAAGGCTCGGAAAACGTCTCCGACTTAATGATACCCACTTGGGTAATTTATTAATGAAGTATTTAATTGCAATCAGCCGTCTTTCAATCATAATCGAGTTAAAAGGCTCCCATTTGACCCTTTTGAATAGGGCTTTATCGCTACAACTGAAAAAGAGCCATTTATGTCAATTGGAGATTCTGCTCAAGTGAACGACGTCTCAGACTCAATTGTTGTACTAACTGGTCCTTTATTCTCGCTTTCCAGACATACGGCGGCTCCACTAATGGTATGCTGACCTCGAGTGACCTCAGTGGGACAGTAGGAGGTCACGACATTACCCCCAATCATTCCCTCTATCATCATAATAACAATATCCCGCCCAATTCTTCGTCGCATTCCGAGGGCACGATCAAAGGTAACCTTTTACTCCCCGTTGATCCAACGTCGGTCTAAACTTAATGGTGTGAAAGGGTCAAGCTTACATACGTACATGGTGGTCAAGGTTTTTATTTCGGATAAAACTATCAATGACAATTTCAGCCAAGTTGCCGCAATAAACTCCTCTACAGGGTGTCAAGGACTTGATGGTGCATCGTAGTTTCCTTTGCCATTCAGACCAAGAATTTGCTTTAAAATTGAAAAAAATATACTATAAGTAAGTGTTTTGAAAACGCTTATCCCATTGCAAATCAGAGTTTCAAATGCATTCCACAATATTTGAAGTGTTCAGAGCGTTTCAAGCAAAACAGGTCAAAATGGTATCTAAAATTCATCTTGGTAGGACACTTCAACAATCACACGGCCCAAGGGACATCTTTTTCTTCTGATATCAACTCAATATTGTTCAGGAGGCAAGAGGAACAATCGTAGAAGAACCTTGATCTGAAATATGCTAGAAACGTGAAAGTTGTATGTGAAGTATAAGCATATTTTCAAACTATGTCAAAAACGCAAAGTGAAGCCGAGAAAAAAAAAAGCACATGCCCCCATGCCCAATCAAATAAGTTGAAGAGCTTGACACAAGAAGTCGTAGAAAGAGTTCCAAACTGTTTGCAACTGAATCAGGATCCTATCTGCAAAGGTATATTTTTCTCTAAGGAGTCTTTAAGCTATTGAAAATCTATTTTTTTCGATGCACCATAAATTCTTGGACACCCTGTATTCTTGGCAGAACATTAAACGTCTTGACCCCTTGTCATTTCCGTCCTTGGAACAACAAAGGCTGAATGAAAAATGAGGGGTTGTCATACCATTTGGACATAACGCTCTCTCCTCTTCTCTCTTTGGTTCTCTCCTTGGATTGGGATCATATCTCTAATAGCCTGGTTCCAACCAAGTTCATTAGGTCAAGCCTTAGAAAGTCGTAGAAAGATTTTGTCCCTAGAACAGTTCTTTTGGAAAGAAAAAAGGAGACGGTCACGGAATGGTCCTTTTCTAATTGCAGATTCACTCTCTTCCTCGTCAGGAAGTACAGTTGCCACCAAACGTAGTCGTCACTCCCAAGAATCGCCTAGTCCAGCTCCTAATCGAGAGGGTACCCCTAATACACTCCCACCACTCCCCAATCCCACCTTCAGCTCGCTAAGCAATAATCAAAGACTGATTCATCCACACGCAGCCTCAGAAGCCCGGCTCAACAAATTCGGCTCGCATGAGAATGGTTCCAATAATCCTCCTGCTCCTCCTCAACGAGGGATTTCGTCCTACAACGGCGTCCGAACCGGAAGTTTTGGGTCCTTTGGCCAGTACGCCACACCCATGACATTCATGAACGGCTCGAATCCCAACTTTCCTCAACAAATACCAGCCGTACGAGGGTTTAGCCAAGTTATTGAATTAGTGAAAGTTTTGGTTACTGAGTGCCATATCTGTTTGATTTTAGATGAACGGGAGTTTCGGCCATTCTCAGTTTTCAATGCCGGGAATGTTCTTCCACCATCCGTACCCAGGAATGGGTGGGTACTGTGTGAGCCCAATGCCTCCTCGTCACTTCCATCCCGGATCGGGATATCAATCCACAGATTCTGGGGTTCCGTTGGGGAACGAGAGTGCCAATGAAGAGCATTACGAGTCTGCATCGGTTTGCTTTGGTCCAGCTCCTAATTCGGCCATGGCAGCTCATTGGATCATGAACGGCCATGCTGGACCAGGGGTTTTGCCCCATGGTCCCTTGTCCAATTCCCAATGCAATTATCCAACTCCAACGCCAACGACCAGATCTGAAGGGGTCAAAGGTGGGTGGATCATTTGTGGTTGCTCTGGTAGTCATGGGAAATCTCAGATTGCATATATGTTTTGGGGCGGTAGACATCTTGGAACAAGATTGATTTATGGTGGAAGGGGAGACAGCTTTAGATTGGATACTCGTGTCCGAATGTAGAGCTCAAGGTTCTACATTTTCAGTTGAGCCTTCACGAATAGAATAAATGCTAAATGTTCTTTTCGTGGTATGTTAGATCATAGTTCATTCCAATTATGTCAACAAAATTAATGAATGAGCCCCTAATGAAATTGGGGGGGTCAAGCGGAAGCCACGCAATCAAGCAACTTTTTAGGAGATCCAACTTCTCTCGAAAGACCCAACAAACTTATTTTGGTGGTCTCGCGGATAATCAAACAAAGGTGAAATTCAGGCAATCCTTGGTCAGCATTTGGCAATTACCACTAATACTGGAGGCGCAAATAAAGCCTATTTTTCTGGTTGACCGGGAATTATGGTGCCGTCCGTCGTCCATAATTGACTTGTTCCAAGGGCCCAAAATATTGGCAAACAAGACAAAGGCGGGGAAAAGTGACCGAAAAACGCAGAAGAGGGTGCTTGAAGGAGTATTATTGGTAGCAAGGGGTGTTGGGGGTTCTGTCGATGCAGAGAATTGTAAAGAAACTACAAGAAAACGAGAAACAATCTTTTCCATTCCTAACCCCTTTCCACGAATCTCCAGAAATCAGGAACGTGCCGTCAGAGTGGAAACGAAACTTTTCTTTGGCCGGGGAGATATTCGCGTGTTCCAGCCTCATCATCATGAGTTGGAACTTGGACCTATGGTCCAAACCCCGGGAACAATTTGTAATGATTTGTTTCTCCTTTGGAAAGATAGCCAGTTGGCCTGGAAAAAAACGAGGCCAAGAAAGGGGGAATGGATAGGATCTGAACAGCTGTCGGGCACAATTTGAACCATATCGGGTCAAAATGTGCCTTCTTCATACAAACTTGGGTCCAGAATCCGAGACATGACGACGTTGCTGATGGTTTATTAAATAGTAGACGGTTTGGTCTCATTTCTAAATGGTTTTTGGAGCCAATACTTCCCTATAGTACTAATATGGAACATTGGACATTAAGGCAAAATTGAAGGAAAACTTGTTCTAATCCTTTTCAGGCGGAAACCACAACTACGTTAGTGAAAATGAACAAACTGGAGTGGACGACAGCGAATTCGGTGATGATCAGGGTGAGCTAGTTTATAGCTGTTTATGCGTTTGAACCTTGTATTTGAGTCAAATAAATCCATTCGTTGAATCAGGTTGCTGGGAATGGGGCTCCAATGTTTATTTGTCCGATGAAGATTCTGAGGCAGTTCACGAAGGCGACTCTGGTTCGGTTTACGCAGGAGCTGAGTCCGATTATGACATCCAATCGGTCAATGGGGCAACTAAAACCAAGGTAAGTGCACATAATAAACTTCGTTGCACTCAAGTACGTATGGTTGCTCAAATCAATCATCAGCATGAGCTTTTCACTTGTTTTGAGTTCCGTCCACCCAAAACCCCTTAAAACGCCCTATCCATTGTTTTGCTGCATTGTTTGACATATTCTAGCTTCCGCTTAAGAGCGCCTTGCCACCACATAACCAACGCTTTCCTGGTCAGCCAGGACACGCCTACCCTCTTCGCAGGCCTACCTCTGTATGCAGCACAGACTCCAATTATAGCGTGGTCAACCGAGGCCGGCCTTCACCTCAACAAAAGAGACTAAAGGCTAAGGTCCCTCGCTCGAAATATTCCCAACAAGAGCCGAGGAAGCTAGAAGAATCCATTTATTCCACTTTCAAACCTCAACAGACTGTTGGAGGTGGACCACCCAAAGACCATTTGGGAATCATGACGGCCTCAACAGGGAGATTAGGTATGAACGATCTCACACGCTTTCCAGCGAACCCTTTGATGCACCCAATCTTTAAAAAAGCCTGAAACGTACATTTACATTGTAGTCTGAGCTTGTACTGAGCCCTGAACCATTTTCCTTACAGCCACGGAATTCAAGTTGTCAGAGTCCAAAGAGAGGTCTCCGCCCCCACTTGACCCAAACCAAGGCTCAAGTACATCCGCCAAAAACAGCAACCTCAATGCTAGAGGTTCGAGGTCGGCCTCTAGCACACCTCAAATCCATAGACGAACACCAGTAGATCATCAAATGACTCTCTCGGACATTTTGAAACAAAACCAAACGGCGAACAACAAAGCGTCGGCACAAAATGACATGACTAATGTCGAGTCTAAGAATAGTGGAACGAGTGGTGAAATGGATCCATCTCAAAGCGAATTTGCCCGAGTCAGCGAGGACATGAGTGAGCTTGTGTTCCACTTGAACTCTATACAAAACGACATATCAGAAATGGCTGGGAAACCCATATCATTGGATGGAACCACATGATGTTCTTCGCAACAGAAAGTTATGTTTCGCTTTACAAGATCAACCCATGAACTAATTGTATTGTTTTGCTCGACGAAGTCATTTAGTAGAACTTCGTTGTTTTTAACTCTATTTAGCCATGTCCTTTGAGACAACCTGTCAGACTGTTCCAATGTATTGGAAAAATGCTTGTTAAAGAAATAGACTTCAAGAATGAGTTTTCATAAAAAAGAGGTTGCGTTATTTCAAACTCATCACCTGCCGACACAAATACACGTAGGTGTTCTTTCTTTTTAGGTGCCTACGGAAAGAACGTCTTGTTCTATTAAATAAAGCTTATATTGATGATTTTGCTTTTAAGTTAAGTAATTAGGAATTAGTGCTCTCTGAATCTGACACGGACATGGACTCAAATCCAGATGACGATTGGTCCTCTGAACTAAATTTGATATCTGACTTCATCAAGGCAGGATTCAGATGAGATTCCATTGTTAAATGGGACATGACTGTGACTTCTCCCTCATCTTCAGGGTCACTTTGGCCAGGAAGCTCCATCTGCCTCTCTTTCATCCAAATCATGTCACTCTCATCGTCAAATATCTCGTTGTAGGCCTCTTCACCACCAAAAGAGACCTTGGAACTTTCGTGTTCCGAATCATCTTCAGAGTCAAAGCCAGTTCGGTAATGGTCATCGGGATCCACGGAACTGCACTCCATCTCACTGTTCAATCGAATGCGTGTGGCATATCTCAAGTATTTTCTCTCAAAGTAGCAGCTTTCATTTTCAATGCGCTGACTCACGGCTCTGACGATATCTCCCGGGGTCTCTTGGTGAATGGCAATCAGGTCCTCCATGGATTGGAGCACTTGTTGGCGCAATTCTTCCACAGTAATGTCGGGGGTGGGGTAAATTGGATCGCCTACATGCATCGTCAATCTGACTGGGAAGCCTCCATACAAGGGAACCATTGGGATCCTGGTGGTGTTGTACACTCTTCGCCACCAACCAAGACCGGTTTGCATATTGATGACGGTCTCTCTGATGTTCTCGGTGAACACTGGAATGATTGGGACCTGTGCTTCATGTGCAATCTTGGCAAAGCCAGCTCGTTTCTTCCACAGCACATCATAGTCTCGGGAACCACATTGAGCTTCATAACCACCTCCTGGAGCAATCCCAATGAGCCGACCTTCCTTCAACAGCTTTATACAACTCTCACGTGTTCCGGCAAAGCATCCAAAACCGGCTGCCAACATTTCAAAGCCGGGAATCCAAATCACATATTTGTCCACAATGGAGCGAATTAAACGTTTCCTTTTCAACATCAACTTGGAAGCCAAGTAGATGTAATCGATGGGAATAGCCGCATGATAATAGACGATTACGGCTCCTCCTCGTTCCGGTATCTTTTCGAAGCCATCCACATTGAATCGATGGTAAAGCTCTCCGTGCAATAACCAGAAGCGGCACATTTCTGCTCGAGCTTTTGAAAACTCTTCAGCATAGGAACGAAGGAGAATTGTGGACATGAGGAACGGTTTCAGGAGAAGGTACAAATTACAACTTAAAACTGTCACCAAAATTAACAGAGGTCCCCCAAATGTGGCGATACACAGGACGATTTCCCCTGCACTTGTGATGAGCTTGGTAAATCCTATGAGGATGAACTTGCACAACACTAGGAGCAAATGGAGCTTCAACGATGGAGAAGCCCACACCTCATTGGTGATGCCCAATGCCAACATGTTTTAGGCCAACTATTTCAAATCGGATCCAAGACTGGCACACTCGCCGAGGGTCACGGAAGACTAGTCTAGTCAAATCACGGGATTCCGGCTCACGGAAGTTGTAATTATATAAGCGTGATAAATTTATCACTCCAAACCTTGTGGAAAAGGTTAAAGACGAAGATTATGAATCGGATTAGGTGTTTGCTTCTGACACAGGATCTGAGTATCTGGGAACGAGAAGGCCCGAGAGTGCCGACCGAGATCCCCCAAAGAAGCCAGGAACGACGACGAAAACGAATGAACACGAACGGTGACGACGACGACCAAGACTCACTCGGTCGGGGCTCGAGAAACTAGATATGCTGACGAAGTTTGGACATATCCCATGTACTATAATCGTCAACGCTAGAGATAACCCCAAATCTTGGGGGCAGTCCAGTGAATTCGCTTAGCTGGAAATTTAACAAATCCTTAAAAACAAACGTACGCCTGGCAAGTGGGTAAATGTTTGATAGTCTGATACATTGTGCTTCACGGGTGCGAGAGATAAAATCGCTCATAAAAAAAACTTCTGACCTTCTAGTGATCCAGAAACTAATTACACCCAATTCTAACATTGGCAGAAAAGTTTGCACCGATACGTGTATCTAGAAATTTTC
>CM021319.1:1618328-1654039 GCA_010645155.1 Tigriopus japonicus
ACGATGAATAAACAGACTTTTTAAATCACAGAAAATGAGCATTTTCAGGCTTCATAATGGGAACAACATGCTATCAACAATGACAAGTTTGTTTCAGAGGTTAAAAAGCCGCTTTGAATTTAACTCTATCGGAAGATATCCGAAAAAATCAAATGTTGAAAAATTCAATGAAGCAAACAAACCAAAACAAATGGCCAAATAATTTGTTTGTTTTTTTGTTGAATCTCGTATCATATCGTCACCTCGAAAATCCAAAAGAAGCTCATGGGAAAAAAGCATCAACTGGGTCAAGTTGTTTGGCCTTTTTGAAGCTTGAAATGTTTGCCGTTGTCGTCGCCACCGTCAATCAGAAAGTTCAAGTCAAAAATTTGATATTGAATGAAGCACACAAAATGTTGATGTTAACCCTCCGCCGCCAAAGCATCTTGTGGTCAGACTCGAGGAATGATTGCCGGATGCGTATTTTTTACGCCATCTTCTGGTAATATTTCACTGTCTCATTGTCGCTTGCGCCGTTTTACTAAAATGTCACAAGTTTTGGTTGAATAATGTCACTGAGGAAAATATTTGTTATTTCGTCAAAACGTTGGGTAAAAAATCCAATCTGTCAACTCTGCTTAGACAAGACCACAAAAGGTGCTAGCAGCGGAGGTTTAAGCTGACATTTTGCGGGATTCGATCCAGTCATCGTATGGCAAAATAATTTATGTTCAAGACTTTACATTAATATTTTTTTCGGTCTACGGCTCCAATGAGGCATTCGTACCAATTGTTTGTGTTATGAGAAATCTCGTAACCTTTTTTTGACTAGGACTTCACTTACAAAGAGTCAAAGGTGATCGTAATAACTACTTCTAATTTTCGCACAACCATATCAATGTCACACTACTTTGACAATCACAAAGGGTAACAAATCATGTGGGGTACCAAATTTGAGCAAATCTGCTTCGTTTTGATTAGTTTTGGATTGATTTCAAATTAACTCTGCTTTCTGCAATTGAATAAGCTAGTCAATAAGTGGGGACTCTTTATGAAAACTAAACATCGCCAAGAATACCCCATTAGCAGCATTTTTTTCTCTTGCACCCCTTGGTGTCTTTGGCTTTTTTAAAGCTTCACTTTTAAGCCTAGTGTTCTGATGACACTTCTTTCCCATGAGCTTCTGTAGACAATACGAGTAGCAACTATTTTTCTGTCACTTTGATAAATCCTAATCATTTCTATTTTTCCGTCTATTCAGTTCCAAAGAATTGTTTCAATATCTCAAGATATTTCCCATGGCGAGAAAGAAATAAGTTTTTGATACTCTTTTTTCTGGTAATGGATGATTTTTTGTGTCTTACTTTCTACTAAATAAACTGAGCATCTTATTAACCAGATTTATTGCCGAGGCATCTCAAAGTAAAAAAATGAATCGTTTCCAGGGATCTTGAATCATTGAATGGACTGGCATGACAATAATTGAATGGACGCTTAGATGAAAAACTTTGATTGACCAAAATGGGCTGCCCTACTCAGCAAAGCCAACGGCCCTGGTTTATCATTCAAGATGCTCACTCGAGCAACCTTTGTGCGTGTCCCAAAAGTCAAATAATAAAACATTGATTTCCATTTTGCCCGCTCCGCTCAACCTTGATCAGAAAGTAAATGAATCAACCAACCTACCAACTCGTAGTAAGTTGGTTTGATATTTTTGGCAGAAAGATACTAATCATGTGTTTTCGTACTCTTTCAATTCATAAATGTACAATGCCTTTAAAGGACATTTCAACAAGGTTTAACGAGAGAAAGGAGTAATGGAATGAAATTGACATTATTTGGCTCCAGGTTTGGAAGGTAGTGGCGATTGCAAAACCAATGTTTAAACTGAAGGACAATGTAACGGTATCATGGTGTAGGATGGAGTTAGAGACGCCAATTACAAGTTCCAAAGATTTATGAGACCACTTTTGACATTTTGCGGTAAGTTAGCACGTTCATGCGATATCTTTTAATGATTTTTTGTCAATACAACAATATTATGTCCCTTAATATATGCTCAAAACATCTTGAGTATTTTCTTGGACTCAATTCTAAGCCTTTGTTGTTTTAAAACGTTGGTGTGTTCGTATGATGATTCGATATCCGGACATCAGTCACTTGGACGATGGGAGCTTCGGGGACGTGGATTGGGCATGCCTGAGGCTGGAATGTCCATTATAACCATGGCAAAGACACTCAAGGTGTCCCCCAACACCGTTTTTTGTGGAAGAAAAATATTGAGAGAGGGGAGAGCCTTAATGATCGTCCAGGACAGGACGGCCTTCTGGCCTTACCCGCGTGGCCACGATTGTCATCTCCAAGTCAGTGGGCAAGAGATACCGTTCCACAGCGAATTTAGCGCAAAACTTACTGCAAATGGTCACAAACAAAACTTCCAAATCATCTGTGCACCGTTAGATGAAGGATAAGCTTGGCCTTAAATCCTAAAGACGACCAAAAAGGCCAAAAATCACCAGTGCTTAACGGCTGATAAGTCTAAAATTTTGCAAGGAGCGGAAGGGATGGACAGGTGATGACTGGAGAAGGGTTTGCTTCTCAGATGAGTGTCCCATTCATCTGTTTCAGCCAACAAATGCCCAAATTGATCGAGTCTGGGTGCATTCTAGCGCCGAAGTTCGCGTCCAACAAACTGTGAAGCCCCCAGAGTCCTACATGGTTTGGGGAATGATATCGACTCAGGGTCTGTCTGAGCTTTACTTCATTGAAAAAAATGAGCGTGTGACGGCCCAATACTGTGGAGAAGATCTTTGTTGGTCCATGTTTGGCCGCCTTCGCCAAAAAGGGCAGGAGAGGTCCGCCTTTAGCACGCAGAATGGAGAGCAACATGTCCTCCGAGATTTTTCAACGGGATGGGGTGCCCAGCCACACCTCCAGCCACATAGCCAAAGGCTATGTGGTCACCTAATTTACTTGACTTGTCTCCAATTGAAAATTTTTGGTCAATCTTGAAGCAAAGGCTGGCAAAGATGCCTGGTACCTTAGACAACCTTAAACAACTCAAATTACAAGTGAAACAAGCCTGGTCAGAAATTGAACCCAACACTTTGGAGAACCTTATAGCAGGAATGCTCCAAAGAATATCAATTGTATTAAGCTCCCGTTCCTTACATTGGTAAAAAAAAGTGCTCAATAGTGTACACCCTAATAGCTTTGGAATACCTTTCTAGTGAAACAAAAAATTCGGGACGTAGTGTAACTACAGACACAAAACATAGGACATCATTTTATGACATCGACAGTGTTCTTAAAATCTTTGGAATTCAAAATTGACTTCTCCAGCACAATTGCACCTTGAGCCAAAGGATTGCCCCTTGTGGTACTAGTGGTTTTACATGAAAAACAAATCAATCTCTAAGAATTTGTGATACCTGATTGTTGTGCCAACTATTGCAGTTCCATTCTCATTATACCAATCAAAACGCTTAAACAGAATTGGAAGCGCGCATTCCTTCACTTTGGCTGCAACTCAAGATATGAGAATCTTACAGAATATAAAAAACACATTTGATGGACTTACTGCAAGGATGCATGCATATTCCTGGAAATTTGTTTCTGAATACTTGGCCAACAATATGGTAACTAGTCGAGGGTCCTTGCACAACCGGCCTGAAGTTTTGTTCCGAATCTTCATTGTTGAGAGAAATCTGACTGGGCGACATAAAGCCTTGCGGGACAAAGATGGAGTTGGCCTCTGAGGTTGTCCATTGGAACAGAGGACAAAATTCGACTTTTTCTTGCGTGCACAACTTAGTATCTTGTTGGCGAGGAATCAGGCCCACGAAATGGTCTTCGGAAAAGAAATCTGCGTGAAAGAATGTTTTACTTTGAAATCTGGAGAATTTCAGGTTTGCCTCGTTTTTAGAGGTTGACTTGTGAAGGAGGTAATAAGATCAGGCATGACTTTTGGTCTAATGATTTAATTTGATATTGATCTTCCCAACTAAACTCATTTTCCATGAAACTCAAAGCCAGGAGAGGTTTGAGCTATCTGGAGCATATTTTGTGACACAAAATAACGGGTTTTATATTTTACAATTGTTTAAAGTCTTCATGTAAGAACTCAGCTTTTTCTCACTGGATACAATCAATGGATTCGTTTTTATATGATCATGATCTTTATTACTACTGAGTCAAGGAGACCCGTGCGGGCTAACCTATGCATTTCTATCATTAAAGGTTTATAATGAGACGCGGTACCCGATCAAAGTCAACCCGATAAAACGTAAATGAAAAACACTTGAACACTGTCTTTTGATATTCATCAGGTGGCCTACATGAACTCTCGAGAAAGCATCGGCAACAGTCTTAAGGGACAAGCCCACCAAATTCTAGTTGGAGTGAGCTATGCTGATTTCAAAGGCCTATATTTTAGTTTGCCATGAGGTGGAAGCCCAAGGGCTCAATCATACGGAGATATGCGAGGTCACTTAATATGAACCATTCCTCTTCGCTCTCTTGATTTATAGCCTTTATATTTATTTCCCAGGTATAACATATTACAAATTTTATGCAACATAAGAAATCTTGATTTGACCAAACTTTACAATTCTGCTGTTTTTGCAAATTACCTCGAAGACAGGCCAGGGAAAATGTTTTGGTAAGTTCAAAGTGTTCATATTTTGGTCATTTTTTACCAAACCTGAGCAAGCCTTTTTTTGTAATTAAATTCACTCACTGGCGAGCAGGTTTTCTACAAACCTGGGGAAATTAGCAGAGAATCACTGATGGACCCAAAAGCACTTTTGGTCAAATATGCAAATGAAGTTTTCACCGAAATTCTAGTGTCGGTTTTCCTTAATGAAACCAAAAAGTCTCCAAAGCAATGTACTGTAACACGCAGGGTTTGAAACATTATCGATTTTTTTTTCGGTCTAAATTTATCCGACAAAGAATTATTCCGGAATTGAAAAGAGAGATTTGAAAAGAAATTAAAACCACGTTATTTTGTTTGTTTAGGCTTTACTATCGATTGCTTCATGTTTCGGCCATTCACTATAAAAATAAAGTTTTCATCCATGTCAGCCAAAGTGAAGCACTATTTTTAAACTGGTTTTTTGCCTTTTATGTGCCCAATTAATGAATGATACTCACGTCTTTGGAAAAGAAGCGCCAAATATTCCATTTCGGTCCTGAAGGTAGCTAAATTCATATTATCGTCGAGACATTCCTGTCGGCTTTGGAAAAAATAATCCACATTAGTGTAGGTGTAATAACTTCCAAAACGTTTCTTGCTGTTAGCTGGCTTTTCAATCCCTCCAGAACAAGTGTCAACTGCAACGAGGAAAATCATAAGACAAATTGCTCATGTTCTATTAAACCAGTCTACTTACCACTATTGCAATCGAACTGGCATAAGATTGATACCTCAAGTTTACAATCAGCGTCAAGAAAACTCTTCCCGGGTTTTATGAGAAAACACAAAAAGCCACCATCGATATTCATGGTCTGCGGTTGCATCCAAGGTTCAATGTACAATGTGGTTCCATCTCCCCACCTCAAAGTTCCATCCATCACCGTGGAGGCATTTTGAAGAGATTTGAGTAATCTGATATTGTACAAATCGAGCCAAGTTGCCTTTTCTTTACCAATGAAAATTAGTTTGTCATTGAAATCGCAGAGTGAACAAAAATAGGCTAATAACTTACTAATCAATTCAGAGATGGTCCGAAACTCCGCCTCAGATTTGATTCGAGGCAGAGTTGCCCCATGAGACTGGCACAGGTCCATACCATCATTAATAGTGGCTGATTCAGATACCTTAAGGTAGTATTTACCGTCATCATGTTGGGTGAACCCGGATGGTGGGAAACACTCTAGCGTTAATGATAAACTCGCCAATGCTATGAAATTAATTTTGGGCGCGAGAGGTCACTAAGGTGCAAATCGAATGATTGTTTAATATGTGTATTTACCTAAAAGACCCAGTCTCAAAAACATGACTTCTCCGGGCGAGCGAATTAAGTTGACTAATAATATGATGGGGTTTCGATTTTGGCGAAAACAAATGAGGGTTTTTGTAATTAATCATCGTTAACGGTTGGTTGCCGTTGACGATCACGAGACATTAACGTTTTTGTACTTTTGAAACATAGAGTAACAACTCAACCAAGGCAGTTGTAACGAAAGTACATGAAATCGTTACTTTTCGCAAAAGTAACTGTAATATCATATCAAAAACATTTCATTTCAGAAATGTTGTAATTGGAGCGACCGAAAATCTTAAAAATACGCATAACATTTCAAAGTCCTATGATTCCTATGCTATTTCAGATCTACAGAAAAAACTGAAAAAAACAAAGGAGAAGCAAAAAATATTTAAGCAATCACACCATTAAACAAGAATACTGATGCATTTGGCCAATTTGACCTAAAATATTTCAATTGGGGAAAAAATGCTTTTAATTTTGAAAATTGTTATTTTCTGGAAGATTTTTCGCCAGCTCATAAAATTAAATCTTACTTCACCCTCAACACTAGGGATGGCGAAAAAGTGCAAATACATAAAGCCTTTAAGAGCAGAAATACACGGACAGGCGAAAGTGGCAGGCGAGCCATTTTTCAGCCTGCCTGGCAGAATTTTGACCCAGCCAGCCTGAAAAATGAAGCCTACCTGCAGACCGGCTCATTCAGAGCGGAAATACACACGAGCAGGCTAAAGGCTTTATTTAAAAGAAGTGCAAAGGTCTCGATGTAAAGGTCTTCTCTGATTAGGGGGTTCCTCGGAACCCAAGTTCTGATTGGTCAATCAACCCCTTGCGCCAACGTGACTAATTGCGGCTTGTCTTGGAAGCTTTCAGGCCTCAAAAGATCATCAATTCATGGCTTCTAAATAAAGATTAACATATTGAATGTTTTGTACCACTAAGAAAGAGGGGCCCCAACAAATATATGAAGTTTTAGACATGAGATTGTATGAAAAAGTGGAAAGAGTCAACCCCTTTCTTTTTTTGGACACCCTGATGATCCATACTCTATAGGAGATTGTCTATAGGTCATTTTTTAGCCTGCCCGACTGAATTTTGAGCAAGCCAGGCTGAAAAAGAAGCCTACTTACAAGCCGGCTCATTTAGAAATTTTTCTAATATCTGCTGCCTGTTGGAAGTCATGCTCAAACAAATGAAATTCAAAATGCCGAAACTAAAGAAAGGATTTTGGGAGACCTTGAATGGCCTTTAAAGGACCGCATCCTAGAGACTCCACCGCATCCAAATGTTCCATCTCTTTTAGTACTCATGATGCCGTTGTAGGTCACTTTTTTTAACTTTTTTGATGCACACTATGCCATGACATTGATATGGTCACTGCGGTACGTGCAGGGTTGCTTCTATTCTGCCCAGTTGACATTAAACCCACCCTTAATTCGTCCCTCAAAATTGTGCTTACCTCTATGTGGGGGACTTAAATTCAAGAAAAGATAAGAACACCAGAAAAGGGTTCAGATCGCCTTTAGTTCGAGAGCTTCACAGTCGGGCAATGTCGTTGCTAAGACGGGTTAAATTGGGAGAGCCAATTTACAAATCATACTCCATTGCTCGCTGTGCCTATCACAATGCTCTTAGGCAGTGTGAAACGGCAGAGAAACTGGCCGAGGTGGAGAAATACCTCGCTGATTCAAAAGATGGAGATATGACACGACTCTTTCGAAGGGCAAGGTCCACGCCCTCGGGTGCTTCAGTGTGTTTAAAAACATTTTTATCGCACTGCAAGAACCTCTATCAACGTTTTAACATCCCAATGTGTCCCTGCCCACCAATTCCTCAAGATGTCGACCACTTCCTTCTCGATACGATCTCTCGACAGGAAATTGAGATCTCACTGAACTCCCAGAAAAGTAAAGCCTGTGGGCTTCAAGGGTACTCTCCATGGCATATAAACTCACTCTCAACACTCATTTCCGAACCAGTAAGCCGCATTTTCTCTACCTCCATTAATCTGGCCAAATTCCCTCACACTTGGCTTAACTCTGTGTTGTTCTTTTTACACAAGAAAGGGCCAAAATCAGACCCAAACAACTTCAGATCAATCGCAATACAAGATCCGTTTATGAAGTTATTCTCGAGCATATTATACCGACGACTGTCCGAATTCGCGAATCTCCACAATCTACTACTAGATTGTCAATTTGGATTTACCAAAGGAAAGAGCTCCGTTGGCGCAACAGCTGTCCTGAAAGAGGTGGTGGCTGAGAGGCTAGAGGCAAAGCAGAGAACATATGTGGCATTCATTGATTTCAAGAAGGCCCTTCAAGCGGTCCAAGCTTCTCTGGAAACTCTCGTGCTTGGGGGTTCCGCTTCGCTTTGTACACCTTCTTCACTTCCTCATGCAAAATACAATGCTGTACGTGAGAAGTGGCGCTAGATTATCATCCGGTTTTCTGTCGAAATAATGGTCTCCTTCAAGGGGGCCCTTGCTCCCCTCTCCTCTTTAATCTATTTGTGAGTGACCTGCCTTCGTATCTAAAACATGAGGGAGTACTTTGGCAAATGAAGAAACGCTTACTATTCCTCATGTATGCGGACGATCTATGCCTTCTAGCCCACTCCGCTGATGATCTCCAGAAAAGTCTGGATTCCTTGCGTGACTTTTGCGACTCTAACAACCTAGAGGTAAATGGTGCCAAATCGAAGGTATAGGTCATCCACAAGGGACGTCTCCCGATTTGCCATTTTGAATTCAAGGGAGTCAAGCTGAAAAGAGTGAACTAGTTTAACTACCTGGGAGTAAAGTTTTCCGCTCAGCTTTCCTTCTCAGCCGACTTACAAGATGCTAACATCAGAGCTAGAGCGAGAACTGGCTTTCTGTTTCCACGTTTGAATATTTGTGACCTTCCACTCCCTCTTGTCTGGCGTATTTTTCAAACATTCATTCTTCCAATGTACGAATACGCTTTGCCGGTTTGGAAGAGTGGATCCATATCTAAGTCCACTTGGGAAGCCGTCAATGCGGTTTTCACCAAATACCTTAAAAGGTACTTGGGTCTCCCCTTTGCCTCCAACAATTCCATTACCCACTTTTTATCTCAAACTTATTCACTCGATTCAATGCTGAAGAACCTCACCAGTCAACGAGTGGCGAGAATCAAGCTGGGCATCGGTTTCAATGGCATGCAGCTTGCATCCTTCAACACCTTTCCATCTTTTCATGTGCCCGACATAATCCCGTCAATCCCATCAACGTTCTGGCGAAGCCGCCAAATCCAAGCTCTTCCGATGAATTCGAAATATAGACGAAAGCTGGCAAGGGAACTTTTAGACAGTGACCATCATCTGACTTGTGGTAAAAATGAATTCCACATCTTACCTCATGACAATTGTACATGCAATGTGTGTATTGAACACCTTCACCATTTTCATATTTTATACTGCTTCTGTGACCATAATGATGCTTAATCCATCGCAAATATACACTTACAACAAATTCAATGCTCTTGGATATTGTATTTCTTGAACTCTTGAAGAAGATTTGAATTATGGGTATATGTTATAAATAGGGCTCTGATAAAGTTGCTCTTTTTGGGGCTAAAAGTTACAGGCTTTTAGCCCTAAAGTTGCAATATTTTGTTAAAAGTTGTACTCAATGCGACGAAAGTTGTTTATAATTTGCCATTTTTGGCTTTAAAATGTTATTTTTTAACTTAAAAATAAAATATGCCTCAATTCTTGGCAAATTATTTTATCGCAAATTTGTCCTTTTTAACATAACTCTTCCTTTAGAACACAGTTTTGCTTTACACAAATTATTCTAGAATTGAAAACACATTAACTCTTTGAAAAGGTACAGTGAAAGCGGGTGTAAATAATATATTTCTAATAATTTCCCGCAAGATTTAAGTAACCGAGACAAAAAAATGCCAAAAGCTGAAGTTTCTTGTGATAAATCGAGTTAAAACCCGAGAACAAAACGCCCAAAAATTCACCCAAAAAAACAGGGTGGGTTTTTTTCCCATGCAGCCCTGGCTATGTGGCATACTACTATGGGCAACAATACGGGAGACCAAGAAAACGGTGGATAAATTTATTCAAAGAATAACGAAGGAGAAATGGATAATCCACACAAGACCAAACTGGTTTAAATGGGAAGAAGGAACCTATTAGGAAAGTACATTGGAGAGCAGAGAAATTGAAACCTCCATACACTCCATCTTCCCCACCTCTTCCATGAAAAGGTATTAGAAAAATGTATCCCAAAAGGGCAAAAAAGTGCAGAAAATGTTGAAAGTGCAAATAAATGTCGAAAAAAGAGCAAATAACTTTCAAAGTCACACATAAGGTCATATGATTTGTGTTTGGGGATGAATTTGTCAAGCATGTTTCATCAATAGAGACTTGCAGGTTTTTGGGACAATGCCTTCAGACTTCTAAAACAACATTAAAAATGCTAGATTGTTTGTTTGTATGTTGTAAATATTTCACTACTTAGTAAGTAAGTAAGTTAGTTGAGTAAATCACACTCGAGAAAAGCCAAATCGATGGAGAAAATCAGGCAAGCACACTCTGAAGTAAAATGACAAGTCAACTTTCAAGCTTCAAGAAAGCATATCTTATTGCTAGGTTATAGCTAGTGCAGTCGAAAGAGTGCTCAATACGGTGAATTGGTGCTCTGTCAAAGGCCTAAAAATAATCTGAATTTCATCGCAAAAAGTCTTCTAAATTTCAACACTTTGTTTTATTGTTACATAGACATATAAAACTAAAAAACATAAATTTAACCACCATTTTTTGTCGTGTGCGAGCGAGTTTCATTATTATACAACTTTTGACATATTAAAAATTTAACTTCTGGGTAATTTTTGAGCTTCTCTGGTTCAGATTCCTTACTTCAATAGAGTTGTGGGAAGTCACTAACCGGTTAAACTTGAAAAGAGACATTTCTTGTCATAAAGTATCTTTATGGTGAACAGTAAACTCTGGATGTAAAGAAAAATAGTTATTAGAATAAATTGTTCGTTTAAATAATTATTTGTGAGAGAAACTGATATTCCTTTTTTCATAGAAGAATAACTTTCGATATACAGAGTGGCGACTTCAGATCAGCACCAGTTTTGGAACAAGAATGAGTAATCTGAGAGTGAAATTCATAACGGGGTAAAGTCAGAACTTTATCATCTTTTATATCTTGTGGCAATCCACAAAAACTTGAAATCCGCAAGAACATGAGGGTCATGAGGGCAGGGCAACTGCCTTCCAGCCAAGGCACAACCACCACCTCCAGGAGATCTAGGGGAAGACATGAGCAGGCCGGCGCTACTTAAGAGACCAAATCCATCATGGTTGGGTGGATTTTTGGTCCTCATGATGGGGTCCTCATGATGCATGCCTTCACAGCGCAGATCAATTCGTCTAAGAATAACCACGCAACACATGGATTCAACTTGAGGATCCACCGCAACTTCAAACTTCTTATCAATCTCGCGACCTTCTCCACAAGAGGATTGTGACGGCCCCTGACAAAAGAAGTGAGCTCTTCCTTGATGTCTATGGACATGATCTTGCTGCTAACACTCCTTGTTGCAGCATGAGCTCTGCTGGAGATAGCTGTGTTGGCGGAGATCGACCTCTTGAGCTCAGACAAGAGGGTCTTTGTCCTCGTCTTGGCCTTGTACGGTCAGTCCTCTGGGCTTATGCTCAATGCCTCGTGGATCCTTTAATCGGTGGACGACGTCGAACATAGTCCTTTTGGGGTATTTGGTCAGATTTATGACAGTGGATGTAGAGTTGAGGCAGTGTGCAAATTAGTGAAGTAAAAGTTACAAAATATCCAATATTTTTTTGCTTCTTTGAAAAACCTACATATTTGAGAAAAGAGCAGATATCTCAGAATTTTTTTATAACGCCATTATTTGGTGTATTGGTATTATGGTTTTTGTTTGTGTGCACTGAATTTCCAAATTTGTTTTTGTGAATTTTATGTATTTCTCCATGTTTGGAGAGATACCTGACCTGTAAGTGATTTAACAATACAATTTTCAATTTGCCTTACTATTTCTTTTTTGTTCAATTTTTTCATGTTTAATACCGGGTGCGTAAGAAGTCCCTGGGGCAGTCCCGAACCCCATCTTCATGGACCTGCCCAAGTCGAACTACGGACCCTAGCCAAGTCAAACTTGAATATGTGATACTGCCATGCCGATCGACTCCTTGAAGTTCTTGAGCAAGTATCACATATTCAAGTTTGACTTGGCTAGGGTCCGTAGTTCGACTTGGGCAGGTCCATGAAGATGGGGTTCGGGACTGCCCCAGGGACTTCTTACGCACCCGGTACTTGCTCAAGAACTTCAAGGAGTCGATCGGCAAAGCCCCCTTTGTTTACTTTTTTGTATGTATTTTTTTGAAAAATAACCCCGGATGAAAATTCAATATATTTTTTGTTACATTTAACCCAGCCAAAAACTAATACCAGCGTCTTGTTCCTCAAGGTAATAGCTTTCATACGAGGTACTACTCAACATGGTCAACTTCATCCAGATCAAGAACGGGGGGTTCTGCGCCAACCACTGCCAAATTTTGCCGACATAGACCGCGGCGGACCTGGTGGGCTTGTACTACGACCGATCGACCTCGGATCTTTTTCTACGGGAGGACAAAACCCTATTCTATCACATATTCAAGTTTGACTTGGCTAGGGTCCGTAGTTCGACTTGGGCAGGTCCATGAAGATGGGGTTCGGGACTGCCCCAGGGAATTCTTGCGCACCCGGTAGTACTTTTGGTTGTGAATGTCCAATCTCAATACAAATGAAATTTTGTGATTTTTGTATTTTGTGTTCACTTTGGTTAAGCCCTATTGAGCATTGGTCATTCATTTATTTTCCTCAATTTTGCATGAAATATTTTTTGTGACTTAAATATTCCAGGAAATATTAGTTTTTTCCTTGAAACAACCAAAACATAGAAAAAATCAAGACATACGGAGAAATATTTTTAAAATATTCTATACATAAAAAAAATATTTTCGGGCCCTAGTGATATGTTTCGATTTGGGAGTGCTGCCATTTTTAACTCAAAGTTAATTACTGTTAAAAAGGGCAGGTTGTATTGAACTTTTTGAAAAGACCTGAGCAGGGACCAATTTGGCAACACTCGAACTAGTTCAATTTCGAGTTCCGTCAGTAGTTGTAATTATGGATTTTGAGTTGGTAGTGCTGCCATAATTATGGCAGATAAAATCTATTACTTGTTGAAATGCTTAGTTATGGTCAACTTTTTGACCCTAAAAATAAAAATGGCAAAACTAAGTTAAAAATTCAACTCGAAACACATCAGAAGTGTAAATCCGCTATCACTTTCCGCTTTTATTCTCGGGGCTTCATTGGCCGTGAATTACAAGGTTTTTGTCTTCTAAAATATGTTTTGTAAATGTTTGTTGACATTCGTGCAAAATTTTAGCTCGAAATTTTGCGGAATATTTGGAATATTTAATGTTGAAATTGAGTGCGGAATCAAAGTTGCCAGCCCGTTAATATAGTGTTATTGTTGACAGACATGAGTAGGCCCGGAAATTTAATGCAAATAAAAGATGCCTTAAATGTCCTTGAAAATGCAAATAGAAAAGGCCCAGAATGCAAATAAAATCATTTTTCAAGGGGGCATTTAATATCTCGTTTTGGGGTTTGAAGGTCTGGGTTGCGATTCAAGATTTTTGGAGCTAGAAATCGCAATCTTTTGTCTCGTGAGCACCATATTAACGAACGTATTTCTTTATTTTTTTCTGCCTGTGAATGAGAAGAGTATTCAGAGAAGAGAATTGTAATATTGTGCAGCAATATCCACAAATCTAGCCCGTTCATTATTCAGTTTCAAAACTATATATAGTCTGTGTCAATTCCTTTTATCGAAATCTTTTTTTTGTTGTTTTTGCGGATTTTCTTCTACCGCTACAAGGAATGCGATTCCCTGTAAACAAGGATTTCTCCCGACAGCTTCAATCCGACCCCCAACAGGATTTGAACATACGCCGTCTGGGGAAACACTTACACTTGGCTCTTATAAGAACGCATTAACACGCGCGGCCACTCTGGCTTCCTTAACAAAAAAATTAATTTTGAAAAAAGATATATTTCGTAAAAGCATCTCCCTTGTTGACAACCATCAGTTATAAAGACGCATAAACCTGTGATCCTTACTCTACGTAGAGGGGATTTTGTCAGTCAAGGTACCACAGCTTCCAAAGTTTGTGTCAGAAAAATCAAATAAAGAAATACGAGATAGGAAAAATAATTTGTTTTCGTTTCCATTTTCAAATCACACATTAATGATATTTTCAACAAAAAAAAATATTTCTGAAACTATATTTGATCCCCTAAACCACTCTTGAAAATCAAGTTTTTCTGCTCATTTTCCAATAAAATCGCCAAAATGCAAAACAATGTGCAAATAAATGCTCAAAATACAAATCAGTGCAAATAAGGGCCCAAAATGCCAATACAAGTTTTTTGCATCAAATTCCCAGGCCTAGACATGAGTCTTTCATTCAGCTTTGCTTATATGCATAAAAAACTGGAAACAAAACAACTATTCCAGATTCATGTTCATTGCAAAGATGTCAATCAAAGTTTTCCTGTTATTAGCCTCTTTATTCATTGAGACTTGTAATATAATCAGGAAAATAAAAAGGGGCATTTCTTGATTGCTTTACTTAGCATAAGAACTATTCAGAATGAGTTTGGTTTGGATGGTGCAATCGAAGTTCTGATTAGCGTTGGTAATCGGATGCACGTCGAGATGACGTAGATTGTTTATAATTGTGCTAGTTATGTTATTGGGTATCAAAATGTGCATTCAAAACTAAAAAAGTAGAGGATGAAAAATTGAAACAAAGGCGCTTTCCCATTCATGCAGTTTTTTCACCAATGAGGCAAAGTGTTGCTGTCATTGGTACATTTGTAAAGCTGACGACGGCTGCTGAAGTTGATTAAAGTCATTCATAGACGGCGCCACATGTGATTGGGCGATAATAGCGACCCTTTGAAGAGCCTGGCCACTAAAATCTATGAATACCCAACCAACACGGACAGTCTGTGACGTCATCCAACATGCGGGAAGCCAAAGTTCATGATTAAAGGAAACCTTTCCTCATCAAGATCACATCTAAACTAGAAATACTAGAAGGCAGAGATTGGCAGCCAAATCTATGATTGCCCGACCCGGCACAGACTGTCTGTGACGTCATTCATCATGCGGGAAGCCGAAGTTCATGATTAAAGAAACCTTTTCTTCTAAGAAACACATCTAAACTATTTCGCTCATCTGATAGGGCAGTTTGGTTATTGAAAATCCTCAAGTGTGCCGGAAATGTGTCTAAGGTATTAACCCAATATGCAAAAAGTGAATTTCAACTAGAGTGGAGTTTAAACAGGGGCCGATTAATTCACATAATCGGGTGATTGACAACAAAATCTCAGTGATGTGAAATCTCGGCTTGCGCAAGTTTTTAAGTTTTTTCACGGGAGGTGGCAGGGTAGGGTTACCTCTTAGAGAATGGGTGCTTTGCTCTGGTATATGAGCAAACACGAATTTGAGGTTGATTTGCAACCCTGCTTAGAAGTCACAAAAGTCAGGGATGCCTTGCCTTTTGTCGCTTCTTAAAGAAAAAAACCTGTTTATGAAGGCTGGTAGACAGTGGGGAATATGATTTCACTTAAGAAAATTGGCAACTCCAGCACCAGGTCAGATCACTACAAAATCAACCAAGAAGAAGTACTCTGGTTTGTAATTGAACTTCGTCAGAATCAGCTTAATGTTCAACTGAATGCTCTTGACAAATCACCAGCGTGAATCATCAGCACCGCGTGTTAGCCTACGAATGCCAATATCTATCTTAGTGTATCTAATCTAAACTAGTTGGCCCATTTAATAGTTCGATCTGGTAAGTGAAAATCCTCAAGCCTGCTGCAAATGTGTCTAAGGTATTTATTTACCTGATATGCAAAAAGTGAATTTCAACTAGTGTGGAGTTTAAACAAGGGCTGATTAATGTCCCAATAAATTCACATGATCAGGTGATTGACAACAAAATCTTAGTGATGTGAAATCTTGGCTTGGGCAAGTTTTTTCATGGGAGGTTGAAAGGTAGGGTTACCGCTTGGAGAATAGGTGCTTTGCTCTTGTATATGAGCAAACACGAATTTGAGTTTGATTTGCAACCCTGCTCAGAAGTCACAAAAGTCAGGGATGCCTTGCCTTTTGGTGCTCCTTAAAGAAAAAAAACAGGATTATGAAGACTGGTAGATAGAGGGGAATATGATTTCACTTAGGTCAATTGGCAACCCCAGCACCAAGTCCGATCACTACAAAATCAACCAAGAAGAAGTACTCTGGTTTATAATTGAACTTCGTTAGAATCAGCTTAATGTTCAAAGGAATGCTATTGACCTTAGATCAATTATTAATCACTAGATAGCGTGCAAGCTGTAGTCAGGCTGATTTGGCAAGCATGGCGGAATGTGTTGAATTTATGAGGAAAATGTCGTCATCACAACTGTTGAGTGGGCAATTAGTGTGACCAAACATGCGAATCAAGATCAACTTTTTTAAACGCTTTCTTGAAGCCACAAGTTAGTTTTTGTCCATATATGTATTGGATTAACCCCACTTAACACAAAAGCTTAAATTTGTGTTCTTCCTACCAATGACTTATTCAATGTATTAGCAAAAAAGTTCCTTGTTGAAATATTCAAATCTAAGACATGGTCACCTAGTGACATCTTCGGTTCTTTCAAGAAAGTGACCACTAGCAATAACAAAAAAAAATGACCCAAAAAAATTACTGAATTCCACATTTGATTTGTCAATTACATGCTTGACATTTGCTTGCTCACACATTTCAAATGTTCCCGCACTTTTGTCCGCTCAACACTTGGCGACCTGAGACACATTTTTAGGCTTACACTCCCTCTAGTATTAATAGATCTCAATGCTATTGACCAATCACCAGCGTGCATTATCGGCACCATGTGTTGGCCTACGAGAGCCAGGCTCTATGCAGGGTCGCTCGGCGAGAAGATAATTTTGCTAAGGAATTGAATGCCGTTTTAGACGCAATTTCATCAATTTTTCAAAGATTTTTGCTTCCAAAAATGAAAGCAAATAATGCTACTTCATCATTTTGTCTCATTTTATCAAAACAGTGGGATATTTTTCTTAAAAAGCGGGTTTCAAGTGTACATATAAAGTTGCGCAAGTTTGGAAATTAAGTCCACGAATTTTTACAAAAATAACATGCAGAAACACGAGAAATCTAAGATCTAGGAATCTTGATCAGTTGTAGGCAGACCGTAGCCTTACATTCGCACTCCGAATTGAGTTTTTCCCCGAAATACTAGCCTTTATCTTAATTAAATGAATAAAAATTAAATTAATTATCTTAATCTTAATCTAGCAAGTTAACTTTTTCATTGCACCATTGACACGGCTGGAGAAAATAGAAAACCTCCATCACAAGGTAAATAAAAGCTACAAATGAGCTTGCCTTCCGCTTTCCTTGAGCTTATGCCGTACAATCTTTATTGGCGGTGGCATCATTTGATTGATGCAACACGACGTGAAATTTCCTTTACTTTAAATTTTACTCGCGGCCAACACTTAGTACACTACGCTACTAGTAGAAGTGTTCAAGCCCAAAAAATGAACCAATACATCAAAACATTGTATTAATAAATTTACGTCAGCAAAAAATTACGAAAGCAAGTCTATAAAAGATATATGCGTGGATTCTTTCTTCCGTGAGCGGGGCAAAAGTCGTCCGGTCGGTCTCCGTTAAGGTTTTAAAATCCGAAATCGACCAAAAAATATTCTCCGAGTACAGTTGTGTTGATTCTGGTTTATTTAAGTTCCCCACTGGTCGCAATAACATTTCTTTATTCACGCAATTACAACGGAAATAAGTTTGACTCGTTCTGTAAAAGCGCTATGTCAGTTATTTGTTGTGTGCAAATTTGTCAATTTTTTGACCGTAATTAATGTTCAACAATATATCAAATCATTACAATTCTAAGAGGACAGTTACAATTTGAGATTTTAAATCTAGTAAGAATTCCTTGGCAAAATACTCCTCTCGAAGTGGAATCCTCTGCCAAGTGAGGCGACATCTACATTTGACTTTACAACTTCAACAGCTGTAATCAGTACGAACATCCCAATGTTCAATGAGCAAAGCAAAACAAATGGTACACTTCATTTCCATTTGAGAAAGTAGAAAATCTCGAAAGTAGTGTGTGAGTTCCCAATTTCCTTTGTCAGGTTGGATTATCTTATTTTAATGTGTTGACAAACAATTTTCTCTCACAATTATATATGTGAAGATACTGTACGTCGCCCAATTTTGTCATGACAAACAACGTATTCCAGAAATCGTCTTGGCTTGTGTTTCAATTTTTCTACTTCTTCCGATCAATTTTCAAAAAAGGTGCAGAAGTTATGTAATGCTTTAAAAACATCCCAATACATTTTACCTGATTTTTGAGCCCCCGGGAGCTTTGAGGTTTTCCGTGTACCAATCAAAACGCTCAAACATCTTCGTAATTTTACAATGATTGACCTTTGCTGGAAAATAAAATGAAATGAAAGAAATTGTTGCAGTAAATGAGAGATGTGAAGTTTTAACGAGTTCATTTAAAGGCATGAATTCATGGTGGTGAGGGATAGCCGGGTACCCACCCAGTGCACACCAAAATAAATCAGTCAAAAAGTGGGTCATCTGGTGTTTTTAAGTGGGAATAGCTAAAACATTCCATGATATTCATTTATTTGCAAATAACAAGATAAAAATGATCATTAGGGACGGGCAAAAAGTGCAAATGAAAATAATAGGTCATATGTTTTGGTTGTATTGGTCTTGGAATGCTTGCTAGTTTACTTGAAGGTATGCTCCAAAGTCTACTTGAGAGTAAACTTTTCATCAACTTTACAAACACAGCTCCTTTGAAGATTTCTGCAACCCAACCAAATCGCATTCAGTGATTTCATATACTAATTCAATTTGAACTTGTGGCACTCTGATAGTTTGTTGGGTGCAATTTTGACAAATCGTGCCAAACGCAATATGAATCGTCCAGTTCAAGTAAATGGTGTGAGCATATGTTTTGATGGCAACTCTAGAAAGTCTACTTGTTAGTGCACTTCGTAGTTCAATTGGCTGGTTTTGTTGAGACAGCTGCCATTTTGGAAAGTAAGTCTCTCATTCCAACCTAGAAGTGCCTCTACATCTATGATCGTAAATTCATCCTCTCGAAACACTAATTGCCCGCTGATTCAGCTCTTCCACATTTCTCCTTCTTTATTTCATATTACTCCAATCAACTCAAAACATTGATTGATCTCACAGCAGCATGCAAATTTTGGCAGCTAATTTAAGGAAACACTGGAAGGAAGTTCGCTTGCAGTTCGATTGATCAGCGTTGAAGTATTCAAATGGGAGTGCTTCCACAACGTTGGAATGCTCCTCTCTAGGCGTGCTTCTCGGAGAACCTCTCATCAATTAAACCTGATGCTAAGCCCAAATAGCGACCCAGCTTGCTAGAAGTTTACTTGAAGTCAATGGAACTAGCACATGTTTGTGCATGCTAAACATATGACTAGCGTTGGATTGTTGTTGAGGTATCTACTTGTTGCACCTTGGCACCAGTGGTACACTTCTCTTTTTCATGAGTTGCTTGGTGTACTTCTGATTCAAGAAAGCTTATGCTATCAACAAAACGGCTGAAACTGCCTTGAAGTTGCCTTGAAGTCAACTTTGCTAGCACACCTTGGAATACACAAAACATATGACCTAATAAATGTCGAAAACCGAGCAAAAAAAAGATTCTCGAAACACATAATTCTTTCAAAAGTTCAGAGGCTTTCAAAACCTAAGAATTAATTTTATTACAATTTGTTAATTTTGGCCAAAACCGTAAATAAGAGTGAAAAGTGCAAAAAGGCAGAAAAACGTGTTTATGTTACCAAAATTTTTTTTACAATATTTGCCTGTCCCGTATTTGTGTATTTGTATTTGCGGTCATTCATCAGTTTTAAAACTCAAGCATTATTGTTGATGAAGGAACTCCCATAGAATTACAAGTGCTTTCTGTTTAACATGGATCATATCTGAGATTCCTTCTCACTCTTCAAGCTTTTCCACGCAGTCTTGAAGAGAATTTGCATATTATTTCAAACAAAACCCAGTGCATGTCCATCTACAAGTAGCAACCAACAGTTGCCGCACTATTGTGTGTTCATTACTGATGCACTCCTTTAAGAAAGATCTAAAATAATAGCAATTTCACAACAGTCTGTAAGTAACCTGGCTGGTTGGCTCGTCTACTACCAATTTATTGCACCAATATATCGCACAACAAAACTATATTTGACTAGCACAAAGAAAACAATCTTATTCTAAGACTTACTGCATGGGCTCATACATAACCTTGGCACATTGTGGCCTTGAGATAAACCATTTTTCTTGTAAATCTTTGCGAAACCTTGCACTTTTGGTCTGATTTTTTTCTGGAGAGTTTGTAAAGACGACATGAAATCTTGTGGAATAAAAATGGTGTCTTCCTCTCTTGTTGTCCATCGAAAAAACGGACAAAGTTCAGGCACCTCAAGCGTGCAAAACTTTGGTTGATCTGATATTAACCCAACAAAAAAATTGCCAGAAGAAAAATCTAAAGAGGGAAATGGTGTAGTTGTGTTATTGCAAGCAGATTAATGGCTGTACAGTCAATCAAATTGAAGGGGATAGTTTTGGACCCTTCTGTGTAAAACCCAAAAAGGTATCGGCTGAAGTTACATGTACTCCCTTTCAGAGATAACTCACGCAAAAGGGAACAGTTTGTGAGTCTTTGGGTTTGAAATCGGATAATTCCTTAATTAGTGATGGACCGAATGAGCTCATAACCGAAACCGAAAGCAGCCGACTACAAAATTGTATGAATTCAAAATATCTCTTAAAAATAAAATTGCTCATGTGTTCGATATTGTGCAGTCGCACATTTTGAAAAATCGGGAAACTTCAATTTCAGAGGTTTTTGGACGAATTTTTTTTTTGATTTTGTTGTCAAACTCCATCCTTTTGTGCCTGTCTGCTTTGGTTTCGGTAGGCATAACCGAAACCGAAACCGAAATTTCGGCCGGAAGCGCTTTCGGTCCATCACTAGCCTTTATGTGGTTGAAATTTGTTTTCATGTTTTGCTCGTTACAATGTACAAAGAATACGATTCCTTGTAAACAAATAATCCATAAATATAATTATTACAATAAACATTAATACGAAATTTAATCTACCAACGAGTTAGTGTTGACAGATTTGGACAACCCTTGGATAAAAGGTTGATAAGGAAAAATATTTTTTACATTAAAAAATGTTCAATTTACCCAGGGTTATATTTAAATTTCCACTTACAACTTATTAATTGAAGTGCCAAATATTCCATCTCGGTTTGAAATGTTGCCAAATGCATGTTGTCGTCAAGACATTTTTGCCGACTTTTCCTAACCGAGTTTGAGACACCCAGTTGATAGTAGTTTCCAAAGCGTTTAAAAGCATTTGCCGGCTTTTCTATCCCATTCGAGCAAGCGTCAGCTTCTAAAAACGATAAAATCTTTGTTCTTCATCAATTTATCAATTGATTAATTGGTGGATGAATAGATCAAACATTACTTACCATTATTGCAATCGAATTGACACAAAATGTATAGTTTTAGTTCGCACTCTTTGTCTCCAATACCTCCATTGGATTTAATGCGAAAACAAAGATCACCCCCATTTATGTCCATGTGACCGGTTTCCATCCAAGATTTTATGAAAAATGTTGTCCCATCTCCCCATCGCAATGTTCCATTCATCACAGACGGAGCATTTTTATCCGATTGGAGCAATTTTATGTCGTACAAATCGATCCACGTATCAGATTCTAAACATTTGTCAAAATTAATCATTGTCACCAAGCTCATACTTGGTGAATGGTTAGATAAAAAAAAGACAAAATTGTACGTCTGTGATCTTACTAATAAAGGACACAATGGCTTTATATTCTGACTCAGATTTGAATCGAGCTAAATTTGCCCCATGGTCATGACACATGTCCATGCCTGTTGCAATGGTATCATAATCTGAGATCATCCGATAATACTTTCCGTCGTCTTTCTGAACATACTGAGCAGGCGGAGAGCATTCATGGGCAAACGTTACCATTGCCAGGGCTGCTACATATATAACAGAAACGGAACACCATCATGTATTTGAATCTTTACAAAAAGGTTACTTACCCAAGAGACTCAATATCCAAAGCATGACCATCTCAAACGATGGATTTAAAAGAAATAGGACGTGTTTTCAAAAATCCTGCCTTCTGAGCCTTCTACATCTTTCATTGGGCAATCTCCTTGCAACAAGTGTGAAGGAAATTTGAGGACATTCCCGACAAACAACATTTTTTACTTGCACTCGCAAAGAAACAAAGCTAAGGAAAAAAGTGTGCAAATTATGTTGATTTGAACACACTCATCGATGTTAAAATGTTTTAGCTTTCAGTAACATTTTTACCCAAATTTTTGTTCATTTAAGAGTAATCTCAGATTTTCTCCGCAATAACATAATCCCTTATAGATAATAGACACCTTTAGTTCCGAAATTCGCTGAAAATAGGCGGAAATTCGTTTGGAAATGCTCAAATTTGATTTTTTTTTCCCACTTATTTCTAGAAAGACGTCAAATTTTTCTTGTACATTTTCTTTTTCTTCGAGCTTGGCTCATGTCTCATTTGCCCTTGGTCCATATTTTTGAATCTTTTACTAAAAAATTGGAATAAGCGAATAAAGGACTCAAATTAGTCTGTCAAATGTAGCTAATGGTCAAGTCTCATATTTCTCATTACTCATCATTTATTCATACATGAACTAACTAGAATACGGATTGCACTTAAAGTCAGTGTGAGCTAGTTTTGAGTCCTCTCTCTTTTTATTTCCATAAAAAACATGCAAACATGTTCTCCGTTTTTTTCAGTTGTTTTTTTACATGTTTTGCCCGTTTGTGATTTATATTTATTTCACCAGGAGTTGTTTTGTAGTTATGATTTGACATATTTGGCGGTGTCTTCCACTTTCGGATGTTTTTGTTATTAAAAACATTTCAACATCCGTCATTTGTCAAAATGAATAGATCGAATCATGCCCTACGTTCGAATCTTGTCATAGCTTTCTCAACTTTGAACACGGTGGCTGGTAAGTACAGTCGTAAAACAATGCAAATAAATAGAGTGAAAAAATGTGAAAAAATCACCATAATGTTATCAAAATGTCAAAAAGAGGTAAAATGCTAAAACAGTTGGAAAATGCAATAAATTGCAAAACTTGGCAATAGGAATAGGTCTGGCCAATTATTTTGGTTATGGTCCAGGGTCAGTTTGTTGACTTTTCGGATTAAATTGGTTCGTTTCTGAACTGAAATCAAAATTTTGAATCCGACTCAGATCCGGATCGATGCAAATGTGGACAGGATCACATTCAGCTCAGTTAGGGTCTTATTGAAAGATTTTCTAAAATTATTGCATTTGTTTTCTGGATTTTTAACATAAAGGACAATTCTGCAAATGGAATCATATCCTTTTAATTGGAAGCCCTCAGTTTCTTGATTTTTTTATCCAACTCACAGAAAGCCCACCTCTCAATCAATGAATCTTATAACTGAGCTGGGTCTGGCCCATTCAGACCCATGATCCCTAGATGCTGATAATATGTAGAGCAAAAAATGGAAGTACGGTAGAAGACACATTTCAGGGAGTTTAATCCAGATAGGTCTACATAGAGAGAGGCCGTTGTCGTCATTTTTTCTGCCTTGTTTACTGCTGAAACTGTTAAGAAGTTGCATGAAGAGGCCGAAGAATAGGGCAATTGAAGTGTGGTTTTGTTGTGCTTTTTCATGGAGCAAGAGCGTCGACAAGTGTCACGACCAACCAGCACTGTGCATGCACTTGCAAAGAGACAAAACTTTCCATAATTCAATAAATTGTGGAAAATATGTTGCATTGACTTGTTCTAGCAATTAAAAATAGTCTAGCTACGTCAAATAAGATATTATGTTACAATTTTGGCACATTTGCTTGAGTTATGCTGAAATTTGTCTCATTTCAAATGCATGCACAGTGCGAGTTAGCCATGGCACTTGTCGCCGCTCTCGCTCCATGAAAAGACACAACAAAGCCACACTTCAATTGCCCTATAGCGTAAAAACCTTGCCCAAACAAGTAGAAGATCGTGGTGCAAACCAAGAACCACTGAATTTCTCTGGTCTGGGGGGCTAACGAAAATAATTTTGACTTCCAGTAGGAATAAATCTATTCCATTCTGCTACAAACTTGACATTGCTAATGATGACTAGAATACGTATTTCAATTTTCAGCTCAATCAAACGTCAGTCAAAAGTTACGCGCTCTCAAAGGGTTGTACAAATCCTACCGAGAATGAATAACTAGCCTTTTTCTGGTAATTGTTTTACCACAAAGGGCAAGTTTATTCCTCTATGCTCTCTTCAGAACATAAGTTTGAGAAGGCATAGCTTTTCACTCAGACTTTTGATTGAAACTCAGATAATTGAAAACAGTAGTCTCCTGAATGCAAGCAAGGTCTTGTTTGCAGAAGAACGCAATCAAATCAATCCTACTGGAAATCATAATTCTCATCGCTAACCACCCACTCCAGATATTCAGTGCTTCTTTTACAAACGAAAATGCGCAAGACATATTCTCAATGTCAAATCCTTTAAATGTGCAAACTTATCCTGCAAATTCTATAAATCAACTGCATTGAGTACCTTAGCATAATTTGGAAGAAGAAAATCGTAGACAAGAGGCCACATGCCGAAAAATGTGAGTTTTTCAAAACTTTGCCTTCCACGAATACGTTTGTTAGGCAAGTTTCAACTAGCCGCTGATGGTGATGATTAGGGACGGGCAAATATGGTAAAAAGATTTTTGGTAACATAAACCCATTTTTCCGCACTTTTGCACTTTTCACCTTTATTTGCACTTTTTATTTACGTTTTTGGCCAAAATTGACAAATTGTTAAGAAAATGTAGTGGCTTTTGAAAGAATTTTTAGTTTCAAGATCAAATTTTGAACTAGTCGAAAAAGCTTGCATTTGCAATCAACCATTCTTAGCACCTTGAAGAAATATGTGCATTTCAGACGCAAACCTCACACTTTATTCACCATCTTGGCTTTAACTATAACATCCTGTTTACTAAACTAAAGATTAGACAAAAGAATATCATTGCATGCAACCAACAAATAGCAAACCTAAAGAAACTCATGTTTTGGTAATGGAAGGATCTACTAACAATATAGATTGCAGAATTAGGTTTGCTGCCTACAAAGATCGCTATTTCTAAAAAGGGCCGTCCGTTATAAACTTAAAATCATCAAGCTAAGGATACATCAATGTAGCAGTACACATTGTTTAATTGACTCGAAGATATTACTTTTAAGTTCCAAAAGTATTTGAGAACAGTTTTGATGTGATGAGACAATGAATGCCACATTTGAAATTGAGTTCTGGTAATTAGGCCATGGGTCAAATATTGAAGTAATGCCACTAAAAACATGTTTAAAGCACATTTATGACTATTTTCTTTGATGTAATTGCTAGGCACACGTGGGTATTTTTCTGTTCAATTTTGAATGTCTATTTTTGAAGGACAAAATTGGAGTGATGTAAAGCCATATAAAACAATTGCTAAATATATTTCGACAATATTTTAGGTACATGCATCCACGAGACTACCTTAGGAATGAAAAATTCAGAAGAATGTTGACTAGAGTATTTTTCATGACTCTACATCCTTTTTGCTAGTGACCTAATCAATAGAACTCAATTACTTGTGCGGCATTGTCTCTTCACCTCAAACTGGTCTCAAATGTCTTTAGAACTTGTAATTGACTTCTCCTGCTCAATGAGGAGCCGTGGGTACTCCATGAATGACGTTTTAAGTCTAAATGCAAGTTATTTGCTCTTTTTGACATTTATTTGCTCTTTTTTGACACTTATTTGCTCTTTTTTCGACATTTATTTACTCTTTTTGACATTTATTTGCACTTTCAACATTTTTCTGCACTTTGTTTTGCACTTTTGGGCACATTTTTTTGCAACTTTTGGTAACTAAAGGGGTAAGATTATTTGCACTTTCTGCCCGTCCCTAGTGATGATAATTGGCCCTTGCTGCCCATAATGAAACTTCACGACCGACCAGCTCTAGTATCGCCACTTTTTAGACCTCTATGGTTATTAATAGTGGTGGGTGAGAAGCCGGCGTCGGTGTTGACACCTCGACACCGACACCGGCTTTTTTTGGATTTCGGTCAGTGTCGACACCAGGTTTCCAGTGTCGACATTTTGAGGTTTCATGAGTTTTTTTCAAACGTTCCGCAAATCGCCCCAAATTACATTGTAAGGCTTGCAAGGCAAAGATATATCATATATCCCCGTGCAGGGTATTGTGAAATGTAAACTTATTTTCCCCTCTCTCCAATTTAAGTTGAACTACAAGTTACTTTGATTTTTGTGAAGAATGACTAGGTCTGTCCAAACTGATCTCCCAATGAATGTCTTGAAGTAGAAATTTCAATTGATCTTGTTATGGGGTATACAAAGATCATTATTGGCCTAGAAAAATAATGGATCTTTCTCTTTCATATTTCAGTAACACTTCAATCAAACTATCAAAGCACAATTTGATGAATTTGATCAATAAAATTTAAAGATTTGCCTAAAATGACAATATTGCAGATAACGTTGCCACGTTGATGTTGGACGCGGGCTCCAAGCTGTTGTGAAGGCCACAGGAGGTCATTTTGTCTGACACTTGGACTACATATGCTTCACAATATGAGGATTGTTTTATCAATAACTAAAAAAATGTCAAGCCAAAGGATTTGGAGTTATCTGTTAAATTTCTTGTTCAAAGAGTTCCTGGTCACCCTGGATGTCGAGTATTAGATTAAACTAGGGATTTTGACCTCGACACCGACACCGGAAGGTTGACCCCGACCCTGACACCAACACACACACTGACACTGGAAGGTTGACCCCAACACTGACATCAAGCAAGTGAATTGTGGTGCGCTTGCGTGATTTACAGATGTAATTTACGAATGTTTTATGCTCACTTGAGGCGTTGTTAAAAGCCTGATTATACAATCATGCTTTGAACAAAGAAACAGACCAAGAAGACCATTCTTTCGTCATCATGAGGTTTTGGCAGAACCGTTTTTTTAACATTATTTCTGCTTACCCCATTCACTCTCTGCATGCAACTCTCCTTTGGGAATATTTTTGTTTTTATGGTCAATTTTTGTAAAACACATTCCAGAAATTGTAAGACAGATTCCTTATGTACTTGGAAAGAACTTTGCCAATGATATTTACTCTGAACTCCAAGGAAGAAATGAAGGCTTGGCCATCATCATGTACTGATCAATAACAAAACTTGGAAAATTACATTGAAATAAAATATCAAATAAAGGAAAAAGCTTGAAAAAGCACTAGCCGTGCATTTTTTAGTGCATTTTGTTGGATTAGGTTGTTGTATTTGTAAACTACGCAGTTAATAAATGTTCCATTCCTTTTTTCGTTAATAAACACCATGAATTGTGCTGCCCTCTTCTTGCAAAATGCGGTTGACGCGTCGCACTCGTTGCACTCCAGTTATAACGTTCTCCAAGTCTTAGTATTTGAGTTAAACTAGAACAAGGAAGTGGCATTGGCATTTTTGGTCCTGCCAAGTTAGTAGAGCTGTGCGTCGGATCCGACATCGGATCCGACAGCCATCTAGGTGACAAGAATTTTGGTTTTCTTTAAACATTGCATATAAAAGAGCACCATGGGATATGATTATATTCCGTATCACTTTTGTTCATTCATTTTCTCGGAAAAGGATGAAAAGACTCGCGAATCATGTTTCTGGAGTGAAAAAAACTCACAAATCTTCTAAGACTCATTTTTGTACCTAAATGCTCGAAGGGCTCGAATCTGAAATCAGCAAAATGACTCTTGACTCACGATTCATCAAAAAGTGTCTCGATTACAACTCTAATTTGGATACAACTTAGCGTTTTGGATCAAACTTTATTCAGAGCAGAGATTCATTATAAAGTATATTTAAAAGAGAAGGAGAGAGTTCATCGGTTATTGGAATGTTGTTATTTTTGACTCGAAGTTGAATTGCTATTCGAATAAGCAGGCTATATTAACATTTTTGACACAAGACCTAAACAGGGACAAATATGGCAACACTCGAACCAAAATCGAGTTCTAGTTCGATCATACCACCGGGTGGGCATACAAAAGATTTTGTTGGACAAGTTACAGCTGTCTAATAGCAAAGGTCGGATCTGAAAACTTGATTTTTCCATAGCGCATTGTGCCCAAACAAACAAATTCAGTGGACTGTACTATAGTGATGTGTAGGGCCCGGAAAAATATTTGCAAAAAAAGTGACAAAATATCCTTTATATTTTTTCTTCAAAAGGCCAAATATGCCAATGGATTTTACCCCAATTTACATTGGGGTAATATATATTTATTTCAAAATAAATAATTTACCCCAATAGATGGCGCAGTTTTTTTTCGTGCATGACAGTATTTTTGGTTGTGAATGGTCTAATCTCAGAACAAATGCCATTTTGTAGAGGTTTTGGCCTAAAATATATTTTCTGACTCAAATATTCGAGAAATATTGATTTTTTTCACAATATCAAGAAAATCGAGGAAAAAAATGGATAAATAGTTTTAAAAAAAATATCTCCGGGCCCTACTTATCAATAAAGCAAAGGTCAGCGGGGGCCTGAAAACTGTCCAACAAATCGTTAGCCGAGTCTGGCTGAATATAGGCACTTTAGAACTCTGTGGATCATACTTATTACAACAATTACTAGTGACGTCATCATTTTTGGCGGGAAAAAAAGTTCGGAAGACCTGTGTTTCTGATGAGCTTGCGAGGTAACTAAAACGAAGGTTTAGGCCAGGTGATTGCAACAATGCCTTTATTATCTGCACAAATGGAACTTGAAATAGCAATTCTTGACATTGTATTTGCAAAAAAGTATGTTTTGTTGCTTTTATCTAAAATTTCGCTACATAAGTTGAGAGGGTTCTTCCGAACTTTGAAATTAGGAATGCACGACTTTGAATAACAAGATGGCCAGAGGAGATCGGTTCCTGGGGTGACTTAACCTAAAAACAAATAATTTGTTTAATTGAAGGCTTCCAATTTCTCCATTTGTTTTCAAATTACTTTGCAATACTTCTCAACATACATTAACCATGCCATTGCCCATAAATGCAACATTTTTCGAAAATCTGACCCTTGAAAACTGAGATTTTTTGGCAAGCCTACACTGCTAACGGCAGTTAGAGACGGCAGAAGGTCCGTAAAATGTTACGGTAATCACTCCTATAGAGACGTGTAAAGGACTGGCACGATTTTTGAGCTTGGAGGCTGCTCAGGCTACGCCACAATCGTTGCAAAAACTACCATGATCAAAGCTATTCCAGTCCCTCCAAAACTTTGAACGCAAAATTACTCATTATGAACAAAACTTTTCGAAGTTTTTGGTTTCTACGTCTTGGTTCCAACACTCAATTTGAGTTAGCATGGTCGAGTAACTGACCACCAAAAAGGCAGAGCATTGCATTATCTTAAATGGCGCTGAAAGGAAGTCACCATCTCAAAAACAGGAAACACTAAAACCAGGTGGCGTCCTAGAGCCGATTTGAGGAACTGTCCACCTTCCTATAGCTGATGGACTTCAAGTTGCCAGTGCTGCCATATTTTACTGGGAGATTCGATCTCTTGCTTATTGAGAAGGTTAGTTGTACTGATGTGTTTCGAGTTGGATTTTTGGCAGAGTTTTGCCATTTTGTTTTTTAGGGTCAAAAATCTGACCACAACTAAACTTTTCAACAAGCCATAGATCTTCTTACCATAAAATATGGCAGCACTGCCAACTCGAAATCCATTTTTATAACTATGGATGGAACTCGAAATTGAACTAGTTCGATTGTTGCCAAATTGGTCAATATTTAGGTCTTTTCAAAAGGTGCAATACAATTTACCCTTTTTAAAAGCGACAAACTTCCGAGTCAAAACTGGCAGCACTCCTGGTTCAAAACACATCACTAGTTAGTTGTAAGCTTTTTGACCCTAAATGATCAGTATGGCAAAATTGCCAAAAATCCAACTCGAAACAGGGTTGCCAGAAGGCAATCCACGGTCACTTTTGCCAATTTGCCAAAAAAAATTGCCAAAACCCGGTAGCCGAAAGAAAAAAATCTCTCGGCCATATCCAAAAGTGGACAAAAGTGGTCAAAAATAGCAACGACATAATCAAAATATTTATGATTCAGACCTTCATTGGTCTGAAATCTTACTACATTTGAACGTGCCTCGTTCTACCTACCAGCGCATAGACATCTAGGTATACCGGTGTGGCCAACTAGCATTTTTCGATGCTAATTTCTGAAAATTAGCATTTTTTCAAGGGCAAAAGCATTGCAGAATTTTGATTAGCATCGCTCAGATTTTTAGCATTCTCCAAGCATTATTTGAAAGGCTCTAGAATAAAAAAACTTGCATAGCATTTTTGCATTATTCTAGCACTTTTTGGAAAAAACATCCAATTTTGGGCTTCAAAGACAACTGATTTTGACAGCTGAATTTGCCTTACGGTCCCTGACTTAAAAAAAGATAAATTGGAAGACTTTTGATCCTTGTTTTCAAGTTGGTTCTACAGTACAGGTAACCAAATTTTTGTCTACAGGCTTCGTCTAGACAAATTGAGAAGGGGCAAAAGCATTACTTGTCTCAAAAAAGATTAGATTTGTGATGGAACTACACCACCAACTACAGAAAAACAGCTTTTTAAACTTAGAAAGGATAAATCAGTGTTTCAGTAAAAGAACGGATCAAAAAGGGCTTCTTACCAAAAATATTTTTGTTAAAAGAGGGCTTTTTTAAAATGAAAAGTAGCTGATCACAAAGTTCTTAACATGCAAAAGTCACTTTGAAATTTAAACTGTTGATGTGCTTGATGTTGAGAGATTGCAAATTTTATAAAATAGGGAAAATAAGTTACAAAGGTTTCTGAACCAAGAAATATTCAACTGTGGTGTGTATTTTCAGTCTTTAAAATGCATGCCTGCTTTTGGTTTTCATAGAGGATAAGTGAAATTTAAACAAAAACGCGCTTTTTGGTCCATCACTAGTTTCAATTTAATCCTAGAAAATTTGAAGAAATCATTTAAAACATAATGTTTGGTTTCTTACAAACCTTCAATTATTCAAGAAAATAACTTTTTATAATTGTCATCAAAAATAAGTGCTGCATGACTTGGCATTGTTTTGTTTTGCTCTTTATGATTTATTTCACAATCAATGCATTAGAAATTTTTGAAGGCAAAGTTTTTAACTAGGTTTGGCAAGTAGCAGAAAAAATATATTTTGTGTCAATTTCAGCAAAATTTAAGTCAAAATATAGATTCAAGTCTTCACTAATGGGCATAATAGCCGCTGCCTGCAGTCCCTTTTTTGTATTAGAAAAGTAGCATTTTTCTGGCATTTTCCATTTTCCAACTAGCATTTTCCTAGCATTGATTTGACTTAAACTAGCATCGTCGCTCCAAAAAGTTGGCCACCCTGAGGTATACATAGACTTGAAACATTTAGTTTGTTTCCAAAAACTGGACACTTGCGAACTTTGATAAAATGGTCAATTTTAGAATTAGAAACACCCTTAGTAGAAATTTTTGTTTGATGTGACTTCTGTTTCAAAATAGACTTCAGAAAAAAGTGTCTGAAGAAACTTTTGGTTTCATTTGGTTACTCAAATCATCAATCACTGTTAAACTAATCAAAAAGTGGACTTTTTATTACCAAAACTGGCAGAAAAATGTACCCAAAAGTGCAAAACAAAGTGCAGAAAAAAGGTGAAATTGCGAAACTATGTCGAAAAAGATAAAATAATTTGCCTTTAAACTTAAAAAGTAATTCATAGTTCTGACTACCCTGCAGGTACGTTCAGGATTTTTTGTCCTCACAATTCGATGTCTCGTGAAAGTCGAACCCTTCAGTTTTCATGGTTCACCATCGGCAAAATAATTGGAAGAGGGCGAAACTGGCCAGGGGAGGCTTCGATTTGAGTGGTTTTATTTTCATACAAAAACGACAATGAATTCTTTACATAAGAAGCTTGAGAAACTTGTTGACGTTGACCCAAACCACGATCAGAACACCCTCAGGAATAAGAACAGTGTTGTTGACACGTTGCTGTTTGTTTGTTGTCGTCGTGGTTCAAGCGAGTTTTCGTCCAGAGATTGTTGACCATCAACGAACGGTTGCCATGTTCTATACACGCTATCACAGCCCTGAATTGAAAAGTGTTCTCTCCAGTGCGACAAAATGGAAGGAGAGAACCTCGTTTTTTTGCTCGTTAGGTATGCGCATCATTCGCCAATCAAACGACGAAAAGGTAAAGAGGAAACGGAACACCGCTAATGTGGGCTTCAAATCATGGCATAATTCTTGGCTTACAGACTAACAAAAGGAGGATGGCGATACAATCATAATAATGGTAGTAGCATTAACGATAGTGGGTATCGGGATACATTTATAATGAATTAATTATTGAATTAATTAATTGGCTGATCATTTGTCGAATCAAAGTGAAACACTATTCCGTTTCATTCTTTCCAAGATGAAGAAAGAAGGAATGAAGGAGAGAGCCGGGAAAAAAGCTCAAGAGGTCACGGCCATGACCTCAACTCGAGCAACGGGTTTAAAGCTGACTTTCGTAATCATTGAAAGCGTTTGAAACGTTCAAAACTATTCTTCTGTGTTGTTACTGTAGTATTAATAATGATGATAGTAATAATAATCGAGTTGTTTTAGGAACGGGGAAGGAAGGAACGGACAAGGAAGCAGAAACGACTCCATTCCATTTTCATATGGCCATAATCTGGTGTGCTTGAGACAATCTTTTGAGGTAAGGTTGATTTAGGACGTTAGTACGTAATTGCAATCTTAGTAGAAGAAATTGGAAAAGTAAGGCTGAATATAACGCTTTCTGTCGTCGTTATCATCGAGGGTTTTTGCTGCGGTATCTTGTTCCCGATGGGATGTTGGGATTTTTCACCATTTTGTCTCGAGCTTTTTGAATGAGAGACGCCAAATCCTGCTGAACGGGAGGGACAGAAATCATATGACTTTGAGGGGCCCCTTTTTGCATTTGGTGGGCCTTCCATAATTGATGAACTATGACAAGTGATTTAACACGACCTGTAATCCAAACGAAAATGATTTCGAAATAAGCTCGAAAGTAACTTGGGCACAAGCAGGCGTGTTGTATTTTACCTGGTCATTCCAGTAATTGAGATCAATGCGGACAATAATGCCACAAAGGCCGACCACGAGACCAAGGTTGCACTTGAAGCGTCAGTGAGTGGCTCTGTAATGAGAAAAATGAATTATCCATGAGACTGACTATACACTCATGAATTGAGTTTAGGGAACAATAAGTGCAACAGACGAAAAGATCCCAAAAAGTCCTTCTCCCTTGGACGACAAAATGAACTATGAGTATGTGGCTTTTGATTTTTTAAAGAAAATCAGAACTAAGGCCACAATCAGCAAGCTAGCAATTGAACTCACTCGTCTCAATCATCGTTGAAAGCAAAAATGATCAACAATATGATCACAGTAATTCCCAAAACCAATGTACGTTGTACGTTACAATACATAGGAACATAAAAACGGACAATGAAATCGTTAGTACTGTAGGTGATACTGAACAGACATACTTCTTAGAGCATAAAAGTACTAAATTGTATTTGAGCCAAGACCAAGTTAGGAAAGAAATGGTCAATCGAGAAGAGCTCGGCGTGTTGTGAACACAATATCACCTCTGAGCACAAAGAAAAGATGGTTTAGATCCGAAAACCGAATGGATTACAGAGATGACATAAAAATCTCGAAAGTTTATAAAATGTATAAAAGCAGCAGCAATAGCGAAATGTACAGAAGAAGCGATGGCAATGATTCATGTTACCAACCCCTATCGCTTGGAACATTTATTTCACCGTGTCCATCTAGAATAAAAATGAGTGTTTGTATATACCAGACTAGTGCAGAATGACGATCCAACAAATGAATACCCTCTAACTATAGCATTTCATGCGCCCAAAAACCACCCAGTTCAGCTACAAGTTTAGAACCTTCTTGCACATGAAGCGAGTAGAGTGATCAGTCAGAGAGGCATCGAGGTGGCCCGTTTTAAAAACCCGAGGGCCCCTAATGATTTCAACATGTGGTGCGAATGTATACCTGCTCCAAAGGTTGCGAATTGAAATTTGGCCGAGGGTCGGCTCCAGCCTTGGCCATTTTTGGTCAGGACCATGGCCTCGTACTGACTAGCGCTGGAGAGGCCGCTAAGGCTGCGTTTGCCCGCATAGGTCTGGGCGGATTCTTGTGTGGCCTCGATTTGGACCTCGTTCCACTCTGAGTCATCGTGGGAACGATAGCGCAGAAGGAACTCTTCCACCGGCGAGAACGATTTCACGGTCCATTCAATGAGGTACTGCTCGGGTTCGTACCCACGGGGTTGACTGCTAAACTCTGCAGGTGCGGCTAGCCCTAAAATAGGTGAAGATGAAGCGCAAATAAAGAGAAAGGCCTAATGTTATGAGACCACTGGACAAGGAGTCAGTCGTGAGTTGAGGCCAAGCAATTAAACGGAAAGCACACTCGGAAATATAGGTACATATGTATAAGAACGACAAATAATCACCTGAAATCTCAATAACTCTGGAGGCTTGACCCCATTTGTTCTCGGCACTGCAAGTATAGTTTCCAAAATCTTCTGCGGCCACCTCGTCAATTATGAGGATGTGACGGTTGTGAGTGTGCCGGAGATTGGACGATTGGTTGGTCAACTCGGTCGAGTCCCGGAACCATTTGACCAGGGGCTTGGGATGGGCATGTACTATGCAAACCAATTCCACTTGGTTGCCAGTGCTTGCATGAATGAAAACCTCTTCAACTTCAACATCGGGTTGGTATTCGACCTCAACCTCGATCTTTTCCTGGACCTCTTGACTGAACCCGTTATCAGCTGTGCAGATGTAAGTACCAGAATGGCGGCGATCTACGTTGGTAAAAGTCAACTCCGAGGCCTCCATGGTTTTTTCTCCACTAGGCATTGGTTTTCCCTGAAAATAGTAAAGTGGAAACATGAGGTTGCGTTGGTTGGTCTCTTAAACATTGCGGGACCATTTTGTCCTTTTTTCTGAGTAGAATGAAACATCGGAAGTCTTTCTTACCCTTCTCCTCCACGTGATTTTGGGCTCTGGTTTCCCTTGACCTTTGCAAGATAAGGTCACAGTGTCGCCTCTTTGAGCCAGAAGAAGACCATTGGCTGGGTATTTGGTGATTTGTGGCGGAGCTAAAATGAGTTACAGTCATGATTTCACATCCATATGTACACGCAGATCACGAGATCGAAACGGGTTGAATCTCGAGGAATGTTAAATTGAGAGATCTACATTGACAATCAAACGTCGGAAATCATTTACAAACAGGACTTCGCTTTCGCCAGATCCATTGCAACATACTGTATGATCTCAAAGTGTTCGATCATCACAAGACATCTT
>CM021319.1:1654168-1666545 GCA_010645155.1 Tigriopus japonicus
AAAATGAGTTACAGTCATGATTTCACATCCATTTGTACACGCAGATCACGAGATCGAAACGGGTTGAATCTCGAGGAATGTTAAATTGAGAGATCTACATTGACAATCAAACGTCGGAAATCATTTACAAACAGGACTTCGCTTTCGCCATATCCATTCCAACAAACTGTATGATCTCAAAGTGTTCGATCATCACAAGACATCTTGAATGAATATTCAGGGCAACAACCCCCCTTATTCACATTTGAGATTCACGGAGCCGTAAGTGCAAGACAAGCGAAGGTGGGACGAGTCATTGCTTTTTACACGGCACACAAAGAATGCTTGACACTCAAATGGGATCCTATTATTTTTCAAGTTATTGGCTTGATCCAAGTTCTTTTTTTTTGTACAGACTCTTGCCAGGGAGAGGCCATTTTGGGGATGTTTCCGTCTAAAGCAAGGATTGACAGACCCCGAATTTCCCCCTTTTTCGAATTCCTCAACCCTCATTGATTTCCATCCCACTCGCTCTTTGGGATTGAGAAAGACTGCCAAGAAGGAGAAATCAAATTTTATAAGGTCCATCCATTCATAAAAAACGAGAGCGAAGAAGAGGAGAGACGCCCTCTTAAAATGCTCGTTGAGCACGAGGTGAACTTGTTTTTTGAGCATCCAAGAACAGTGCTGTTTTTTTCGTACACATGGCACGATAATTCTTTTCTAGGGGTTCAAATGCCAAAAATAAACGACCTGGCTTAGATGTTTGCACTTTTCTGGGAGTAAAAACGGGGCTTTTGAGTCGTTTAACGACTGGAACAGCTAGTACATATATCTGACAAATGAAAATGTCAAGCCCTGACCAGAAGAGGCTATTTACTCTCCAAAGTGATGCGATTGCCTACTAATTGAAATCTCTCCATTTCAAATGGATCGTAAATCTCACCTCGAACGATAACTGTATGTTTTATGGAGGTTTTCTCCTTATTCCCCATGACACACATGTATTGACCGGCATCCTGGTCTTCAGCCAAATTGATCACCAAAGTGGATCCACGGTCTGCACCTTCATAACTGATTTCCACGGATTCTCGGGGGGATGAGGTATCCATGATCTGTGAGTCCATGGAGATCAGTCTCTCGCCATCGCCTTCAGTGACTTTTTTCCAAAAGAGGACGTAGTGTTCTAGAAGAAAGGAATTTTGTATTTGATCATTGAATGTTGGAAGCCGACCTTTTTCGATGAAGGTTCATGAATCTGAATTACGAGAGGCGAGTTCAATTGCCAAGTTTCTGTTGAATCAGGGCTTTGAATCTCAAGTTGTAGCTGTAGCTCCTAGGTTGGAAACTTGATATGCTTTCATATTTCAATGATCTAATTGCCACTTCAATCTAGAGAAGCTCAAAGGCGTACGAGGGGGGTTCAAGGTAACCTGGTAAATTGATACAAAGCACTAAATAACAGAAATATTTCGCTAAATAGTTTCTCGAAATTGTCATTTACATTTTATCTACTGAAAAAAAAAACTTGAAGGGAATAGACAAGAAAATGAAAAGAGGGTGATTTTGGTAAAAATAGATTGTTCTAATAGATTTATTATGAAGTTTTAGTTTGAAATGCACCAAGTACAATTGTTTGTAAAATCTAGAACAAAGAACAAGGAAGTTAGTTAGTGTTTTCCTAAAACGAGTGTTATAACTGAATTTGAATCCATCTTTCATTTCCCTTATTTTTTTACGTTTTCCTGCTTTTATTTGATATTTTTTCCTAAAAAAGTTGACATTTAAAGCTTAGACGCTCTTTGGTCCTTTTTGTTTCTTTAACATTAGTGGCCATTCATAAGGACGTGAATTGTGAACCCTGAAGAAAAGGCTTAAAGTCCATATGAGGTCGATATTTCTCGGACTTTTAAAGGCTGTCAAAGGTGTTATTATTTTCAGCTCTCCTCTCGTAGTCTAATGATCGTTCAGCCTTAGACAAATGACCGAGAAAATCGCAAATTGGCTCTTTTTCTTCACGTGCGGTCCAGAGCATTTCTGTGCCTTCTAAAATGCATGGGGGAGGATCAAAGCAGTGGGGGTAAATGTGCCAACTGGCAATTTCCTCGATCCATGCTTAAGAGCAGAAAGAATCTTCAACGATTAGTATTCATAATTATCCAAAGACTTACGTGGAAGCTTGTCGACGTAACAAGGCAGACGAATTGTGTTTCCCCGATCAAACGTGAACGTGCTCCCGAGGGTGACAAATGTGGGATGCTCCTCAATGACTTCGTCTTTTTGGTCATCGTTTGTGTAGTCTCCGTCATCATAACCATAGTCGTATTGATAATCCTCATCGGCTAGAATGGATCAAGAGAAAAATCCAAGATTAAACGTTGCCAGAATCAAACGGCCTCCGAAGCTTTGGTCGAACTTTGAACCTTTACAATGAGGTGTAATGCTGCATAAGTACTCTGCCATTTGCCTGACAGCAACTCACTTTTATGGCAACCAAGAATTCACATTTATACCACCAAACCTGTCTGCGAGGGGATCGGAAAGATCGGGTTCAAACCCCTCTGTTAAATTTACATCATTGACGTTTATCACTTGTAAAAAGTGAGCTTTGAACCGAGAACGAGAAAGAGAGAGAGGGAGAAGGCGAAGGTGGTTTTCGATCGGTGGATGCAAATACTACACAAGCAAAGAGTGAGTGGCATGAATGAGGCCATTTGTAATCGAAGGGATTCATTCCTGAGAGGAGAAAATGATGAAAACTTCAGAGCTACTCAAGCAGCCGCGAAATTTTACGACGTCAGCTCCTTCTTCCATCATTATTTTGATGCCTCACGCTGTTTTATGGAGATTATGAGCCCCCAAAAGCTTTTCCCTCCAAGATGGATCAAATTTAAAAGAGCATGAATATCTTTATGGGAGGCCTGCTGCCCAAAGCTTTCAAAAACTCCGAGCTGAGTGTCACTCAATGGCGTCTTCAGAAGACCTGTTCAAGTGGCATTGTGCATATATTTCGGACCAATGACGACTATTTCTGAATTCTCCTGTTGTCTCGATCGTTTCTGTGCAAATTATTCTCGTGGGCAGGAAAACAAATATTGACCACGTGAGGAATTTTGGGAATTGTTCAACATTTGCCCAACACTGTTTATGCTGAACCATGGGCAAACATTCCTGGAAGAAACGACAGACCCCGCGAAAAAAGTGTTGCCTCATTAAAGTAATATTTGTTCGGCATATCTTCATGACAAATTCAACCTTGGAAGGCAAACAGAGACACGCTTTGCCCACTTGAGGGTCTCGGAGATTTTGAGAACTCGCCAAGAGTTCTTCTTTTCTTTTCATTTCCTTTCATTCCAAGCCAAAGGCCTTGTTTTTCTTCCCTTTGGAGAGGATCAGACAACGGCTTTGTGGATGGAGTCGTTAATCATGAAGTGGGCCTGAAGAATGCATCTGCCAATGCCCATCCCACGTTCCTGGACCCATTTGGGCGCATTTTCCTTCAGACTCATCCTTCAATGTGTACGTTCGGAAAAAAGACGCCAAGGATGGATCTACAATAATACCTCGATAAAGTAAAGATGAGTTCGAATGGACTGCTTTCAAATGGGATTGAGTGGCATTTCGATCTGGCTCTGGCTTTATAAAGGACATCTGGATTCAAGGGAGGATTCCACAACAAATGCCTCGTAAAAACACGCTGTTCTGTCACGTTGGTGAGAACACAGGTGAGATGTGTTGATGGTGATCTTGTTTGGGATCGCTGTTCCAGATTGTTGGCCAAGGATCAAGATGACGACCAACGTCGTAAATGTTTGCAAAAATGCTGGCCTAGCCTTATGGTGGATTTTGTCCAAGCTTTTCTACGGATAGAAGAGAGACAGAGGAGAAAAAGGAGAAGAGAGGGAGCGAGTGCAAAAAGAAATCCTGTTTATTTTCACTTAATCGCCCAGCCTGAACTTGTTATGAGCAGGATAGGATGGTGAAGAGTCTCTTCTAGACAAGTTGTTTCCTTACCCCTTTCTCGAGTTTCAAGGTTACTCTTCAAGCACTCAAATGATCCTGCCTAACATCCATTACACGCAGCATTCAATCTGAGAGGTGTGTTACAACCCCACCAATGTTTCTCTTGCTCGATTGATCTCTCGAGGGAATGATCTAGAGACTATCACATGGAATGTGGGTCAGCATAAAAGTAGAGCTTTCAGTCTCATCCAGTTGATTTGCAAATGGGACGCTCGTCTTATGGGCCACCACGCGAATAGTAGTTCTAACCTGGCATGAAGGACAAATGATCTGGGGCGAGAAGGTTCCTTAGTCGACTAGTCTCTCATAGGGGGGCCATATATTGTCTCATCTCTGGCCACAATTCTCGAGCGAGGGTGACACTTCAAACTCAGCCATGTCTGCTTGGATGAGAGCCATCATTAATCTCGTCCAAAGTCACTCTCATTTTCATCAAGCATCCCCCTTCTCCTTCACGCCCTACTTTTATGCCTTTCCTGCTCGTTTCTTCCACCGCCAACAACCTCATAATATTCGCCCCCCGTCCGAGGAATTTGGTCCCGATGATTCATCGAAGGCTTTTTTCAGCCTTTGTGGCCTTGTTTCCCGTTTTCACTTCGGAGGTCTTGTGAAAATGAACGTATGTGTGTATCTTGTACCATGTATGCAACTATATCACTGTTGCAATGGCGGCTTTCTTCGTGCATGTACGTGTCCCATCTGGCTCTTTCTCGGTCTTCGTTAGCCTCTTTTAATACGTACGACATCTGCTTCACGTAGTTTTAGATTGATGCTCACCACAGATAAGGGCATTGCTGATCTAGATCGTGTAACAACAAGGCCTCTGTTTGTCAATATAGCGAGTAGATGCACATCAGCGAGCTTCTACTCCATGGATGTCCTATGATGATATGGCTTTCGAAAAAAAACGAAACCCACCCACTCTCACTCGTTCGTTCGTGGGAGCATCATAGTGTGATGCGATTGTGCGATTAAGTTGGCAGGGGGGTAGAATTAGCCTTCAATGTTCCACATTCTGGGATTTCAGAGTTCCATAAAGTGTGCTTGTCGGTGAAGGATTGCCCCCATTCGTCCTTCATATCACGCATGCACTTAGCGTTCAAGAATGTTGGCCGACACATCACTCTGTATCTTTCTATTTCTACAAAAATGCCGAGAATCACGTGAAACGTTCTGTCGTGACCTAGAAAGTGACAAAAGTGCAAGCTGATCGCTTGCTTCTGGAATGTCAAGGATGGCCTTTCGTTGGCCCATCTCTGATTTGATCAAATCAATTAGTTGATATTCGCATTCTCAAATCACCCAAATTCCGGGAGCTGAACCCATTTCTTCAAGTTCTGACAAAGAATTGCCTGCTTGCTCATGTGGCTTAACTCCTAGACTTTTGAGGTGGATCTGTGTCGGTGGGATAATGACTTGACTCGAGTGTCTAAAACAACAAACTTGAAATTCGAGCGTCAGGACTTGCACCATCACGGGATCAATTCACAAAAAGAAACGAGGGAAATTTAGAGAAAATCGTGTCTAGCGCGTGTAAGTTTGTTTCGTTCCAAGAGTCCAAATGCCATAAGACATATTTTCTCCCATGTTCCTTTGGTCTGTCCGAGAGAAACCAGAAGAAGGTCAGTCAGACCCAAGAAGCTGTTCCAAATCTGTTCCACGGTCTCTCGTATCCCCCTCCAGGGTTAATGAGGCCCAAAGAGCCAAAAAGCGGGTCCAGGAAAGGCCGAGAGTGTTCCAGGCTAACGGAGAGCTGAAAATGGGAACGTCGTTTTCGTTTCGAGGCTGTCGACTTCTCTTCTGAAGACTAACGACATAGCTTTGGTCTCAGACAAGGGAAAATGGGAGACAATTGTATATACATACTGTACATATTCCTTGTTCCATTTTCGTTCGTAAGAAAAGTTTGCTTGGGAGACTACATACAATAACAATGGTCTGAAAGGATCAGTCTAGATCGTTTAACAAGGGTCTTTCCGTCAAAGTTTTCATAACAGCTACCAACAGACGAAAATACTACCATACACAGAGTCATAAAATTGTCATGCGGTAGCGCTGAACCAAGTTGCTTCCTTGGCCCCTAGGTTCAATTCGTTATATTCCCATTCATGACAAAAGTTGATATACTGTCCTGTTTGACTTGTCCTGCTTGCACATATCCATACACCAGAACACACCAACGTGAGGTGGGGTAGTTGTCCGGCAAAGCTAATGTCCCGTAAAAGTCGTTGATAGCCATCTTTGCCAAAATAATTTTGCCAAAATATCGTTCGATCTAGTCGGCTAAACAAAGCCCAAAGGGGAAAAAGGAAGAATAACTACGCTGCAGATAAGATTTTTGGCAGAACTAAACCAGACTTGATTTGATGGCATAATCAAGAATGCATATTGAAGACAAGAAAAAAACCTCGTGTGTTATGTTCGGTTAATTCTGTCACATTTCCTGACCATCGTATTACGTACTTCAAAGAGGAAAATTTAACGAGAAAAGGCCAAAGCTTCTTCATTGTAAATTCCTGTGCAGACAAGAGCGAAAATTGGCCATTCCCCAGCTGTCTCTAAATCACGAACTCTATGTCTCATGTCAAAACTATCTTTGGGTTTTGATGCCTACGCACACATGGGGGTTCTTCCACACCACGAGATCTTCAACCCAGGTTGAATATGGGGGAAGGTGTAGGGCTATTTTGCGCTGCTCAACTAGCTTGCCATTCATTTTATGATGGATGGATAGATGGATGGACGAACGATCCAAATGGAAAAAGATCGTTTTTGCAATGTCACGAGTACTCAAGAAACCGACGAGATTGAATTAAATCCGAGTCCATCCAAAGGAGGAGTAGGAGGAGAATTGAAAATCCAAGCGAAGATCGAGACACCTGCTCGTCGCCAATGAAAATATGGCGTTGCCTCGGTTGAACTCTAAATTGGTACGTCGTGAAAACTTCTGGCTAATTCGCCCTCCCATCGAGCTATAGGCACCATTTACACTCCAGGCATGAACACCAACCCCAAGAACCCATCTCGCCAACCCCCATGAACGTCTTCGCACATTGACTAGCAACTCTACCAGAGGAGAAAAAAATCACCCTCCCATCTTCATGAGCATCCATGGTGGTAAATAAGTGAGAACTCGCCTTATACGAACGAAACTTCTTCCACCTTGGCCATTTAATATTCTTCCGAACCATTATATAATTACTACGCCTTTTAACGTTTCGATCCTCCCAAATTTGTGTGGAGCAAGTACAAACGGAAATCGGGGCTTGGTTTAAAGTTTTCTCGATCCCGAATGGCTTTATTGTATGAACAGAGCCACCACCCCCATGAGTCCAGGGAAGCGAACCAAACACTTGATTTATGAGACAAGATGGAGGCAGTTATATCTATTTCAGTGACATACGAAGCAAAAACAAAAAAAGTCTGGGGAGACACATAATTCAAAGCAAATCAGGCCATGAATCCGTTTCTCGATGGTTCCGTCTCACCACGCCAATCTGCAATCATGAACCATTATTGGGGAGCTTGATAATTCAGAATACGCTCGTTGATTATCAATTGCATCCCAGAAATAGTTACATTCATTTCATTTTCGAGGGGTACAGAACGTCACAATATGAAAATATGAATTAGTTTTAGAGAAACTGAATGAAATGAGCCGAGATGCACTCTAATGAATAGAATCAATTGCGGATGTGAATGGGTATTTAGTTAGGATTTATCGTGAGAGAGCCTCTTTTTCGTTCCGTTTCCTCCTTGAAAAACGACTGATCGAGGGGAGAAAAAAGAACGACACAGCAGAGTGAGTGTACTGTACGTTTGTTTGGCTGCATTCAATTACTCGAGAGGTTTTATTGCTCTCATTTCTATGAATGGATAGTGATATCATCATTATATTCGACCAAGTAGCCGGAACACCGAATGCACGAAACGGGGCTCCCCAAGCAGACACGCTACAATTATCGTCCTCTAAAATTCACACCATAAATATTCCCTATGTAAATAAGGTTCTAGTTTAAAACTCCCGCCTAATGTCGAACCCACATCCTGGTGGCAATTAGCTGACTAAGTAGACCTACGTGCCATACTGCACATACAGGCTTCAAAGAAACAAATCCAATGCCATTCATTAACCAAAACACTCTCCGAATCAACGGCTTTCAAGCCTACGAAGGCAATAATTGAACAGATAAATCAAGCGGTTCTCCACAAGAAAATCGCCCCAAGGAGGCCGTTGAGGACAGCTGTGTACGTGGAAATGAATTTGGATGGAGACTTGTTGGCTACCAATCCAGACTCATCCCCCTTTCATTTTCAGTGGGAGAGAGAGAGAGAGAAAGAAAGAAAGAACGATGGAAAACTTGTCTCGCCAAAGGAACTTGAATCCCGACAAGTTTGAGAGAAAGAGGGGAAGTTATATTTTCAGGCTTAATGTGGCGAGACGTGCAATATGGACGGAGTACAATCTGTACAAAATACCAAGAAAGAGGTTTTCTTCTAGAGTGCACCAGAAAAACGGTTTATGACCGGAATTTAGGGCAACCTTGGAACACTGTTCAAATGGCCAAGCCGGGTTTCTTAACCAATCTAACTTAAACCAACGTGTAAAAATAACAGAGGTGAAGACTCCAAGGGTTTATGCGTAACTAGACATTGATTGACAAATAGATTGATGTACTGCCTATACTATGTTACCCAAAGATGGATACTCGTAATCGCAACGGTGAGGGAGGGTGAGGGTCACTTTTTGTCCAGTGTTCAATGCAAATGAAGCCACTAAATGTAGTTGGGCATTAAGTTTTGTTGTGGGAAAATTGGCTTCTCATTGAACCGCTACGATATTGAAGAAAGGCGGGGAGGGAGGTCTCAGAATGAATGACCCTGTGGACCCGAGGAAAGATTCTTTTCGTAGTGGTAGTTGTTGTTGTCCAAGAACATTCGACTAACTGGTCTTCCTTGGCAAGCTCACTTTTGAGGGTTCGAAGCCTGTTCATGGGTATTCATTCGACTCGTGGACAATCGTCAGTCTCATTTGCATTTGGTCGAGCGGCACAAAAGACACAATAACAACCTCAGTCCGTACTGTCCGTCCGTGCGTAGTACGTAACTACATCACTCTATCGAGAGCCTCTCGGACAAGGTTACAACACTCACGAGGGTCATCCCTGCAGCACACACAACATGGATGGTTGGAAGTCAGAAGTTGATATTAGTGGCTTTGATCTCTGACCAATTCTCGATCGAATCAAACATAGACCTGAGCTAAGTGGCCGTGACGTCGTTGCTGCGTTGTGCTGGACGGGGTCAAAGCCATTAAAACCATTAATATCTGGCTTTCAAGCACCATCGATCAATTCTATCTCTCTCGCTTTGGCATTCTTATTATCAATCTCGAGAACATGTGGGTCTTTTGTATCCATTTCATTCTTTTATTGACAGATGGTTCTTGTCCTTCGTTCCACTTATTACTGCAATGTATGAAGCACTCCGCTTCGCCCAAATACAACATGATTCAAGAGCACATGCTGTACAATGTGCAGACATTGAAACACGTCTTCTGTAAGCTGAACTGCCCGAATACAGCTCGTCAATCCATATTATTTCTGAAGCATCAGACAGCTCGTCAGGCGGTCTACAATTTCACCCCTTTGACCAAATATATTGTATAAGAAGAGTCTTCAAGTCAAGTTGACGGTTCAAATGTGCCGCCAAAGAATTCAACCCCCCTCTGTCGCAATGGCTCTTTAGCCGGGCCCTCGGGGGATTATTTCCAAATTTATGCCGCCATATTTTGGCGAGCTGGTGCTTCTCCCTGCACTTGGGCTATAAATTGTCATTTGGGAGATCCCAAGCTTTTTTCAGTTCCGAAAAGCTCCCTTCAACGAGGCAATTAGCCAACTTTTCTCCGAGGTTCGAGTGAATGAAGCTGTCAGCCGTGAAAATGGCTGAACTATTCTGCGTGTTTGGCTAAGCTTTCCACTCCCTGCCTGTCCTGGAAGATCCGGCGAAAAACCAATCGCTTTTTTGCATGAGGAGCACCTCTTTTCTGTTTCGATGATGAGTCGACAACTAACTCCCTCTTCCTTTCGTTCTCCATGTATTCTTGTGGGTATATGTTCCCCTTTTTCCTCTGCGGCAAATCTGGCACTCCAAAAAATGAGTAGGGAGCTCATTTGTAACTGACAGGTCAATCCAAGCCAGACAGGGAACGCTAATGGAACGGAAACATTTCATGAAACCATCTTCAATACTTGAGATTTTTTTTCCCGTGGCGACCGTCACGGTACGACATCCAGGGTGCAAGTCTTCCCCAACCCAGTCAACAACCCACAATCCACTTACCAACCAATTTAGAAGTAGCTCAGGGTAGAGAAAGGAAACAATAAAGCCGGCAAAAAACCCAATGTGATGAGTTGATGACATCCTGGACCTGGATTTGATTGAATCCGCTCTATCTTAATGAGATAGGTTTTTTACTACCAAAGAGCTCTACACACCCTCTCCATCCCAAAGTTCAAGATCTGGATTCCAACCCTACTACACTAAGGAGGAATAACTTTTTTCTCACTTCACCCCGGGGAGGAATGATCAGCTTTATATCTTTGGAAGTCCATAAGCGGATTGTGAGGGGTTTTCTTTGCGCTCAAAGATTTCGCCCAACTTCCCAAGGATCTGGAGCTCACTCACCCCTCTGCTTCGCTTGAAAGATCACTCATAATGAGGTGTCCATGGTTTATTAGTCATCCCTATTTTCACGCCTTGATCCAATTTCCTTATTTCTTTAGCTCCTTTCTTGCCCTGTCAGTTCCTTGAAGAGATTCTTGATCAGATAATAATATCGAGCAGTACACTAGTAGCACTTCCACTTACTTCCCCTCCCTTCCTCCGTTATTTCGTTCATACACTCCGAATTAGGGATGTAGCGGGGTCAGACAGGTTTCGATCAAATCCAAAACGAGTCAACGCCAAATGGCGCATCATTTTCAGTGAAAGAAAAAGTCCCTTTACAAACACCAAAAATACACTTTTCTGATATTTTTTTGGTTTTAGATGTAAAACTACTCTCAGTCGCGTATTCGGAACATCCCTACGTCAACTTATCCTCATTGTCAATGCCGACAGAGTGACGAATCCAGAATTGACCAACAAGTCTTACCTAGAAGAGGAGAAGTAAATAATTGCTTTGGAACACTTCAATGTCTATAGAGCTCAATTTATCATATGAAATGTGTCAGATATTCATCAGAAAAAATAGGAAAGGGGAGAACCAGAGCCTTAATGGGAAATTGTATCCCTAGCGGTGGGAAATGTCACGTTAGTCCCTTGGCAAGCTCGAAAAACAGGTGTGAATGCACTTACGTGAAGGGAACGGGTAATTTCAAAGGGTTGTGGAAGCCTGTCGTTTGATAAAGAAAGAGCTCATTTTACGATAATACCTCTCATAATTCAAGGTGTCATTCCATCTTTTCAATCATTTACCATGGGGGTGGATGTGGTAACTTATACCTAGCCAAAATAAAACCACTTATCTCTTTTATCAGGGCTCCCTTTACTGTTTTTGTTTTTCACTTTCTGATCCCGCAATCAATCGTGTTATTTCCAATCCAATAAGAAAACATATTTTATGCATCACGGGTCATGACAGACGACCATAATTTTGGATAACCAACAGCGTTTTGTAGACCTTCATCAGCCAACGTCTTTTCTGCAAAAAACACATTACTGGTAGTTTTCCAAAGTAACTCGTTTGGTAACCGTCAATAATAAACTTCTGACCAAATTTGTCTGAATTCGATTTTGAGATGATTCATGAAAAGGTTCTTTCTTGACGACATAGCTTTTTCGTGGGCTTTTGGCAAGCCCTATTGCAAATTTTTATGCCCCTTGGACACGTGCCAAATTCTCAATATTGAACGAGTCCAGCTCATTTTTTTCGAAATCAAGAGAAGAAGACCATCTGACATGAACAAATTCCAATGCATCTCGGTATGGGACCCCTTGATTTCAAAAGGGTTGAAAGAAAAACGAGATGGATATTACTGATTGTTCCAAAAACGAGCTTCACTCAAGCTCTCTTATAATAGGAACACTTCATCTTATTGCTCTCTTGTCTCGACAAAACACGGCCATGGTGATCTAGGCGTGATAATCTTGGATAGAGTGAAGGTGTCTGACAATCCACATAATGACTGCATCCCAGAATGTTGGTTATAAATCAAAGCCTTTCTTTCCTGCGGTTGTGGTATTCCACTCATTGTGTTCCCATCACAACAGATCTTGTTGCTTTATATTTTTCTCTCAGTGAATGAAGAGCCACAAACAAATTCAATTTTCACCCCCTTCGTGCACAAGTTCTGATCTTTGTTTGAGAGGCC
>CM021319.1:1666621-1694830 GCA_010645155.1 Tigriopus japonicus
AATTCAATTTTCACCCCCTTCTTGCACGAGTTCCGATCTTTGTTTGAGAGGCCGAGCCAGAATTTCTATTGATTCTCTGCCTTCTTGTCCAAAGATCAGACCAATCGCTCTCTTCTGTCTTCGTGTGGTTGATGGTAGAAACTACACCAAATCGCGCTCTTTTGGCTGCTTTCATGAGTCTTTCGATGGTCCGGTGGTTGTTCTTATGAAGTCCTCTAAAGTTTTGGTAATCTATGTACACTCAATGGAGATTTCATCATCTGATCTCCAACACGAAACTGGCCTCTTGTGTACTGCGTCCAAAATGCAGCAATACATTTTCAATTCCGTCCGAGAGTGACACAAAGGGAAAACTTTTTGGTGGTGCATCGAACGTCGTTCACGTTATTTCGTTCGTTTTTCAACCTTCCCCCAGATGCGATCGATATGAGATTCGAATGGATACTGTGACTTTGTGTGTTTTGATGGCGTACAAAAAAGATTTGTTCAAGTAATGCCGAGGGTTTGTATGACTGGGTGTTTGCTTTGGCGATATTTTATAGTCCATTTGAACAGAAAATTAGGAATCGCTTTACCCTCTAAAATTGCGGTGTTCGTCTCTGTATGTTTGTTTGATTGTGGCCATGACCATTCCAAGTATGAAGGCTCGATTGGGCTTTGAGGGTCCCATTATTGGCTCAATTCGTGCGTCGGTCACGACTTCTCATGCCTCTAATATGATGAGTAAATTCAACCTCAACGCCTGATTTGGTCATGTTCAGTTCCCTGCCATAATATTCCTCGCGTTTTTCTTTTTGTTTTTATTGTCTCGAATTCAAGTGATGGAAGGAGGAATAAATTGAAGCCGAATTTGGATCTCTGGGTATTTTTGTATCGTCGTCTCATTTACATAGAGATCACCTTGGCGTGTGCTTTGGCCACCACGACCAATCACCCTTTTTCATCTACTCCATCTTTCTCTTTCTCTTTCTTTCTCTCCCCTCTTTCAAAGATGAGTTGCTCTATGTGGCCACGAAAGTGTTCTGGAAATGGCATTTGTGGGTCATCTTCCTCATTACTGGATCAATGCAAATTGTACGAAGTCCGAGTAGTCTTCACTAATTCATCGCATGCTTCCTCCATCATCATCACCACCACCACCACCACCAATGTTGTCATGTTGTTTTTCTTGCCATCCTTCCGAAACAGGCATAAGGAATTCCAATTTCCCCCAAATGGCCCTGCTTTTAAGGTCGTTGACGGGTGCGACGAGCAAGTTCTTGTGGCAATCCATCACAGAATCGCCAATCTAGCTCGTCATTCAATTTCAGTGATTTCCTATCCTTGCCCCAAATATGAGAGGGAATCTCAGTCCCTGCTGCCAACTAACTCTGTAGTACATGTTTGTAGTGTCTGTTCCCTCATCTCGTTCTTCTACCTTCTACACTGCAGTTCATGCCGAGAGCCGAAAAATATGAGAAACTCGGTCCAACTACATAGCTTTGGAAATATGGGTTTCGGCAATTGCACAAGTACTTGCGTGGGTGCATGGATACAAATATGGGTCACTCAATGGCGAAGCAATGAAGAAGCCTTCTTCAAGCCCAACGATGATCCACCACCACCACCACAGCTTCATCAACAACTCGCATAATAGCTCGATTGAGAGAGCGAGAGAACGAATGAATCTGGAGGAGGGCCTCAAGAATCGTCAATCTGAGACGCATTGCCAACTGCACTACTAAGTGAATTGAGAAGCAGATCAGACCCAAGACGCACTTGGGTCTCAAGTTACTACAGTACTGGGACCGGGCCAAAATTTGTTCTTACCACGTCCTGGTCAACGTATCGTGGATAGTTTAAATACAGGAATCTGGCATGAATCGACGTTTGCGGTTAGGCTTTAGAACAGGTGAGAAACAGATGATTTCTCTTCAGGTAAAGTGTTGAAATTTTTAATGAGGAACTGTTCGGCCTGAAGAAGGGGAAAACGAAGGCACGTTAAATCTGAAGTCGTTTATCATTTCAAGCTTCAAAGGGTTGCGAACATGGAGCAACGTCGTTCCTTTCTTGTCGTCGTCATCGTCATCATCATCATCATCGGAAAAAGTGCAAGATTTCTTGAAAATTGATTTACTTGAACGGCGATCGATGGAAATCGAAGCACTAAATGGATGGATGGCGTTTGGTGCTTTACAGTAGGAACTATGTTTTTGCTCAATAATCACGATGACGATAATCATCTTTGATTGGATGTGGGAATATTTGCTTCGGTAGCTAATGAAGCCTCCAAGCGAAGATTCCACTACTCAGCACTCAACGAGCAATGGTTGGCACCAAAGGCTTGGCATTAATCCCGTTGTTGTTCATGACGATGATGATAATGGTTGTTTGTTAATTTCACACATTACCAATCTTTACCGGGGGAAAAGAGCACGCAAACCTCCGTGTTTATCACTTTCCAATGAGCTTCTAACCATGGCTTCCTTTGGAAAAACTCTTAGTTGGATTCCGCTTAATGGTATTCATTCATTGGATGCTGGGACGAGAATTTTTTTCTTCATTTGCCACAACTGAAACTGGTTTGAAACTTCTAGTCAACCAGAGCATGAATAAGAGATACTTCTTTATAGTGTTCAGCCACCGAATTATGTTGAAACCGCAAAGAATATAATTAACAATATCATAGTCAAACTTATAGGAAAGGGTGTGTCAAAGTTAACGAGATTCGGTTCAATATATTGCACGCATGACGATTGCAAACAAAAATGAGAAAATAAGTTTTTAGACCAGTTGTATGGAAATGGCAAATATGTTTGCCACAAAGCTCTAACATAACTCATAGCAATGGTTGACTTAACTGTTTCAAATTCAGGAGAGATTTTGCGAATTTAAAATGAGCAGCTATTCAAAACCAGCAAAATAATTTTTAATACTGACGGGGACCCACTCGTAAAGCCAGTGTTTGCAGGTCTCAGCCATGGAAATCGCAAAACATTTTTCTTCAAAAATTTCCCTAAACAAATAATGAAAAAAATCGTGTTTGACTCCTCATAGTGGAATAAGTTTTATTTCGTATCTTACACATTTTGCGATATTTTAAAGCGTCATAAAAAACATGTCTTTTCGAAGTATTTTTAGAGGGTCAGCAAATCAGATTGCAAGAATGTGGTGGTTTCGGTTGAAACTAATACCCATAAAGATCCTGTCCAAACATCTCTATCGCTAAAATAAATTTTAGGTTCAGATTTTTCTGAACATACATAGTCAAGTTACCGTACCATCTCAAGAAGAGTTTGGATAAAGCTTCAATCTTGTTTTTTTTTTCAATTTCGTGCGACAAAAGAAGCCTCCGAGGTAACCTAGTCGTCCGTCCATGCTCCAATAATTCGGTTCACTCGTTTATGATGACTGGGAAATAAAAAAAGAAGGCCCGAGTTTCCGAACTCACTTTTATGGCTTTGCAATTCAGAATCAATTTGCAATCGCAGATTCCGATCGCTCGTTGTCAAATGGATTCAGTCAGGAGGAAGGCTAAGAAGAGCCCGAAAGGGATCGTAGATACATGGATGTGAATGGAATTTAGAGCCACCAAAGCAGGAACCAACAAAAAGCGGGTAGTGCAGGCTATAATCGGATCGCTGTGATTTATCTCTCACAACAACAGTTCTGACATGGAGAATAATGATGATGAAGGGTGTGGTTTCTGATCAAGGTACCAACAACTTGTTCATATATGTTCCCTTAAGCTGTGGTTGGGAATCAAACTCAATCAGACACTCACTTACGTCTGGTTTTTGTTCAATACAATTGAGGGTGGTTTGACGATCTCTTTATGGTTCCTTCCCAAAACCCGGACAACCATCTATCTATCTATCCTCCTTCATCTTCTCCAGCCACAAAATCACCGGTGCCTCTCTTGCGGGGTTATCATCAGTAACAAAGCCATTGGTTTGATTCATCTGCCCAAGAGAAGTTAACCAACCTTGCTCAGTAATGATGATGACAAGTTTTCTTGTGTTGCCATTCATTCATTACCGGCGTTATGATTATCATTACTCCACATTTACCCCCATTCCCCCTTTGAATCTTCCACCTGCGATATCGATTCAAGAGGGTGGTGGGATTTGAATAAAATTGAAGGGTTCTGCCCCGAAACTCTGGAGATTTTTCCAACCAACAAGGCTTGAGGGGAGAGAGAAATACCGCAAGGTTTTCGGACCAATTCCGATATGAAAGATTTGTCAAGGAACATTACACAGTCAAATGTGTTTGTTTTGATTCGTCTTGGATGTGCTCGTGAATCTCGATTCTCAATTCTGAAACCCCCACCCTAAAGAACCAAAGAACAGCCGCTACGAGCCAACAATGACGGCCTAAGGAGGAAAGTTCCTTTATTGTGGCAGGAATTCTGCAACTTTGAATATTTCTTTAACGTAAGAAGTTAACGAAAAAATTGATATTTTTGAAATAAAAGTCTTAGTAATAAGACATGTGTCCTTTTAGATAAAGAAAATGTCAGAATAATGCATTCAATTTAAGACGGAACACGTGGGTAGAGCGATTTTCGTTCACCGGAAAAGTTGTATTGTTTAAAACATGTGTTTAAGGATGCCAAGCTAAATTTTAGTTTTTTAAGCAACTGAATACTGATTGCCAGGGAGAAGTTTATAAGTGTAGGCACAATGCAAGTTGGACTTTCGACTAGGTATGCGATATGCCTTTTTGTCACGGTCGCCATATTCGAGAAGGAGCAAAAACCAACGCATTTCATTTTAATTAAAAAATCAAAAGGACTCTCTAACTTGGAGTGATTAGATATGACAGTGTTAGAAAATGAAACGTCAGTGCTTTATGGCCTGAGTATCGGTTTGTAAACCATTGGAAGTCCTTTTTTGGACAGTGAAAGGGTTAATTGACACACGCACACCTTTGAATGTGGCAATCCTTTTGAACAGAGCCTTCCAAACTCGCTTTGCTTCCCATGGAGTACACTTTGATTCGAGTGACAGACAACCACCTCAAAAACATTACATTTACTACTTGTTTCGAAACGGATGGCTATTTAATTGAAGGGAATTTAAGAGGAAAATATGATTGAAGGACTTTCCGTTGGCTTCAGAAATTCCTGGATCAAACCAAGAAACAGAAAAAATGCTTCTCAACCCTCCTGTCTATTAATGTTGAACCACAAGATAGATATCCGTAAGGACTGGCCCACCACACCGAAATAAGGGATAAGTTCCTTGTTTTGGTTTCCTCTCAGCCGAAAATCTTGCTTTATACCATTTCGGATGTCGTTTTACATTCGAAACGAGTTCGGATCAGTTCAGTTCTTATACGGTTGAAATTTTCGGTTTCGGTTCAAGACTCTTTCGATTCAGCCCTAATGGAATACTTGCTATAATGATCCCGGGCATGGCAGGTAGTCTCAAGAAGGAGGGTGAACCACATCATATGTACTACTATGTCCTCATACATGTTAAACTCAAGTCATGCCATTAAATGTAAATAACCATTTCGATGACTGATGATATTTGGTGAGCAACAAGACTAATTATTGGAACCATTTATTTCCCTGCGAGTCATTTCAGGGAGAATCACTCCCTCCCGAAAACAACTTGGCCCTTTGAATGGAATTGCAAGTAGTAACAACTAAGCAAGATCCGAGGATACAAGAGACCCACGAAGTCAAAGTGCATTTTTTTCGCTCTTGAAGCTCTGATCCAGAAAACTTGTCGTAAGAACCATCTGCGATGACGTCTTGAGAAGATGTGGTGGGTTCATTGAAGCGCGAGATATGGAGTCACTTCAATGAGAATGAGTGGACTTTGGACTTCCTTCACTCTTATGACAGCCTGACACGGAATGAGTCTTGAAAGCTTTTTCAAGATGTGAAGTAGATCATGACCAAATTCACAATCCTCGCTGGTTTTTCTTCCAATGAACAACGTGCGTGAGTTTCGTTTTAGCACACGGACAACTTGACGAGAATCGCCAGATCTCTAGTCAAGTCAAAATCCCATTATGGCCAGCAACTGATCCTCGAGTGAGAGATTACCGCTCAATCGAATGTGACAAGAATACTCACGGACATCAAGATATTAAAAGTGCACCACCAGGTCACCTGCCCAACGTATTTGAGTCTGCCAATTCGACATCGCAAACCGTGCCAGAAATCGGCTATCTGATTATCGGCTTTATTTGAGTCGAGCATTCTTCATACGGCACATGATTTACCTCGGTTTTATTCATGCGAGACCAACTCTGGCCTTCACTTCAGGAAAATGGAACATGAACAGAGAGAGGGAAGTCTATTTTTCGTTTTCTTTCGAAAGAGGTATAAGTCGCCCATGTTCCATCCCCAAAATGGAGAAAACCCTGATGGGAAATGGATGACGATCCCGAGGCATAGGATTACAAAACGCACTTAAGACAACAAACAGTTGGCCGACCACCACCACCACCAATACCAACTTTAAACAAAGTCAGTCGTTGGTTGCCTCAACAAGCAAAGCCAAAGGTGGCTTGCCGTCCACTTGGGGATTGGCAATTAATCATGGCTCTTCTTGAGCCCTGTTGTGGTCAGATGAATGATTCTCGAAATTTTCCGGCAAGACCAGAATCGTGGGAAATGGCAAGTCAATATTGATATTTGCGTCCCCAATAATCACACACAACCAACGAATGATCTTAAGAGCCTCGCGTGGTTCTTCTATTTCGAGAGGTTCTCAGTCATTTTTTCCGTGAGCCAAAAATAGCTTACAAACATGCAGTATTATGCAGTCGACCTAATTACTCTTTCCACGAGATAATGAGTGTGCCAAGTTTCATAGTCGCTCCTCCAATCCAACACGCCCCCTTAAAGTGCACTATCCCATTGGACAGATTATTCCAGGGGAATAATGGACCCAATCTCAGGTAGATAGTAGTAAGTCAAAATATGCTATCCACGTTCAACATTTCCAGTCTGACCGAGGATCGAAAAGCCTCCGAGCATCGACGAGGACCTAGTTAATCCCCAATTCCATTTACAGTTTATTGCACTTCCAATGAGAAGAACAACCTGTTTACTCGTCGACTGGTCTCTGTTCTACTGTACGTTGGTTGGTACGAAGCAGCCACAAGTGTGGTGTGCGTATGCAGGATAACTAATCTATACGGAATAATACGGGGACTCGGGAGGCCCTTTACCAATTAAAGCTATCGCTCCATTTTGTCACATTCACTTTGAAGAGACGACCTGTCTGACAAAAGATGAGCTTGAAGAACTCTCCACAGAGAAGTGGATCGAGGTTTTTGAATAGATCTTCGAGAGTACTAGTAGAATGCAATCTTAAAATGACGCTTCTCTCATTGGAAGATTTCAGACATTTTTTGTCCGGTTGATGGAAGCTGTTGTTGCTTTTATAGCAGAGCCAAGGTGATAAAAGTGAGAGATGAATGGAAGAGGCCACATTGAACATCAAATTGAAAAGTCCACACAATCACATAGTGATGACCTTGACACCATCCACATATGGAAGAGCCGACCAATTGGGTATCAGGTAAATTAGGGATGGATTTGAAATCCGCTTCCAAATCCGATATTGAGCAATGACAATTGCTGAATTAACCATGTTGCCACGGTCGATTATCTACGATAAATTACTTTGAATTGGTTGCGGCTAATACAGCCAACTCATAATTTAGTGAACCCGCTGACTACAACCAAAATGACTTCATCAGCAAAAACTTGCAATCCCTCTCTAGTCAATTAAAACACAACCAAACCATAGGTCGAGCTTAAAAAGCATTAACGTTGAGGCTTATCAAGAACTAGAGAAATGTTTTGAATACAAACACTTTTAAATGTGTCACTATGAAAAATACCTTGTTGAACTCTTGCTTTTTTCCTCCAGATCATTTCTTGTTTTCAATACATCTTACTCTGAAAAACTACTTTTCTTTGACTATCCGAATATTTTCAAATTTCAAATATCCGTTGTACGTATTTTTGGTTCAGAAATCAAAATCCTATTCTTGGCTCTATCACTACTTACCCATATACTCGTCTAAATGCAAATGTGACGTTTTCACTGGAATTCTTTGAATCTTCATCAATAGGAATTGGTGGTGTTGGAGTAGCATATAAAAAATCCAATGGTGGTAATAAATGGCAAAGCTTCTTTTGAAAAAATAGAGAGATTACTCAATCTCCAGGTTCAAAGGAGTCTCTTCTGGGAATTCGAAATTAATCTTCAAACTTAATAGGAATTTTATATCCTCGTTTAAAATGGACTTTGCCGTGTTTGATGAGCGAAAGGAAGGGGGGAGAAGACCTTCCAGGGGGTTGTGAGTAACTTTGAGCCAAGCCCTCATTTGCATCTCAGACCATTCTCCCAAGGGGAGCCTCCAAATGAGTCAAATAATTCTTTATCCATCGTCCACCGTCTCTTAGCAGGGTAGTTTTTCCTTCTTTTTTTCCTCCAAGTGTCGAATGGGATGAAATTCGTAATTGGGATGAGAATGAGAATTTATGGCAAAGCTCACCAAACAACGTATCCAATTAGACAGACTCTCTCATGACGAAGAAGCCAGTCTAATTCCAAACATAACCAAATTCAATCCAGCCTCTAAATCATGGCCTTCTGGAGCCAACTGACTGACAACCCCCTGTTATTTGGGATATATTCAATCTCTCGCAGGTCTACGACGTACACTAGTAATGGTCCATTTGTCCAAAGGGAACGTAGAACAAAGCAAGACCCCTTGAAATAAGGTTGGTCAAAAGGAAGAAGAAGAAGGGAGAGAATATAAAGAAAACAAAAGAGGGGAAATGAGGGAGGGATAGGGGGATTGTTCTACATACACACGCATCATAGGTCGTGAGGTTCTGCCAGACCAAGAACGGAAAGAAACACATCAGAGGCCCAAGTTTTATGTCAGTGAGTAAATGTGCAGATTCATGCCAAGCTCTCTCAATGACCATTCATAATTCATGTTTCATGGCCAATTTGACAAACTTGTCATGAACGAGTTGTTGGTTGGATTCGTAGCGTTTGAAGGTGGGAGGAAATCAGGCCAAAAATTGTATGGGATTCACCCTCCAGCTAAAAGGAACTCACCCTCAAAATGATCATCGCCATAAATGAATTATGACTCATAAATTACAGCCATGAAATAATGCTACCAAGGCAAACTCTAGTCTGACCGTCTCTAGAGCTTCTTCTTTTTCTTGCGCGATTGTTCAACTTCTGCTCGCGAATGATAAGGACCCGCAACCCAGGTTCGACCTCATTATTTAATGGACGTTGAGATGCATCATAAATCCACCCTGTCAGTAGGTTTATGTGCAATTAATTAGAGCTAATGACCCGTCAACCCCCTTTGCATTGCAACCAAGGTGCATTCATCGTACTGTACTGTCTGCATGTGGGTGAATGTTGCATGTTGCAATCTAGGCGAGGCCTCTTCATCAGTCGAAGAAGCGAAAAATGATGAGCCACGAGGAGTCTCGAAAATGGCGTGAGTTTCATTCACAACCACCATCTCCTCCCTGAGGGTCGTCGTCATTTTCTGGTTTGGTTTTAGCCATCGTAAATCAAGGTGCGTGAGGGTTGATATGCAACGTGCCAAAGGTTTTGGCACGACATGGAACAAAAAGAATGGTCCGGGGAACTGTTTAGCAAGTGTTGACAGGCGATGTTGCTATTTTTTGGACTAAGCCTCAGAGAAGGGACAAAATCACGAAAAGTCTGCTTTTCTGGAAGCTGTACATGACGTCGAATGATTGGGGATGAGTGCAAGTACATATCGTTCCTTGTTGAGTTTTTTTATAAAAGAAAATTAACTTTTGAAAGGGTGAAAGGGCAAGGGTTGTTAAACTTAACGAAATTGAAAATACATGTGCATGTTGGTTACGCAGAACATGTGTATTCTTTTGGGATATTGTTACTTACGTTTTATATTTCGGATACAATCATTAGAGAGAACAAGTGTATTTCTGATTCAATATTGGTAATAAGCTGTGTTACTTCTTCTTTTCTAGTTCGTGGACGAGAATATCAAACACTGAATTAGTCACGAGATTGAATGGATTCAAGCAGGATGAATGACAAGCTCAAAATTGAAAAAGTCAACATATCCTCTCCCTGTCATGTTAGGAATGGTTTCGTCATTCGTCGTCATCAAATTCCTTTCGATTCTTGGATCTCTGCCAATCTTTGGAAAGGCAACTGAGTCTATTCCTCTCATTGAAATAATAACTTTAAAAAGGACAATCGTAAGATGAGCCACTAAATCGGGTCAGCAGGTCAACCTGCTGTGTCAAAGTCAACGTTGAAAAGTCGAGCTTGCCTGATGATTGACGTTCCTATGAAACAATTTGTGACTCATTCGCTTGCCTTGAACGCGTACATTGGGTGGGAAAAAAACTCTCAAAATCCTTGACGAGTATGAATTCGGAACTCAAGACTAAGAAGCTCATCTATCTTTGGATCGGGGCGCAAATTTGCAGTGGTGAAAAATTAAGTCAGTAACTCGATCTTTCAAAAGCCTCGAAGCAACCCGTCGAGTAATTTGAGAGACCTTTTGTGCCGGGTTCAGGTCTCTGGGCAATGGGCAATGAACATCGTTGTGACTCGCTGCATAATCCCCAAAGTTGAGGACAAAAAGGGTCGCGATATTACTCAACACCCGGCAAAAAAGTTTGGAAACACTTGAACTTTCCTCCTCCAACGCTTATTTATCCCGAGGTTCGGTCAAAAACCGGTAGAGGTCAAATGTAAATGCGTCGTCCATCCAAAGTAAGGAAGATTTAGGGATTGTTTGCCCTCTTCCCTTTGCCCAAAGATGCTTGTCCTTTCAACTAGGTGAAGGTGAAACAACTGCATTTCCGAGGAGCTAAATCGATGAGGTGACGACATTCCTCCCAGTGAATGAACACTTGCGAATTGGGCCCAGTCCACTTGGATCATTCGCGTGCTAAAAAATGGCTTTCTACGCGGATCCAGGATTTACGAATCTGCAAAGTGCACGTCACATTGACATTCCAAAGAAAACAGTGGCCAAGAGAAGAGTCGAGGAAGATGAATTACGTCAAGCCTGCTTTTGAAGGTGTTTTTTCATCAAGAATGTCTCGACGTTCGTCATTCTCGAGGACAAACAACAGACAATCCCAATGCAATTTTGTCCCACTCGTTGGCAGACAGACACTCTTTGACATTGACATGGTTTGCTGATTGAGATCCGTGGGCAAATCTCGCGTGTTTATATGAAACCCTTTCAATCCTTCATCTTTGGAATGGCATTTCACATTTCGGCGCGTTTGGCATTGTGAAAAAACTCGACGTTCCCAGGCCTCGAAATGATAAGGCAATATAAATTTAAGAGAATCTCCATTTTTGTTTGGCCAAAAGGCCTGCGGACCAAATTGCGAGTCCGAATTATGTAATGCTCATTCTAGTGCTGCAACCATTCATTAGAGATATCTTGTTCTCCGCACCTGAGACCGATCATTACACCAAACCAGTGCAGGTCATTACTCTCCAGCTTCAACACGTGTGTTTTAGAACATCTTAGATCCAACAAAGATCCAAAGCACAATTTGATCGGGTGAAAGCACCCGAGAATGTTTTGCAACTTGAGGCGGTGTAGTTAGTCGTCGAGATTTGAAATGCAGCTGGCGTTTCGTTGTTAAGTTTGGCCAGGAGAAGTCATCAGGACAAATGGGCCGATTTAGAGTCGAGCATTTGTCCTAGATTCCTCGAGGAGTCTTTGGCTTGCGTCAAGGGAAACAAGTTGTAACCTGAACTGAGTTTCATACAACCGACCTTCCTCGAGCCGGTTTATCCCTGTTCAACGTGTTCAATTACTACTACACATTGTGCGAGTGGGAGGACAAAATGTGTTGTGCTATTTGACGAATACAGTATGTGCTTATGCAGGTCATGCCATGAAAGAGCTTCTTTTTGGGAAGGCGGGCATAGGAGTTGAAATTTGGATGTTTCAAAGACGACGGACACACATGCATACGGTACGTAGGCCAATCATTGCTGAAAGACCATCATCATCATCTCTTGAGCATGACTCGTCATGTTGAAAAGTGTCGAGGACATGAAACACAAGAGATTGTTCAGAGGAGTGACGAGAAGCGGGTGTGAAAATACGACCATGTGAGTCACCGGTGAGCAATGACCAAAAGCGACAAGGTGGGCGGAGATCTGGCAAGTTAAAATAACGAACAACCCGGGGGTGGAAACTGGAGACTCACTGCTTTGTCCTGACAAAGAAAGAGCCCAGTGGAATCCGAGAGGAAATTTCGTTTCAACTTGAATCAAGCGGTCTCCGAGAGGAACCATGATGTTTTTATAGCAAATCGGGGCGGGTCTTTAAGAATTTGGTGCGGAATTTTGGTGGACTTTAAGGGGTTGGAAAGTGAGGGATTGAGGAAAAAATGGAGGGATTGGCAAAGGAAGCCAAGTGGTGGATTTCCAAACCAACTGACGAGGAAATGGGCTAATCAGGGGAGGAAACGAGACACTATTTCCGACATTTATGGAGGATGATCCTCTTCACATCGATCTCGTTCTCCTCTTGAGTGTCTAAAAGCGTAGAAAATGGGAACAGCAGGACGTGGAATCAATTGTGGACGTTCAATTGAAGTTGTAGTTGTACAGGAAAATGCATTACAATCCAGAACTCGATCCAAGGAGGAGCCAAAGGAGTTGCCAATATCCACTACGTGACCTCATCAAGATGAAAGAACTGGAATGTTGTTTACACACACACCTTTACCCCTTTTTCGGATGAATTGCGTAGCTGGACACTTTAGTTCGAGTACACGGTGCAAGTTTGTTCGAACATGATTTATCTGATTAAACTAGGAGATATTTCGAATTTTTAAAGACAACATGACAAGATAGCGATGTTTGATGGCCTTACCGAAAGCAGGAAAAGGTATGAGGTACGGCACTTGCCGTTAAAAAAGTCATTTTTTAACCCACCCCATTCAACAGACACATCGTGAACCCCTCTTCACTTTTGCTTTTTGCATATTTAGCATCTCATTTTTGATTCACCAAGAGGGGAGAAAATTGAGCTCAAGGTTTTAGCTTGATTCACTGTGCAGAACAACGGGGATCGCGCAGACAATGCCTTGAAAGTTTTTTCCTCCCTTTCACTTCTTTCATGTCTTCTGCTTGAAGAGATATGATGGCTGACATGATTTGACTTAATTGGCTGAAAATCGTCATGATTGCACCCGAGAACATCCTCAGAGAGAGGGATGGACATAATAATGGTAATTTTGTAGAAAAGGGCTTTCACCCCTTCGTACAACATGACTAGACTTATTTTCTATTGGATCTTCAGAGACACTTGAGCATCAAAAAGAACACGAATGAACACCCTTCTTTTTTCTGGCCAACATTCTTTGACGAATTAAAGCGAGGGGACAAGAAGCATTCGGTCTTTTCAAGTTCCCTCCCTTCTTGGAACTTGCTCGGAAATGTTCTAAATAATGCCATAAGTGCAAACATATTTCAGGATGAACTTTGGGAACGATGACATCTATGAGATATCTATGTAGGACAGAAGTTTGACAGTCGACGGCCAAAGTAGTCAAGAATTCTTGAACACTTGGTCATGTTCGTCAATTTTCATGAAGATGTTACAAGTTTGTAGTTTTTAAGACCGATCTTACCTGAAAGTTGACGAGAAAACATACTTTTAACTTTGTTAAGTAGAAAGTTATGGACCACCTAAGAGTCCCACCAAGCTATCAGGCATTTGTCTCCAGTACTCTTCATTTGTAGGTGCTCATCGCTTTAAACTTCAATCAGATGCAACTCCATTCCCGATCTCCAAAACTACGATGCGATCTGAAGGGGGGCATTGAACAAAGGATCTTGATAAGTGGCTACCAAATTGGAAGTCGTCAATCAAGGACTACCGAACCCAAGGACTAAACAAGTTGTTCATTTCTCACTCCCAGTACTTTCAGCTCGCGCATGGTCCATTCACGTCTTTGAAGATCCTTGTTCCACAGAGGGAGACTTCTTGCGCGAATTAAAGAAGCAAGTGCAGGCTAATAAAAAAACCGACAAATCTTGCACCCTACAATTTGCCGTTGGCAGATGATGTGGAGAGTTTACGAGTATGGATGACCCTAGTCTAACAATAACTACCCTTCTCAATCTTCGGCTTCCTACGGGTACTTCAATTTCCGTCATCCTCCCCCGAGTCTCTCCCAAGACCTTTGACAACTCATTATTCACTCTCTCAACTTAAAGAGAGATGCTTCAAGTAAAAAAAAGCGATGCTCGAGGATTCAGATTCCCTCTCTCTTTTCTCCGATCTTCATCATCATGGGCGATCCATCCATCACTTTACCCGGACTATCTATGCACAGGATCAATTGACCAAAAGGAGTCATGTACTGAGTTGAAAGTTGTGGGGGCCGAAAATCCCAAGGAATGCCACTTATACGAAGACGATGGATGAACTCCAAACACACCTTGATAGACCTGGATGTTTCATCAATTGCATTCCTTGCAGTGTGTGTTCTCGCCTTGGCACCTGGCCCACGTGCTGGACTCCAGAGATTACCAATTCGAAAAACATTTTTGGAAAGCTGGCAAAACACGTCAAAAAATTTCAGCAATGTCATTTGTACGACTCGTTTTAACGAGACAGAGCGCAAAGCATCCCATCCAATGAACGTAGCGGAGTTACTTGGAGGGTGAATTCATCCACACTAGTGTATTACTACTATTTGAAGACGATGAAGTGGGTTCTGGTGTCAAACATTCAGATGTGGCGGAGCTTTGACAAACTTGCTGTGTGTCCAGGAAATGAATGTCAACACTTGTTTGGAGAGCAAAAAATACATCGCCCAGAGAAGAAACTTACTCTTTGACGTTCCCGTCAAAAACTTCACTCGTAGCAAAAAAACAGGGAATTAATGGGTGTTTAAATCTCTCAACTTTAAGGTACCATTTAGAATGGGCTTCAATACGTAAAGGCAGAAGTGGTCGCTTAATAAGTGTCCTTGGCTTGGGTAAATACCCAGCTTACTGAAGCCTTTCTTCCTTTGGGTGTTCCCAGAGTCAACCGAGCGGATAAACGGCCTTCCTCAGCCCAGAAAAGTACTTGTATGAAGGCTTGCTTGGAAGCCTCTTATTTATGTATGTTCTAGTTCAGAGGGTCTTAGCTCTCCTCTACAAGACTTTGTCGTTCTCCCTCATCCCAAGTTTGAATGACTCACCGTCAAAAGCCATTGAAGACGACCAAATGTTCTCGTTGGTTCATTTCTGGGATGCTCAAAGACAAAGCTATCTGAAACGAGATGGGCCGTTGTGCAAATATCTCCTCAAGTTTGCCTATCTTGCCTTCGCAAAGTCGGTCACCGGTGAAGAAGGGAAGGGAAGGCAAATCGGCCAGGCATTCAATTCAAAGTGAATTAGAATTGTTGGAGGAGTTCCCAACAACGTCGGAAAATAATGAAAAATCAGTCTTATCTTTGAGGTTAGACGAAATGGCTTCGAAAGATATTCCAGGAATGCATTAAAAATCTTATCTCGGGGTGTTGGTTTTTCTACTCATTGGAAGGCTCCCCAACTCTCATTCTTGTACCATTCATGTTGACGGGAAGAAAAATCCCTGAAGAACGCCTTTGACATCCAAAATTCAAGATTCGGCTGAGCACATGTGAGTGCACAGTGCGTCCACGTAGAACTATCTGTACTCAGAACCGACCACGAAACACGGGGGTGAAAGTGTAACCTGTAAGCCACCGCTATAAAATTAGCATCAAATTAAGCCGCCGTAATCTTTACGAGCCGCTGGGGAGATTGAAACTGATCCCCGGCTTCAAATATCTGCCACCAAAACGACAAGTTAAAAGGGCGACCTCAAAAGTTATGTTTTTCTAGCCTTCCCTTAACCTCAAACGGACACAAATCTCTCCATATGGACATACATAAGTAAGAGCGCTCAAGCCATAGGACGGAAGGAAGCGAATCATTTATCAATGGTTAACTAATGAGGCTACAAAAAAGTGCACCCATTGTTGGCAAGTCAAATGGGACCTTGTCTCTTGAAACTATTTGCTTTCCAATCCACCTCAGGACAAAGGTAGTCTGTACTACGTTGGATCTTAATGACAGGGCGCAGGGAACACGGGACAGGAACGAATCGAATCTACCTTCCTCATGACACAACAAAACGGTGTCTCGACCTTGAGAATGCCACGAAAATGATGATAATAACACAAACTGTTTTTCTTGGCCATCGAGGAGCTAATGGAAAACGAGGACTCTTTACCTGTTGTTAAATTGTCCTCAAACCCCCTGACTGAGGCTAGTCACGTTGTGATCAAGTCCAAGAAGAAAACCATCGCCAACCAGAAGTTCATTATGGCCGCAGCGTGAAACCATTACACTGAAAATTCATCAACCTGACAACTTGGCAGAGACTAGAGCAAACCTATCCTATTACTGCAAACATCTTGTCTCTAACAATAGGAGAACATGAACGAGCTGTCCAAATATTGGAACTAAGGCTAACCTAAAGAAACCACGAATTCGTAGAGTTCAGTTGGGTCACACAAAAACTCTTCATCAAATATGTGCTTTTCCTGTCCAGAATCTTGTGAATGGCGAGTGCCTTTCCCAGGCATGACTTTTTCGGGCACTTTGGTTTCCCTCGTTGTTCAGATTGAGGGTCTGGTTGGCGCTTTATCTAGCAATGCTTCATGCATGGAAGTGGAGCAAAGCTGCTGGCCCAATACCATGTGGTTGGTAGGTCGTTGATCCATTATTGATCTGAGTACACCCAGAGAAAGAGAGCGATGATGACATGATAGAGCATGGCTGTTCAGACCACCCATTCCTCTCCAAGCCAGCTTAAACCATACTAGCAGCAGCGACCTTGATGATCAAGCACTCGGAGCTCACGTGACGAACAATCAAGCTCACATTCATTCACTAGCTTAGAGCCTCCTTCTGCGCTCGCTTTTTCGCTTTTTCTCCAGTCATTCAATGCAACGCTTTTTCATCTTTGCGCCAACAAACTGTTCCCAAAACCAAACTTAGGGATTACAGCTATGAACAAAATCAGCTACTAGAAAAGTTTGCATTCTTTCTCAGCATTTGGTGACATTGTTGATGCATTGAACATGAGCCAGCCAACATGAGATCGATTTCAACCCTGAAGTGCTACAGTGTGCTTTAGTCACATGATCTCACGACAACAAAGCGCTAGTTCGATGAGGAGGGCGAAAAAGAAGTACGACAAAAAATATGCTGAATCGATATCAATGAAGTCGTCGGTCTCTGCTGAACAACATCACTCTTCAATGTGCACTCATATTCTCAGGCTGATGATCAAGAACAACCATTGGAAGAGATCGATGATGATGGTGTCGGTGGGAACAGGCATTCCTCAAGCCATCTTGTGCTGACTTAAATACTGACAATCCCGCTTGTTGCTCGCTCTAATCATGGATGATGGAAAGTGACATGTTTTCGTGATCATTAGAGTGCGTTATATTTTATGACTTCGAACGGGACAATTGGCATTAGGCATGCTCGTTGGGCGACTAGAATAGCAGGCAGCGAACGGAACATGAATATTGATCGTGTTGGAGAAGCAGGATCTATTTTCACGCCGCTGCTTCCAGACTGATGGATATCTTCATATGTCGTCCGTGTCATTCAAGGTCCCTCAACGATTACGTAGAAGATACAGTAGCTCTCATTTCCCCCCAAAACACAAAAAATGAATAAAAGCTCAGGGATGACTCGACTTCATGGACAGAAGCGTATTCAAGAGCACATTGGTTAAACATGCTGGCAAAACAATTCAAAAAGTTTCAAGGTCCAAGGGCTCGAGGATTCTAATTTTCTAACATTGTAAAAACTAAATTGTTTCAAAATTACAATTGTCTCCTTTGCTTTGGGCGTTCTTGGTGTTGTTGTTATTCCTGCTGTTGAAGGAGGTGGAAAACACTCAAGTTTCTGCTCTTGAACTCAATTGGCCAAGAACACAGCATCAACCGAAAAGGCCATCCAATTTAGCTTTTGTGCAATCGTGCTCTCGACAAGAGAGGAAGAGCAAATCTTCTCTCCCCTTCTTTCTCCTCCTCTCCTCTGTTCTATTTGTATCTACTTTTGTTTCAAGAACTCGTCTCTTGTTCAAGGGCCAAATCATGGTCTAATTCCCAAGATCAAAAGACATTGAAGAGAGACGCTTCTTGCGTCTTTTCTCTCCCGAAGAAATAAGAGGAAGGGTAAAAAGCAAGAGGGTAAAAAGAACCAGGGGGCAGTTATCGTTCATCTTTTATCTGTTTCGCAACAGCATCTACATTATACGAGATCTGATCAAATTGGGAAAAAGAGGGAAGAACGAAGAGAACGGTCTCATTCAGATCAATTTGAACCAAAATTGCCTCAGAATCCAATTATTCCAGTAGTTTCAATCAAACGCAGTTCTACAAGAAAACGAGTGATTGCACTCTGAAAAAATGGAGAAAGTGATTGCATCTAGTGCATATGATTATTAGATAAAAGCTTACATACAAGATCAACATACAATCCTCCTCTCTTGTGAACTGTAATATTTCATTTTCCCCCTCTCTCCAACGAACCAATCGTAGTTTACTTGGAAGGGTTGAAACTGGATGCTATAGTCGATGTAAATTCAGATCAACGCTCGCTTTCCTTTGAGGACTTATGTATGAAAGAACATGATAATGATCTTCCCTTCCCTATTTCCCCCTTGAAGTCCTTTTCAAGAGCACATACATTATACATATCTAAGTACAGTTGGAAATGATATCGGGTGCGTTGCGAATATTGAAATGTTAGATCGGTCGTCTTTGAGGCTTGTTTTTTGGCTAGTTCTTATTCGATCACCTTGTCAAAAGTGATGATAAGTGCTTAGAAGTGAATGCAACCAACCACAAAAAAGATCGATGCCAATGATGAGGTTGACGCTTCTCGTATTAAGTGATGGTGGATGGGATAGCAAGAACACTCAGCTTGGTTTAGGCTCAAGGATTTCTCACCCCTTCTATGATTATAGCGGAGATTCCATTTGAGGGACATGCAAATAGAATTGATGATGCATTCAAGGAGAAAACGGTTCTCTTGAAACCTGATCGCTTGGCACTCAACTAAAGGTGATGCGATGAAGTATGAGTCTCGCTCAAATATCATCCTTGTTGTGGATTCGTTCCATCAAATTCAAGGAAGACTTGCCTCATGACATTCGGGTTCTTGCATTACTACACTCAAGAGAACCCGTGGACAAGAAGGGTTGCTGGAACTTCCCCTCCTCTCTCTCTCTTTCTCTCTCTTTCGATGTCATAACCCATAATAGAAATTGAACAATCTAATAACGATAATTTGCACACCAACTGAAATTGACTCTCAAGTGGCCAAAATTTCCCCTGATAATTCTCTGAGGTCTGAGTTTGTCCTCGACAAGTTCGTGGTGGCTTGTTCTTTTCCCCTTCAATTTTCTTGATAGATAGATAGACATAATGTGTCGGATAAGCCTATCAACAGGTCCAACCCCCTTCTCTCGAGTACTTGACGAAGACCAAGTCGAGTTAAATATGGCGATTCCAACCCGTCCCCAAATCTAATATTTCATCTTGAGAAGCAACAAAAACTCGAGGTTCGTCCGGTAATGAACTCAGACAGTCGTTCATGGCCAACAAACATCTTCACTGCCATCCATTCCATATCTAATGCCGCTTCTGAATTATATGAAGAGGAAAAAAAGGCTCGAGGTGAACGACCCGGGTCTGTCAAAACAATCCATTCGACACGACTCGGTATAGCACCAACCAACCCATCTCGTTCTGTTCTGTTGTTGGCCATGCGTCCAACGGTGAAAACTGGACCTCACACACACACACATCGGGTAATTTCATCCAGGCCCTCGATTCCTGCAATTGCCAAGTCCAACCAACCCTCTAATCATTGAGTCTGGAGTATTATTCACAACTGGTAGGCAGGTTATTTCATCTTGGGGGTAGAAACGAAATCATACACTTGAACTGTTCTCGGTGCATTGCATAACTAACCCTTTAGTTGCCAGGTTCGTGATATCGAAACATAATTATCCATGAAGACTATCGCTATTAGTTTGGGTAGGCAAAGGGTGATTCGGTGCAATTCAGAGTAAAATGCAGTCGACCTGATTGAATATGCACTACTTGAACTTCCTCCCTAGAGTAGACAGAGTTGTGATTAACCGATGAATCTAGTCGAGAAAATGATCTAAAACTATTATTGATTGAATGAACGGTGACGACAACATCAGTAGTAGTAGTAGCAACAACAGCAGCCTGGACGGCATTGATAGGATAATACATGAAGCCCTCTGACAGCTACCAATCAAGATCATCAGTTCATCAGTCACAGTCATTGAACTTTGGACACAAACTCCGTTTCACGCGTCTTTTTGTTCCGGATTGGAATGTTGTTTTTAGGCGAACCGACTCAACAACACATGCAGAATTGAGTGCTCTTTTTTAAATTGTTCATTTTTTGGCAAACGCGAGGATAGGTTGGACTTTATCTGCAACCAACAAGAACACAATGCTTTTCAAATCCCCTCACGTTAATTCTAAAACGTCAGATAATCAATTAGTTACCCCTGAGGGCAAGCTTGGATCCAAAGTTCATCAACAACATCTGCCATATCATTCTTGGCTTGTATCTCAAACTTGATGCGTTTGAATATTTTGGAAAGAGACCTTCTAATGACTCTTTTTTCATATGTAGCTCATTTGAGACAAGGTTCGAGACACGAGTCGTTTCCAGACACCAAAGCATCGCTAATCGCTCTTTCTAGAACAATTAGGCCAAAGAAACATTAGCATCAGCCCACTCCACTAAGTTAGCCCTTCTCGTTACTACTTCGACTACCACTACTTAGCTCGTTCTCGTCCCAAAGACGTAAGTAAGTAACCGCAAGTGTTCATTCTTCTTCTTCTCATCATCACCCTTTCATCTCAAGAGCAACAAAATTGGCACTTTTCGCCCTTCCTTTGAGATTGTTTAAAGTTCAATGTTCCTTCAGCGTTGACTGTTTCGAACAGATCTATCAAATGCTGTGGGAATTATGTCCAATATCTCTTCCTCTCTGAAGTTGTTCGGTCAAATTGGTGGCATTATGAACTATTCATGGATCTAATGATACAACTGACATTTTCTCTTTCATCTGGCGTAAAATCAATGCGTTGTACAATGTGTACAAACCAACATGAGTAAGTGAGTTAGTCTCGTTTCTAGCTAGCTAGAATAATTTATGACCTAATACTAAACAGAGCGTTTGTGCATGTGTGCATGACTGCAGTTCAATAAGTAGACGAAGTAATGGAACTAGAGCCAGTAAGTAGTAGGCCTGTTCTCTGTTGCCAGAATCGCACTTGAAAGCCATAAACATTCAAGGTCTCTCAAATGTTGTCGTGTTTTGTGGGATGGGAAATGCTGTGTAAATGCTTGTTTGGTGACCCAGGATGGAAAGAAGGTATCAGAAGTTCTTATACATCATAACACATGTTTTGGGGGGGAGGGGGACTTGGATGAGGCAGAAGCAAGTCTGTGTTTTGTTTGAATAAGTTGGGCGTGGCAAATAGTTGCTGGATATAATGAGAGTCGTTTGCTCATCAGAAATGCTGACTTTTCATAACTTGACACAACCATCTCTGGCCAGAATCAGAAACGTGACCATTTAATCCAATTGAGGAACGCCAAAGTATTTTTAACTGGGGCTCAATTCTTAATAGGGGGATTTCATGAGTACAAAAGCCCAGCAACCCTGGCCAGTGATAAAGATAGGCATCACCCAACTCGTGTTCGTGACACTAGTTTTCTGCCTTCGTTCATTCAAAGTAGCTTCCATTCCCTCTTCCTTCAAAGTCGTAGATCAACCAGACATTCATTTTCGAGTTCCAAGCTTTTCATATGAGATTTCCATCAAATGTCCAGAGGTTGGCATCTTGGCCAATGATACAACAGCTTACTAGCACAAAACAGACAAGTTGAAATAGACGAAAAAACACAAACCGCACACCGCGAAAGTTTTTTTCTCTTCTTTTTCAATATCTAATCGTAGGCAAAGGAACGACTTGAAGAGATATCCAGACAAGGGTATTGCTCCCACGTCCCGACATCAAGAATTTAATCAGAAAATTCTCCTACGAAGAGATGTGGGGCTCGATAGCATCGTTCTCTCGCGTTGGTGGAACGAGTAGGATAAAGTAATAAAGCGAATGCAAGAGATGTACAGTACATAAAGCCGCCGATGGGAGGAGGAACCTGGTTAACATCCAACTGGAGTCTCGACAACTCATGTCATTACATTCGAATGCTTCTTAGGGTGAGAAAGAGCATAATGCGTCAACACCCAAGGGTTTGTCTACCACAGCTAATAAGCGCTCATAAACGAGCTTGAGTTCTGATCTGACGCGATCTATGGTGGTACGAAGTTCATGGAGACAAGAATTGAGGAGGTTTTGGTCCGTAAATGATGGGCAATGATTTCTCACAGTGATGCTGCATTACCAGTGAGGGAGAAAACTTGCCCCCAGGGGAGTTCAATCCGCTGGCGTATTTTGAGCTCCCGGAGCAAGATCAAACCAAACTGAACTGGACTGCAATGGGTTTTCGCTTTTCTTCCATATTTTTGTCTACGCCTTTGCTCGTCATCGTCATCATCATCATCATCATTCTCGTGATACAATTCAAAGAAAGAGGGGTGGTGGATGAGTTTGTCGTGGTGTTAGACATTGAAAAATTTCGACCTGATTAGAGAGTCTGTCGTGCTTTGCTTTTTTGAGCTTGACTGCTTTTCCCCCGGACATCTGCAGTCTCTACAGGAAACATGCACTTTTTCATACGCCATATAATCACTAGGACAACGTGGGACCCCATTTGAAACCATAAAAAACGCCATTCTTTTCAATGCCACTACTCACTACAGGATGATCACTTGTAAATGAATGAGTAAAAATCAGACTCGGTTCGAGGACATAACATTTTTTAAAAGCTAAACTACATGAAGGTTGACGAGCACTTTTTTATTCACAGAGCAAAAATTGCACGTTCTCCATGTACGAAAGGAAGTTCAACCAAAAAAAGCTGATTGCATCGAGAGGAAGGGAGACACAGTTTTGCGACTAAACGTGAATATATTCACAAGAAGCCCCCAATGATCTATGAGTGCTCTGGAAAAAGAATATCTCGGAATGGACATGCAAAAAAGAGTCCGATGTTTTCGTGCCTAGAGGCGAAGCGGGTATGGCAACCAGCTCAAGATAATCCTATTATCATGTTTCACAAACGACGACAACATCTCCACCATCTACGAACATGGATGGAGCCTCCGCCATAGAGCATGGTAGACCCTGTACAATGTCCACCCAAACTCCAAGCCAGATCGTGTTGCCAGCTTTGATCTTTTATTCCAGGGTGTCAAAATACCCCAAGCTCAAATCCAGATCACGAGATTCCTCCAACGCGTTGATGTTCAAAACGAACGAAACCGTTTCAAGCTCCAAATGGAAAAAAAGACTCGCCGAATCCATTCCATTGCGCCAAACGAAATGAGGGAATCAAGAAAATTGCGAAAGACCCAAGGGTCAAGCAAGCAACGTCGCATTTCCGTGAATTACAAGATTTTGATCTGGTCAGCAATCTCGACGAGTTCCCATGTTGAACAATCTCAACTAGAGCTTGCTGGAACCAAAATTGGAGGTTCGTGGACAGGGTGAGCGAAGAAAAGCCTCGCTGGCTCAAAGAAGATCGTAAAAAATTGACACTTTCATGTGAGAGGTGGAAGGAAGATCGAGAGTGACGAGAGAGGGGGAGACACATGGGACGGATTCGGGAGGGATGATGCTGAAGTGCATTAAGCTTGAAATGGATGGTGGGAAGCATTGACTTTGAATATGCCACCACTGATTTGGGTCACTCTAATCTCCTGGGAATAAACGCTAACATATCCCAACAACCGCACAACATTCCTTACCGACTCAGTTTAGTTTCACAAATCTGATATTTTGAAAGGTCTATCAAACGCTTGCTCAGATGTACGTAGTGTAGCTTGAATAGTGTTCGGTGGCTTGCTTAATGCCAGGTTTGAGCGTCTCGTTTTGCACAGACACCACCGACTCCGCCTACCAAGAGATATCAAGCAATGTGCTTGATATTTGATGCCTCCAAGGAGGTGCTTTTTGACTCCCCAACGATTTCGGAATCACGTTTACTTCATTGCGTGCCAACAACATGAGACTTGAAGGTGTGTCATTTTTCCAAAGACAGCAGGAATTACCCGGGTTGTTTGGCAGCCATTTCCGAGAACGGGTCAGGTTTTGTACAATGATGTCATCATCAGACTCATCACCATCAGCATAATCCGGATGTCGATTCATTCCACGTTGAAGTTCGTGACGTCAAAACTCGTCACCAATGAATTCAACGAGTAAATCGGGATGTCCAATTCGAAATGGGTGGGCGAATGCATTTATGCAGACACTCGCTACTCACCCCTGGAATATATTAAGAGTTGATGTGTATAAGAATATAATAGAATCCTGACCAATCACGGACACAAATCATTCCACAAAATGCACTTCCACACGTTCATGCCAATTGGGAAACAAGACGACTGGTCACGTTTCAAGCATAATTTTCACGAAACAATTTCGCGCTTGATATCATTTCCCAGACGAGCATGATAATTAAACCCGGCAACGAAGTGACGAGAACTTGAGCCAAGAATTAAAAAAAACAGGCATCTCTGGAATAAAATACAAGAAGAAGGGTTCATTGAATGTTTCAAGGCAAAATAATCCGGCCTGAGATGAGTGGTTACATTCATCATTAAACCCGTTTCCACACTTGATAACTTGTTGTCACGACTGACAACGGCAACCTATTGTAAGTGAAACCATTTATTGCTAGATGGTTTTCTGCATGACAGTGATATTGGTAGAAATGTACGAGTGTTAAATGAATAAGAAAATATCGAATATGTCTTGTCTCAAACTTCACCAGAATTTAGACAGGTCTAACAAGAACGGGTTTCCAACTCAAATTTCTCTCTTGCCAAATTAATCGCCATGGATAATGTTGTGGGCCGAATGGCCTTCAAACTCCGCAATTAAGTCTTTTTCTTGATACAGTCGCAAAAAAATATGATTGACACGATAACAAATTGATGAGAGATAACCAGCTTCATGTGTACATTCTTGAGTTTGTTCAAGAATTCCCTTTAGTTCTTTTCCTTGGACAGTTCTTGACATCTTCAGGGGGCAACGTCTGTAATTTAGTGAACCAAAACAGACGCCACACGAACCAAGGACCAGATTGTCCAAAGATGGGAGGAAGATGGACATCGGTAAGCTCACCCTGTTTTACAACACCTCGAACACGAATGCCTGGAAACCAAATTCCTGAAAAACTTTGAAGTCGACACTTCATTGTTTAAGCTCTTTTTTGCTTCAGACCACATGTAACAACAGATTGACGAATAATGAATACCGCGAGGGTTCTCGTGTGTGCTTGAAATCTCTTTTTAATGAAGGCTTACATCGTCCCCGTCATCATTGAAAATAAATCATGAAGAGTTACGTATTTATTGTGGGTTTAAGTGGTTTAAGTGGACTCGATCAAACGGGAGGGTTTCCAAATTTGGACCTGTCAACGAGGAATTTTAAATCACGCATCATCCTTCATAACCGCGTGGGGAGAAAGCGAAAACAAACTTGAAAACCGGGATCATTTGCATTTTTGCTCTCATTTTAGGAATCCGCAATTCTGCATCCACAGCCCTTCATAAGCAAAAAACGCTTTTTTCAGATAGCTCTAGCAGCAATTTCTCTCAAGAACATAACACGTGCAAAGTTTTGGCCAGCCGAGCTCAGAGACTATTTTTTCCAGTTACTGCATATTACGAACTATCGCAATTTTAAGTAGGCACTCGGCAATTCGGCATGGAAACGATGTCTTCGAGTACTACCAAGAGGCAGTTCGTTTATGGCCTTTGGGGTTGCCGAGAGTTGTCTAGCACTTTTTCGCGGACAAAATCCACCGCTGTACATTTGAAGTAAGATGGAAAACATGTTATCCCTTATCGCTTGTTTGGTTTGGAATGATTATGCAAAAGCATACGGTCGGTCGGCAAAAGCCTCAACCAAAGACACACATTCTTTGGATGTCCAGACGAGAACTGATAACAATAACAAAAGAGAACGGAAATTGACGAAGACTGAGAGAGGTTCCAGGCCAGAAACGGAGGATCAGTCTAATCTACATTTACGAAGAAGCCTTGAATGAGAACATGAACGATTGGAAAACTGTCCTGTGCCTAGATTTATGGAAATGAAGCCTTTTACATGTGCATAAGCCAGACTAATTACGCTCTCTTCTATAGTTGTCACACTATCACAATCAAGAATAAGAACCTGTCTTTGCATACCTGTGATCGCAGGACAATGCTGAACGTATATATAACACGATAGCGACAGAAATACAGAGTAAAAGGCTCAATTACTTGTCATTCAATAGGAACAAACATACGACATAACCTTGGCACATTTATTGCCAACAGAGATCAAGGATTGACTAAGACACTCTTGCGACTTCCTGAAGATAAATGAGGGCGCAACCATGATAACTCATCTGAATATCTGCGGTTAGATGCCATCGAACACGATCACATTCTCATCGACTTTTGGTAACTTTTAAGCAACTTTGCTGGGGCTCTTTGTCTCCAGACTAAACCAAGTCAAGCTCAGCTATTGCGTACAAATCGTTATTGGAGTCGACATTATTGATTTTATAGAGTTCAGCGTCCCTCAGTGAGTGAAAACCTTGCTGCGCCCTTGAAGCAGTGGCGCGTTTTACTAAAAAAAATTTCTATTGACTTGGAAAAAATACCTTTGAGTATACGCCCATCAGATTCAACAGATAATCTACAATATGCATTGCAAATTGACATAAAAACCACAATTACTGTTTAAGTGAAAAAGTGCAAGTCATCTTAATGATGTTATTAATTTTTTTTCCTCGAAATACGATGGAACGTCTTGGACTCTTCAATGCGTCACTAGTAACAACTCCTACATAAGGTATATAAGATTAACTAGTGAGTTGTAAAATGTGGTTGGTTGTGGGGGTAAAAAAGTCATATGAGAGATCATAATTACCATCATCATCATCATCGTTATTCACATAATGAAGCAATGAACTTGTAGCTCTTTCATTCACTTCTTAGGCATTTTTCCAAGGCCAATACTAAAGCTTGAAGGGTGGGTGACAAACACATTTTGAGATCTTTTGTCCTCAATGGCCAAGAAAAACACTTAACTGTGGTTTGAAACGAATGTTTGGAAGCGGCCATTGCAGAAGGGGCATTTTTCAATTCTGACCTTGAGGGTTCTTCGCCAAATTGTATGTGCAAGAATGGCTGAATGATGCATTTTGGCACAAACACGGAATCAGATCTCGTTGTGGGTAAACTCCGAAGCATAGTTTCTCTGTGATGCTTAATCACTGTCACTGTTCGAAGAAAATTATTCTGATCTGCACAAAAAACGAATATCTGAATATCTACGTACAGTTTTTTTTTTCCAGACATGTCGGAAGTATTTTTACGACAATCGGCTTGGACTCTATTCAGCAAAATGGGTAACTCCCCTTTCCAGAGCAAATACAAAGTCCAAAGCGCCTGGTTTATTGGGTTTGAGTAGTATGTAATGGCACTGTGGGCCCTAACGCACGGGCATTTTGAACTACATATCAATATTCCAAAATCAGAGAAAAAATATTTCCTCGGCTATATCCAGTGCTCGAAAGTGACCAAAAATAACAAAAAAATATAAAATTTCTATGAATTTTTGGGAAATAGATTCTGCATTGGTCGGAAATCTTACTACATTTGAACTTGCCATGTTAAGTACCCCGCCTACCAGATTATAGGCATACAGTACAAAGACTTAAAAAAAACTCGGTACATGCAATATTTCAAACTTATAAATAATGGTTATTTTTAGCCTTAGAAATATCCTCAGCAGAAATGTTTGTTTGATGTTGGATGTGCTTCCGGTTTGTGTTCTCTTTCGGAAGAAACTTTTAGTTTTATTTAATCACTTAAATCGTCAATCACTGGTACCCTAGTAAAAAATGGACTAATCAAACTCAAACATCCTGATAGATAAATAAAAAACTG
>CM021319.1:1694918-1742493 GCA_010645155.1 Tigriopus japonicus
AATATCCTCAGCAGAAATGTTTGTTTGATGTTGGATGTGCTTCCGGTTTGTGTTCTCTTTCGGAAGAAACTTTTAGTTTTATTTTATCACTTAAATCGTCAATCACTGGTACCCTAGTAAAAAATGGACTAATCAAACTCAAACATCCTGATAGATAAATAAAAAACTGATAAATAGTTCTCTTAGAACTCTTGGATCAGAAACAAACATCATTACCGCATGTGAATGTGTAAATTTCCAAATCAACTAGAAACAAATCTCTTCCGATAATGCCAAAGCTTAAAAATTCTGAAATTGTCTGTTTGAGACTAGTCTTTGTTTAATTAGTGAAAATTTGGAAGTGTTTATCCACTTACATTATTTTGAACATCTAGTGGCCATTTGAAGGATTTTTTTGTGTGTTTTAGTGAAACAATGTATATTAAAAACGATTCAAAAAGAACATCATATACTTGAAAAAATTGAAATCGGCTACAATTTGAATACATAATTGGAGAAGCTAAGATATCCAAGAGGCAAGAAATGTTATCCTAAACTATATGAAAAGTATAATAATCAAAGTGGAGACGTCAGAAAAGATAGAAAAAGACAAAAATATTAGTGAAAAATGTGAAAAATATTTAAAAAAGGGCTCTAAATTACGATAGAATGGTCGCGGGTGGGATAATAATATAGATGCAAAATTTTAGTTAAAAATATTGTTTTAGTTCCCTGCTCATAAAAAAAATCTTTACCAAAACTACCTTTCGACACAAATTTTGCATTTTGATTATATTATGAAATTTGTCCGATTCTGTCCTTATTTATTTTGGATTTTGTCCGAATCCAATCAGAAACACCTGGTCGCCCTGTTGTTCACACTGCCCCAAAAACCTGCGTCAGCTGAGGGTCAGTGGCGTCTAGGGACGCTGTATTGTTGCGAGTGTTGCCACTTTTTGCTCGGAAGTGTAGTTGCTGGTAAAAAAGGCGGGTTTTTACTTGTTATACACTTTTTGAACAAAGACCTGAACGAGGATCAACATGGCAACACTCGAACTAAATTGAGTTCGATTGGTAGTTATAAAAATGGATTTTTAGTTGGCAGTGCTGCCATATTTTACTTGGAGATTAGGTGTCTTGCCCTTTGAAAAGTTTAGCAGTGATAATGTTTTTGACCATTAAGGACCAAAATGGCAAAAGTATGGCATAATACGACCTCGAAATCAGTCAATCCTTTCTTCCAGTCTGGCCAATTTTAGCTCTTTAGTGCTAAACTTAGCTCTTTTTCCTGATATTTTGGAAATTTAGCTCTTTTGGCTCTTTTAGTTCCTTTTGAAATATTTGCCATTTTTTAGCTCTTTTACTGAGAATTTTAGGGAGTTTCGGCGCCTTTTCACAATTTTCCAAGTTGCCAGATTTTCTACCCAACAAAATGTTGCTTGTTCAAAAATGTTTTTTTTTCTTTTTACAAATACGTAGGATTTTCAGGAGAATCAACTCCAAACCATGCCTCCTCATGCTAAAGCAAAAAAATAGCACCTTTTGGCTAGTCATTCACAATCTCCATTAATGTGCTGGTACCGACTAAAACATCACTTACTCTCTCTTTGCTACAAACTATTCTAGTCACACTGGCAAAAAGTTCATTTGATCAAGTTGAAATTGAGCATGCGAGCTTTTAATTACGAGACAAATGGTGGGTTGAATTAGATTTTCTCTGGTCGGCCCAGAAAAAAAGGCTTTTGTCTTTAACCGTGGTATAAAGGTCTTTCAAAATTCATACTCTATCTGTAACATGCAAAAAGCCAACATCACTTCACAGAATAACCTTATTTTGTGTGTTTTTTAAGGAAGTAAAAAAAATCTCTAAAAAAGTCATGTCTTGAAAGACACTGCCAATTACGTAAGGTCCAAAAGTCTGATAATATTACTGTTTTGGGCCATTTAATATTTAGTTTTTTTAGCTCTTTTTCAAACAAAATTTCAAACAATTTCAAACAAAAAAGCTCTTTTAGCTCCAAAATTTGCCTTGAAACTAAGGCTTTTAGCTCCAAAATTTGCCTTGAAACTAAGGCTTTTAGCTCTTTTTGATCTTCAACAGTTGATCACGCTGCTTTCTTCCCCGTGTTCACGAGTTCACAGTACTGATGCGGCCAAGTGTTGCCACATTTGCCCTTGTTTAGTTTTTTGGTCAAAAACTGCCACGCAAGTAGACTTCCATAAAATAACGAGAGACATAAACTGTGGGTAAAAAACGGCGACACTTTTTATTTGGTCGCATCACTAGTTCACAGCTTCATCATCTCGCTGATCTCTCCACGACGATGGCAAATAATATCCTGAGAGGGGAAAATTGGGTCGATTTTGATATCACGTGAGTCAATTATTTATAAATTCTTAATGCGTTGAACTCAGAGAATTTTTGTTTCAGGGCTTATGCCACCAAAACAGGCACCATAAGTTGGTCTGAGATGACCGTGGTAGCCGTGGAAATTCAACGACGTGCAATCGATGAAATTGGCCAGCTCCGCCGGAACACCCCTCAAATGGCTTCCACGTCCACGGCGACGGCTTCCACGTCAACGTCGACGGCTTCCACGTCCACGGCGACGGCTTCCACGACGACAGCTTTGACTTTAACAATGATGAAGGAGTTTCTTGAAAACTGCTCGGACGAGGACTTAGTCGATAATCCAGACTTCCATGATCTCGCCCAATATGTGACGGCGAGAATGATTCAGTTCCTTCGCGACGGAACTTCCAAGAAGAGGAAAAATGACGAGATCGAAGAATAAGTTTGTTAACATCTGAAAACTCACGGTATTCGATACTCACATATTTTTTCTTGTTTTCTGTCAACCTCTGCGGCAATAAAGAATCAGAATCGTGTTCTCCAAATTTCGGGTGTTTTAGGTTCTTTTTTCTCATGCCATGACCAGGATAAACATGTATGTGACGGTACTACTACAGCCATTATGACATGTCCATAGTTAGTGGTCCCTACATATTGTAGTCCACTAAGTTTGATTGAACTAATCACAACTTAAATAACCAAGTCTGCTTGAAGCAGAAGAGACTTGAAGAGGCTATTTTCAAAGTCTGCTTGAAACAGACATATGAAATGAACTTCTCGCCTAAAATAAGCCTCATTGTAAAATATACTGCATATATCTTATACCAAATTTACCTTTAATACCAATACAATCAATGTGGTGGGAGAATATGTAACAGAATGTATTAGATTTACTATGCGTACTGTATGATTTTCATTGGAAATAAATAGATTTGAGAGATGGAACATATTAAATGAGTCTTATTTATGTTGGATGAGTTTGATTAAAATTGAGGTGAGATGTGATTAGTTAATTTGATGGAAAAATGTAAAGAGATGTGCTTTAATGGGGTTAGGAAGTGTAGGGGTTTTGGTGCGCGGTAAATAGGTCACAAGGTAAAAAGGTCACGGTAAATAGGTCACAAGGTAAAAAGGTCACGGTAAATAGGTCACAAGGTAAAAAGGTCACAGTAAAAAGGTCACAGACCCGCGCAGCTCCTGAGGTAGGCAAGGGGGTAAACCCAGGGACCCTGGGATCTTCCTAAGTTGAAGATTGTCCAACGGAACCCCAAGATTAACTTGGGGAACACAAATATGCTAGGGCAAAGGTTTCATAAGTCAACAGGAAGTCATCCCACCGTTTTTAGAACCTTGGTCACAACCTGCCCCGGATCTGGCAGACCTTGGAGGGTGTTGGCTTACCCCTATGAAGTCAAAAGTACTCCCATTTTTCGAGATTTGCCCATGAGCTTTAGAGATATTCTGGATGGAACATATTTCCATGGTAATGATTTTCACTGTAATCATTTTACCGTGTGACCTTTTTACCATGACCGTTTTACCCTGGGACTTTGTTACTGTGACCTTTTTTCCTCGTGAACTGTTTACTGTGACCTATTTACTTTTTTAACTACAATTGGGGTTTTAGGGCCCACAATGCCATTACATACAACTGGTTTGTGACCAAAAAAGGACAGTGAAAGAAGAACACTCTACTTGGACTAATTGTATTATTTATGGAGGTAATCTGATTCAGATCCAGTCCAAGACGTCAACATGAAACTAGTGGAACTGACATTGCTTTTACAAAAAGGGTTGAGAGAAGGCCTTGGTTGAGGAGAAGAAGCTCTTGTTGAAACCACAAAATGTGTCAGGTGTGGAAGAAAGAGGCCCGGGTAGAAATCATTTCTGGTCGAATCATTATCGAATCATTGACGAGCGAGAAACTCGGGAGAACGATTTATCCAACGTGGCTCGACGATAAGCGATAAAACGGCTTGTTGGGAACTTCACGTCGTTTTCATTACTGGATCCTGTCCAGAGACATGAAAACTGTACCCTCTTTCAAGACAATTGGTTTTATTTATTCCATCCACACAAGGGCTCTATGACGAGTTCAACCCACGGAGGAAAAAATAATGAGAACAGGTTGGGAAGTAATAAAACGGGTAGCACTTCCGTCCACTGAACAAAGTCCATTTGGGAAACTATTATCTGAGCTCATGTGAAGTGTACACAAGCTCACACATTCACATGAGATGAATAACTAATTTTGATCTGGGGTGTAGGCGGACATTCGCTTTATGAATGTCTGTCAAGACGACCTTTTTAGAGCGATGTCAGGGGTTTCGGCTATTGATCCTTTGGGAACTAAACTCACATCCACTCACACACTTGTGAGTGAATGCTGAAAAAACATCGATCACGAAACAAGTGGCCACTGCACCGTTGAATCATCCCTGAAGATGTGTCACTCACTCCAAAGTAATATTTGTTCTCTTTGGATCGAGCTAATCCCATATAGACAAACATGGACTGATTAAACAAGACGTGTCTGGAGTTTGAGTTTGAGGTCGACATGGTCAAAAAAAAAACCTGTGGTTCGAAACACGTGCGAACGAACGAGCAGGGTTGCCAAAAGTATTTTCAAAAATATAGATAATCCATCTTGCGCATACAAACAATGGAGGTAAGTTATCAGTCTCCTTAATGGTCGGTCTTTTCTAGCAACAAAGTACCACAAAAACAGAGTCTTTTGGTGGGAGATTAATGGTGTTACAGATGATGAACGTTGAATTTGGGAAGAAGATATAGCCGATGATCTATTTTCGCGCAGTCAACTTGCCCTAAAAGCCTGTTGGCAATTTGCTAGCCAAATCGTTTTGAGTTATCTCGTGGAATCCTACCTTGAACAATGGCAATGGCCACAACCATCAGACAAAACACGTGCTTGGTTAGGAATCCCATTGTCAGGACTGAGGATCTCCACACAACACTCACACAAGCACTCTTCTTCCAACAGGAATAATATCCCGCACAGAATCAATCACTTTTGCCTACTTGTGGAAGGAAGACTCCTCGCTCCGAACTGCGGTTAGTAACAAGTGTAGCACTTTTTAACAAAAAAAGAGAACTCTTTCGTCCACAACGATGATCTTATCCCACCAGCTGGCCAGTCACTAAATTCGATCAAACTGATTTTGGCCAATTAGCTAAACTCGAGCTTGTACTCATCAAGGCTCAACTTCAACTGAAGAAGATACATCGCTCGACGAAACTGCATGAGAACCGTTCTTGGCCCTCTGCACAATCGGTGCGCCCTCTGTACTCGCTCTTTCTCTCCCTTACTCTATGGACCTTTTTTGGTGGCGGCCCACCGGCCGGCGAGTCCTAGGCCTCTCTGGATCCGAGGGCGTGTGTGCCCTCCTCTGCATGTCCACGCACGCCCACAATAAGTACCCACATGGAATAGGGCGTGTTGCTTTGTTGCCTTTCTCACGTTTGGCTGGCGTTGCATGGCCATGCATGGCGTTCTATCCAGACCCGGTTTGGCCGAAAAAACCGCGCAGTTTTACCCGGTTAGTGTGCGAAAATGAGTCATGGACGTAAGTACGTAAGCTTGCAAAATAAAAGTTGGTTTCAAATTATTGACTTGGCTGACATAACAGGTTAACGAGGGTTTGGCGGCGACCAGGAGTTTGTTCTCAGAAAATCATGCCTACGTTTCAGGTTTTTTTTATTGGATGTTTCGTTCTAATTCCTTGACAAGGATTTCGAGACTTCGAGACTTCGAGTCTGCAGCGAGAAATCCTTGGAAACTGTCGAGTTTTTTTTTTTGACACTTGCAATTCCGGTTCGGGAGAAATTGCATCGCTTGCTTTTAAGTTAAGAAGCTGGAAATTCCATCTTTGATGCATATCCTTGGGGTTTTTGTGCGTCAAGTTCCAATAAATTTTCTCCTTTAGAAAAATACCCGTCGCTAAATTTTCTGCCTGTCACTCAATTTTGTCGTCTAGATAATGAGTTAACTGGGCCTATTGGATATGTGTTTGTTTTGGGCCTGTGTTTACTTTGATGATTGGGTTCTCAAAGTCTAGCGGTCCAACCACTTCCAGAGTAGGAACATCACTGGCAATTGCGTGTGCTTGTGGTTCGGAAAAAAGCAAAACATCCTCTTTGAATGTGGAAGCAACTCACGCCACTCGTTTTGTTATGAAGTTTTAGTTTTGCACTTTCCAACAATCTCTGCAACCACGCAAAGATACTTCAAAATTGGCAATGGTGCGTTATTGTTTCAACAAGTCTGAAAAATACCACCACGAACTGGTTCAGCCTCTTAAACCGAACAAAAGTCGAGCCAAGGCTGCTGGAAGTTCGGCTTAATTACTTCTTCTACAACCTAGTCATAAATTTTGAACTCAAGCATGGCAGATTGGCCACCAAATTAATCAACATGCACAGTGGAGAACCTAGGTACCAGTACTCACCTCAGCCCCTTCAACGTACCATGCAACATCTAATGAGAGTAAATGAATATATGAACAAATTCCAAGCGTCGGTGGACGCCGTGTTATTCAACCGATGTTTAAGTTAGCCTCGTTGGACAACAACCCTCTGGTGCAACGATTAACGAGAGAAATTTATCCCTCCCACAAATTAAGCTCAAATAGACATGGGGAATCTTTCTTTCGCCTTTGGTCCCTTTGGTTCACTCTAACTCCACTTCTACTGTATCTTCTGTCTGTCCAGACAACCACATATTCTGGCTGAGTTTACGAGGGCAAAAAATCTGCTCCCTCATTGAACTTTACTGGTTGGCGTTGGTTTGTGTATTGACGTCAAAGGGGTGAAACCCTGTGCTAGTCATGGATTTCCTGGGAGAGCTCCTGAGTCACAGTCGAATGTGGACAAACCTTATGACTCGTTGAATATTGCGTAGCTGGGCTGTGGCACATAATTCTCTCCTGGGGGGTTGTAAAGGGGTAGGTTTTAAGAGCGAGCAATATATCAGCCTTTTGTTTTGGTATTGCTTGATTTATTATTCCAAGCACCAAATGGTTTGTAGACATTGAAACCTGGACTTGATCCAAGTTCACGCGAACAATGTTGATCTTACATCATTCCACAATCAAAAGCAGGAAGTAGGTTAACTCAAGTAAACGAACGTCTGGCATCATCAATACTGCAAGTTCTTGCAGTTTAAGAGTCGTAAGAGAAAGCCTTCTGAACTTATTAATTACCATATCATTACATATTCTTAAGGGTGGCTTCCTGCTCCGTGAAGTGAGAGCATAATGGTCCGTTAATGTCATGACGTCGAGAGATGCTATTGGCATTTGCATATGAATAACAATGCAAGCTTCTTAGGTGTGCCCGAGGAACTTGCATGTCAGCTCTCTATGTATGTAGTACTTAAGGAGGGAACACTCCTTATTGATTTCCAACACGACAGCATTCAAGCTTGGGGCGCCTAATGTAAAATCCGAAACCTCCTTTCAGACAAGAGGGAAGATGTTGATAACAAACGCAAATTCAGAGTGGGGGGAACATTGATTATTCATTTGATGAACCATTGCTAATTTAAGGATTATGGCTCGAAAGCTTCTTCTTTAGACAAATCGGTTGGATATCTGCTAGTGTAGAACTAGTCAAATATATACAATTACCGAGTAATAAATGTCTTAACTTATTCAGGCTCATGTATACGCTTCGTTTTAAAAAGTCTAGCTTGTGACCATATTTGTAGGGGAATACGATCAATTTCTTCATTCCTGAAAAAAATCTCTTACATCAACAACCCACTCGTCGAGATTTCATTTGTTCTTTGGATTAGATGATAGTCAAAAGTGTTTTATGTGTTACACATCATACGTAAGTGGGTATCTAAACATTGAAAGCTTAATTTCTGGCTATTTGTGCGCATGCCCCTCTTGTTACATTAAACATGAACCTATGAAACAAAGTTACATAGTTGGCTTCATTCCCAGTATCACTTAACATTCATCTTGCAAAAAATTGGTGAATCTCTTGCGCCATTTCGGGCTATGCAAGTTGCCAGCTTTCTCCTTCAGAGCGCACTGCTGCTCTTCTGTATTGGATGCAGTACTACTGTGGCCCTCCCTAACAACTCGAACTCACTTCGCTTCCAAAGAGGCCTTTCTCTCGTTTGTTCGCTCTCCTTGCTCCCTTTCCCTCTCTTTTAAGCCTTTTCCCAGCGATAACGTCAGGCTATTCTGAATGTTCAAGGCCACCATGGACGAATCTTTTCAAGGCCAAAACTGCACATGAACATTTGAACTCCTGAGCTCGATTCATTAAAAGATGTTTCCACTTGATGTGGCTTTATTTGAAAAGTGAAAAATTGCAGTTATGTATTCATAGAAAGCACTTTTATTTACAAAGCAAAGTTGTAGTTATCCGGCCTCTAAGCCTTTCAATTTTGTCTTCTTGTAGAAAGATCCACACATTTGGGAATGACCTTGATGTTCCTTGCAGCGTGATAAGAGTACATGCATTTTCCACTGACGTCAAATCTTGGTATAGATTAGCCCCATACATTAAATGAATCCATGGTTAACTTAAAACACAAAACGAAGCTCTTGAACTAGCCTAAATCACACGTACACCATTCTCTATTTTTGGTTCTTTTGATATCCTAATACGTGCAGAGTAGAGATGCTATCTCATTCGTGCAAAAGGAAGATATTGTCATCCCGTGCTTCGCATCCTAAACTTTGTGTAAGAGGTCCTTCTTGGGAAGAAAGAAAGGCTCTCCATAAAATAGCAAGCAATGGAATGGCTTCTCGAGAAAGTTTGGCCTTCTTTGGCAATAGAGCGGGCAAAATTCCTTCGTGTCTTGCCAATGCAGTTGGACTGAACGAGATTTATTATGGTTCTATCAATGGAGTTTCTTTGGTTTTTGGTTTTTCCTTGGGAGGGTTTCCATTCCTTCGGAGGAGTTTGTTCCAAAACTTGGGCGTGTTTTCTCGAGAGGTTGAGACCAATTCCAGTGGTTTCAACAACGCAACTGCATGAGGAATCATCTTGGTCCCTGAAGTTTAATGAAATATTAGGCGATCTTGTTGAACGGGAAAACTTCGACTTAATTTTACTTAGCTTGCATAATTATAATCAAATTTGTGTGATAATCGTCTGGAAAAAAGGTCTTCGTAAGGAACAAAAAAGGCTGTAAAAAGCAAAGCTGCTCAGAAATTGTATCAAATTCTCACAAACAAATAGATATGAAAATTCATACATTATATATACCTGAGTTTATATACCCTGTGACAACTAAGTTGTTACGGAAATTTTACCTAACCACACGCCGTTGGCTTCATTTGCAAACACGAAAGTACGTAAGTTGCGACAAGAAATCGTTTAAAGAAAGCTCAGCTTATAAACCACGTCACAAAACTTTTTCATAACTTTTGCCACAGGATTTCTTGTCTTAACTAATGCACTTTCGAGTTTGCAAATGAAGTCCACGGCGAGTGGTAGCGAAAAATTTCTGTAACTACTGAAGTTGTCACAGGGTATATAAACTCATCAACGTGTCAAGTTCGATTTCTTGGCCAGGTGAATGGACTGATTTTGCAAGATTGGTAGAAAATAAAAGAAAAAATCCATTTGTTTAAAAAAAAAAAACTCCGTACCAATTTTGATTTTTATGAAGCAAACAAAATAAGAACCAAAAAAAATTCTTTTCCAATGATTCAAGGGATTCCGAAACTGAGAATTACACTCAATGTTCCGTTTGTCATGTCAGATTACAAGTTAAATTCCTTTCTTAGTCGATTTAAAGAGGTTGCGTGATGGATTTGATCTTGTACCGACAGCAAAATGAATGTAAAGGTATTTTTTCGTTCATCCACCAATCTCAATTTTTGTCCTATCTCAAATCCAGCCTCAATCAAATCAATCTTCAAAATAGCAACGGTAAAAAAAATTACTGCAGGTTTCGATGCTCATATAATTCATTGCATCATAATTATTATATTATCACGATATGAGTCATAAATGATGTTTCGCTTTAATCGTGACGGAAAAAGAGCAGTCTGTCAAAAAGTCCTGATTCCCGACGATAACCTGAAGTCTCGAAACAACATAATAGAAAGACTTCAAAGGTGACGCACTCATAACCCAAGGGAGACTATAGTTTTATGAATGAAGTACTACAACATGTAAGTTTATTGCATTGTTTCGGTAGGACACTTGAATCACAACAACAGGTATTGAAATTGGACCCTAGAAAGCCATTATAAATTGAAAAAAAAATCCAATTTTAAAAAGATGAAAATACAATTCACTAGTTATTTGAAATGCCGAAGACAAAGCATTCTTCCCAGTAATACAAAAAAGGAGTTTCTCGTGTGATATTTAGTCTTCTTCTTTCTTACCCGACTTCTTTGACTTCCATCTTTTCCGTTTTTCTCGGTCTTGGAGAAAACAAGGAAAGTGTCCTTTTGGGAACAGTAACAATGCTCAACAAACTTAGTGTTTTCATTGAAACATCCAGGATTTGATGGCCAGGAAGTTCCTAACAAGCCAAAGAAAGGTGTTTCATTGATTATTCTTTCTTTTGCTTGTTGTGGTCTTCATGGCCACCAAATCAAGAGGATTTCAATGAATGCAAGAAACTTGATTGACATTCCTGTTTTCATTAAAGGTACACCTTCCCTCTGTGATCCATGGAGAATAAAAATAAACGTCAAGTTCAGAGAAAATTTACACCAAATGCAAGACCAAAAACTTCAAGGCGAAAACTGAGAAGATCATCAAAAACTGGACTGGATTGTTGGGTGCTGGGCTCGATTGTAAACTTATGAAGGGTATCCAGACTAGAGGTAGACTGGGCTTGTAACTAGTTTAAATGCATGATTTTTGACTGTTTGTGAGAAGGTGTTATTTTACATATTTTGTTGCTGAACAAACTTGTTCGAAGCTATGATTTAAGCAGACAAGGGAGCAGGAGCAGACAACCACCGCTTACTGTACAAAGAAAAAAGCGTCACGAGCGAGCACCATGACAAAAATGATGAACCTTTTAAATTCAAGACTTCTCATATCGAAATTTATCATATCTTTTCTATACATATTCACCTAATATTGATATTTGAATTTAAGCAACATCTTCACTGTACAAAATATTGAATTTTGACAAATTTCTCGCGCTTGACGTCCATTTTTTTTAAAGCTACAAGGGTCACCCAACATACCTTGTCTGATTAAATCGTAAATGTGAAGAAGTTTGTCTAGCAACAAGATAACCCACCTCCTTAGAAGAGGTACATATTCATATTACTGTATACCTCCGTCAGGCCATTGATGGAATATTGCACACTGGTGTGGTCCCCGTCCCTGAGGAAAGATATCGCCATTGTCGAAAGTCCTCAACGGAGGTTCACAAAAATGATTACGGAGTACCGAGATATCCCTTCTAGTGAGAGATTGGTAGAACTCGGGTCAAACACTGTGGAGACCAGACGAATAAAGTTCGATCTGGTCACTGCCTTCAAAATATGGAAGGGATTATTGAGGATTACTCCGGGAAACAGTAAAGTTCGAGATTTATTGAGGCATGAGCCAGAACCAAAAGTCAGAAATTTAAGAAGGTCTCCAAGAATACGGAAACCCTTATCCCGGTCTAAGATCAGGGCGTCATGCTTCGGGATACGTATTCTAGATTCGTGGAACGATCTCACCCCAGAAATACGATCATGTGACAGTTTGAGACAATTCAAGCAACATATTGCCCTACTAGACCTGAACATTTACACCAAGTACCAACTTTAATTTTCGTTCTTGGCGCAATGGATTCTGAGTTGAAAGAGTGGATCGCTTACATTGTGTTGCTTCGTCTTTTTTCTGATTTAAATCTTAACCACTATATACAACAATACTCTTAATAACTATGACAAATACTCTTAATGTACCTCAGGGAGTGCTTGAGTTGTCAAAACTTTATTTAATGAATAATGAATAATGAATTTAATGAATTACAGGCCCAGTCTACCGATAGTCCGGATATCCCACGTATTTCAACTCGTGTCATGCGAAATGGGAAGTAAATTAAAGTGTGGGTGCACTACGATATGCTGTTTTCGACAAGCAATACTTGAGGGTGCTTTAAAGGGTGTTTGCAAGCAATTATGTCTTAAAATAGACCAAACAATTATCGTCATAAAACTCAAAGGTTGAAAAGCAGTGGAAAGATGCTCACATTTTGGTCCCAAAGGATTCATTGCATTGTTCTTTGCGTTAGAAAATAGGCACAGGATAATAATTCTACCTAAATCCGAATTATTATCAACCTATTAGCATGCTATATCTTCTGTTTTTTTTTCTTTAGATTACAGTAATTGCCAATCTTTGGGTCATTTCTCTTGGTTTTCAACCTTCCTAGGCTTGCGTCCTCCAATGTGAACAATGATTCCCCATAACTTTTAAGTCCTGAAGAAACAGTAATTGATTGTACGAAAGTTGTGTTTCTTGGCAAGCTCACTTCCCCACGTCCACGAAAAAACTTAGCACCTTCACCTTTAGACGCACCCCTAGGTTAAAAACCCATACATACAATATAATCTACTATCTTAAGAAGTAGTTTCGGATATTTTTACTCACTACATAATATGAGAATGTGTAGCTACGATTTCGCCATTGGAAAACATCTCACTTTCACTTCGAGTTGGACAAGCATAAGCTGAAAATAATATAGAATTTCCAACATGACAAATCCACTCGCACGCACTACTTGGTTTCTTTTTGTCTCAAATTACTTAAATGAGGTTGATCCGTGCACAAATATCGACAAAGATAATGAGTGAATTGAGTGCAGAGTTGAAACTCCCAATTTGAGCGATCGTTTGCTGGATCATAAACGATTATAGCACACGTATCTGGATCTTGGAAATTTGGCCGATCAATCCAAAGCTTGGTCACTAAAACAGAACTCAAGTGTTTGTGTCTGTCACTGTTTTGTCATTTTTTGATATTTTTTCCGACCTGTAAATTCTGCATATACCCATGCCGATAATTTGTCCACTATGTCCACTTGCTCATTGGAAAATGCTGGCATCACGGTTGAGTATTTTTCTCTACAGGTTGATTCAGCAACACTGAAATTGGTTCGGGACGATTGGGCTATGTAGTAAAAATTTCCATCAGATGCGACTTTGGACGAGACTTGATTGGTCGGACATTGAGAAGCCGTTAAGGCTGCTGCAAAATATTGTACACAATGCTTACGCAATTAAAAGTGTTTAGAGTCACTCTCAAAAGTTGGCCTCAAGCAAGTTTGTTTATAATAACTATAATGCACCTACCTTCTTTGTCAATACTGAGGAAGATGAAAGTGATCAAAAATGACAATCTGACCTTGTTCAAGTTCATCTTGCAAATGACTCTCATTCCCACAATTCTTTCTTCAAAGACGTAAATAATTTCATGTCGTATCGTACACCATCATGCAGTAATACACCCAATTAGAGACATGCATGTATAGAAAAACACTGATAACACCAGCGGTTTATGTCAAAATAATGATAAACTGACGTTCGTCCAGAATTCTTGTAATGAGGAAATTAATGCATGAAGTGGTTTTGCAAATAACCTAATAGCTGTCAACCGAAAAAATAAAATAACAAAAGAGGCGCTAATATTGTTACAATATAAGCTATTATCGGCCTCATTATTATATAAGGCGAAAAGAAAGTAGAAAAAATGTCAAAAAAAAATTTAAAGTCAGAAATTGGGCCAAAAAAGTTTTTTCTTCTCAATTTGCCACATTTTAGACCAAAATCATTTGGTCTGTTGTTTTCTAGCCAACAAATTTTTTTGTCCTTGATTTATAGATCAAAAACTTTAGGCACCGCATTTTCATCAAAAAAGAATTGACGACTTATTTTTCATATTGATTTCAACTTCAAAAAATCCTTTTAGCGTCTGAAAACTGAAAAAAAATTTCTGCTTAAAGTTTTGATAAGTTGTAAAATCTAAAAAGTTTTTCCGGACAAAACGGCCAAAAAACGTTTTTCAAAGTATTAAGTAAAAACTTTTTAATTCTCTCTCTACTGATAAGGAAGAAAACATTAGTTTTGGAAAAGAAAAGCAACCCGTTTTCATTTGTTCAAAACGCAAATCCAAGATGACTTCTGTAATTACCAAATTAGGCTCGATATTTTTACATCTAAACGACAGTCGATAAGTGGTGGCATAGATTTCTCAACTGCTGGATGGCGGACGACGGTTTTGTGGTTCAAGTCCAACATAGTACTGTTTTACAAACCAATCGATCGGTCATGCGACTTCCAGAATTCTAGATATCCATGGGGACAGTCACGTCTGCAAAATTTCCTAAAAAACGCAATGCACTCCACTGAGTGAATTAGAGTACATTCTGAAATATCTATTCTAGTAATGTCCATCTAAAACCCTTGGGTTTATTAAAGAGGTGCGTTTGATATTTCAAAGCCCACTTAAGTTCGGCAATTGGATTATTTTATCAGAAAGTGACAACGTTTCATGCCTGTTTAGCCTGCGATAATCATGAGTTCATAATGTTCCAAATTTGTCCACCAAATGATGAATTTTGGAAATCAAACTATATCGAAAGAAATCAAGTGACAGTTGGTTCAAAATTTGGATGAAATATGGTGACTTTTGAAGAAGCATGCTCACAACAAGAAGTTCAAACTTTAACGCACATATTTTACAACTTAGCCAAAGCATTTTAATACTTTTGTCGTCCTATGTGAATGAGCTTGACAAGCCATGTGCATTTTTTTATTTTTATCATCTTGTTTTGTTGCTTGCATCTATTTTACTCACTTGAAAATCAGTTATTTTCACTTGAGAAAAACAATAAACATCATGTCCAAGTGAAGAAGATCCAAAATTAATTCATAATGCATCCCCCATATGAAATCCAAATCATCAGTAAACGCATAAAAATCAAGGAAACCTTTACACTAATGATGTGGTTTCCTAAGCTATTAAGCACTTCAATTTTTAAAGCTTGGCTTTTTCCAATTCGAGCTCCCTTAAGCTAAAGGCTTTACCTTAAGCCAACCCAAGCACCAATCTGTTCAAAGTCACGAATTTCAGAGGACCTACAATTGGTTCCACTGTTGCCAAGTTTTTTGGTGGTCCTTTTTGAAACATCTAAAGACATTATTAGCTGCCAACACTATCATCTTGTTTCAAAATTTCAAAGTTTCAAAGTTTTCGCAAGATTTGTTAAAGTATATACCTTATTAGTGGCCAATAAATGGCTTACTGTATATGGACATTTAGGCCGTAAAGTCCTGAAATGTCGGATCAAGTTAAATGTTACATGTTCCTGATCTAATTTTGGAGTTGAACCCTTGAAGAAAAGATCGGAAAGATCCAAAGGCCTTTGAGACCATTTTTGAATGCAACTTTGGATTGTTTTTCGTCAATTTAATGATAAATTTGCAAAAATAATAAATTTACTTTAGTTTCGGGAGGACGAATGCTTGGTTTTGATTGGTTGTGTCATTGTCAAGGTAACAAAGCAACGGCCATTTATTTTAGGTACAATGAAAGCAAGTAATGTCTAGAAAGCCGGACAAACTTACAAGGAAGCAGGTCATAGAAATTTCGGTCATTAGACAAGGAGAAACAAAATGTGTGCAGCTCAATATAAACCTATTATCCGAGAGCCCCGGTCTGTGGAGGCAATGGGTGGCTCATTTCCAGAGGGCCTTCTTGATTCGGAAGAAAATCTAGAGTTGAAAGGTATTCATAAGTTATCTGACGAAGAGCAAAGACGAAGCAATATAATCATCCAACAGATCCGTTGCGGCTTGCTTTGTTTCGTGATGACAGTGATCGGAATAGCACTGTATGTTTTAGTGGGCACTGACTGGTTGCTTCCGTGATTTATAACCTAACGTCAGACGTTCGTGGAGTTGATTGAGCATAATTGGAGTTATTTGAGTTGCTCCAACTTGTGATCCAAGGACTATCAGTGATTCTGATATTTAACAAAAATAGGATTCCGTGTTCATGACTTTCTCTACAGCGCCGATATTCATTTGTTTATGGTTTACTACGAGTAATAACATGGGTTTGTTGAAGTCTAATAGCCATGTGAATATAATTTGTGATCTTTGAATTCCTGAAATAATTGACTATGACAGTTAAGATGAAAATAAATTCAATGTCCATACTTTCCTGTTGACAGAAGAGTGGCAAGCTTAAAAGCGGAGAAATGGACAGAAAATGACTTAAAGTTTTGGAAAAAAACTTAATCGGGAAGCTTATTTCAATCACATGGTGATTGATTTAAACGCGGGCGATATCACGAGAGTTGTGTGTTTCATCTTAAAACATATTTGTCCGATTTAGTCATAGGTTGAAATAAAACTGGTCTCAGATAATTAGCATGAAAAGAACTATGGTGAACAAAATAGGTATTGGCGGGAAAACTATCGGGTTATTTCATCGGAACAGAGTGATGATAAAAAAACATGGAACACATAGAATCAATCCGTCGGCCTTCCTGAGTTCAAAACCGTACTGCATACAGCTCTCTCATTTTATTTTAGTAAAACATTTAAATACAACAACGTACTGTTTCAATGACAATTTCAAAAATTTACTTTTTAAATCAACTAACCCGTCAGTTTTGATAGGTTGTGTGACTCAAATAAATATAATGCATTTTTCAAAGGGAGAAATGAAGTTGAAGTTAACACTTGGTTAGGTTAGGTTAGGTTAGGTCAAGTAGTGAAATATTGATTTAGGATAAATACACTCACGCAACCTTGGAATAAATCGTGGTACGTTTACAAGCAAGAGTCCCAAAGGAGTTATTTTGATCCAAATCCGTTTAGCTAACACACTTCCAATCACATTTGGCGTTGCAGACAAATTTCGTTAGTTAGATCCCAAAATTCACCGAACAAAACGGTGCCAACATGTCACTCCTTGACATTATCAGAATCCCTGAAATGGGTTTGGAAGTGTTCAAGTATCTGGACCTAAACGACATCGACGCATGCCGCGTTGTCTGTCGAGACATGCGAACCTTTGTCGACAACGTGGTCCACACATCATATTGGATTTATTGAACATATTGGAGCTGGAACTTGACTACAAAAGACAACGATGGATGTGGGGTAAGCCACTGACCAAAATTACCATCAACTACACTTGCGATTTACAAGCGCCATTCAGTGAACATATCGTCGAACGCACTTTCCTGATCCATTCACGAATCGTCCTTGCCGTATTTACACGTCGAACAGGACAACGATATCTTCTAACATTCAATGACGAGGGTGAACGGATGGCTACCATAAGATTGCATGCAGATATTTGATGTGTGGCACGAACGAAAACTTGGTTGTTAGTGGTCGTCAATCACCTTCTTTTTCCAATAATTTTGTGGAACGTGGCAGATTTGAGCGGATTCTATTTCTTTGCTTTCATAGACCTGCTTCGGCACGTTGGAAGTGTTGGTGACTTGTTTTACATGGTGCATCAATTATCCAGAGACTCGACAGTGAATATAACGGTGCATCATCCTAGCCGTATGTATGAGCTAAATAGAAAATTAGAAATTAATCCTTTTCACGTACCTGACAAGCCAATCACTATCAAAATGTCTTCGAAAAGTGTCATACTTCATTATATATTAAACAGCAAATATGCAGTGGAATGTTTTGATATCGAAACCGGACAACGCAAGTACATGTTACCAAGGCCCAATGGAAAGCACCAAGGAAATAAAAGGGCAAAATGAATAAATGAATTGGAGTTTCTTCCAATCTGATTACGCCGTTCTGTGCCGAAAAAAACGGATTCTCATCAGTTTAGACACTTTCCAACCGATAAGAGCATTTCAACATGTCCAAATGGACTGGGGTTTGAAGCGTTCAAACCAAGTCGCGTCGAGGGTTTTCCTTGCCATGAGCAACCGATTTGTTATCAAACTCATGGAGAAACCATCCCAACAAGATTTTCGCTGGGACCTATGGATCGGAGATCTGCTCAACAAAACAAAGCGCGAATTCAGTTGTACCGTTGACAAAGAACACATGGAAAAAGTGCAAATAATCGACGAAGTCATTTTGATTGTGATGGTGACTTTAAAAAAAAAAGCCCACGGAAGATTGTTTAAAAAGTTTCGCGAATCGATTTCTTGCCTACGACCTTTGCCAAACGGACGAAGAAAATTTTTGGGCAAGTCGATTCGAATTCGGTGATTGGCAATTTGGGGATACGATGAACCATGAGTCGATAGGAAGCTTTGGAATTCTCTCGCTAGTAGGTGAAACGGGAAACAGGAAAACTTTCATGCGTTTACCGTTCAAACGCTCCAACAGAAAGTAGATATGCGATTTCAATTACTTATCATTGGAATAATAAAAAAAGGAAAGATTAACTATGAAATGCTGAGATTTGATTTGTTGTCAAATTTAGCTTTAATAAAATGGCTGTTTTATGTTTTTCTAAAAGGGTGAAAGTATTACATTTATCTAGACAAGAAATCTCTGCACTGAACAAGCGCAAAAAGAGGCAGATTTATGCAAACAGATTTGGTTTTGTGTTTATGCACGGCTGTTTTTCGGCATTTTGCAAGTATGTTGTTCACATACGAAAATGAAATGGCTTTAATTTACCTTTCAAATATCAGATTCCATGCAATCGAAATGCCAGAATATTCCCGAAATAAAAAAAAACCTATCGTTTTTTAAGATGAGTTTATTTTTAATAAACTGAAAATATGACAAAAAATTGAAAAGTAAAAAAGCAACGGCTTGAAAAAAACCTGTCTGCTTACACCGATCCAGAATCTTAAACCGTTGTGAAAGATTCTGGATCGCTTTATTGGCATGTTCTTTGACAATATTTATTGTACAATCTTGAGTCATTTGGCCTGTAGGAAAAGAAGTCAAACGAATAGAGCTGGGCAATATATGCATAAAAATTTTGCATATGCGCTATTACAAGATGCAAATGCAAAAATGGCGACCCCTCACAGGATAATGTTTTGTAGCTTTGGGTGCATTGATTTCTCTCGTTGGAATTAACACATCATCGTTATCCATATTTTTTCAGGTTTAATAAAGCATTATGAAGTAATCACAAGATCAATGCAATAATTGAAAAGTTTTCAGACAACTTTTCAAAATATTTTCTCGGCTTCTTGGCCAAAGGATTTTTGAACTCGTTGAGAACTGGTTTTACTTTTCCAAAGTTTTATCTTTCCCTGAAGAACAGATTTAGAGATTTTAGCAATACGTTCAAGAATTAGAACCACCAAACATCAAAACAAAATATCTAAATATCCATAGTTTTGGAATCTTTTACGGTGACTGAGCTGCCATGCCTATAGAATCCAAATTTTCAAGGAATCGTAGAATGTCAAACTTAGTTACCCCTCCACCTGACTTATTGCAATTTTTCGTCGAACTCTATGGCGAATGAAACACCTGAACCTTCAAAAACAAGGTTTAAAAGCGCTGGATTGACGATATTCTAGCACAATTTAATCAAACTTTGATTCGACAACATGAAGTGTACTTTTGAATTCCTTGCCATTCTTTCCATTTTCGCCGTGGTCGGTTGGGCACAAGAATATCAAGACAATCTCGGGGAAGACCCATCTGTGGATGAACAAGACTTTACCGGGAGAGGAGAGCTGTTCAGTTTTCACTTGAACGATTGTTCTCGCCAATTTTGTAAGCCTTCAAAAAATTCATTGGTACTAAATTGTGTCAGTTAAAATGAATCAAATCAATTTTAGGTCCGACTTTCCAACACGAATGTTGCTGCGAAGGAGCGTTGAGCGGAGGAGAGGCTTGTTGCAAAGTGGAAACCAATGGAGAAGCTTGTTCACTTTACGTCTGCAAAGGCGGAAGTTGGGAATGTGCGGAAGGTTGCTGAATGAACAATGATGGCTATCAAGAATAAGCTGCAAATTAAAACCAAATGAAAAATGATCCACCTAAAGCTCGTCCCAAGAAATAAAAACGGCTTTCGCCGATTCAGGTTTTCCGCAATCCGTTGCTTGAAAGTACGTTACTAACAGTGCTGCCAGATTTTAATATGTGAAGGTGTGAAGGAAGTAGATTGGGAAAATTCTAATGGACGGATTCTCGACTACAAAAGTAGGAGTCAGTTCCCAGTGGTTCAAAATGAAAAAGCACCAATTTAAATGCCGATTTTAGTCTTAAACTAAATATTTTGCCAAACATATCCTTCTTGTTTACAAAGCTTCAACCAGTGCTCTCAGATTTATTTCGTCAAAACTACCCAGATAATTATCCAAACTTTGACTTTTTACAATAAATAACCAAACAATTACCAAACTTTTTTTATTTTCAATTTTGATTAGTAAATAATGTTTTTAACACTTGTTTATTGATATTTAAAGGTATGAAAATTATCTAACCAGATGACAAGACAGCCCTTGAAAGAAATTATCCTAACAAAGCAATTGTGAATTGTTCCTAACACAACATGCTATTCTCATGGTGCTATTGCTTGGACACTTCACACAAGTTTTTCAAATGCAAAAAGTTGTCCTATCTTATTAGCGGTCCTTGAAAGATCTTGCAACACGCGGTAGAATGAATTCATTTGCCTGAATTTCAAAGATGCATAACTTTTAACTCCATTGTTCCATTGAGCTGAAAAATTGTAGACAAATTCTTTAAAATATTAATAACAGCTCCTGAAAAATATCATTAAGAGCTTCTGTAAAATGTCAATAACACCTCCCGTAAAATATCAATAACAGCTTCTGTAAAATTTCAATAGCAGCTCCTGTAAAATAAAAATAACAGCTGCTTTAAAATATCAATAACAGCTTCTGTAAAATATGAATAACAACTCCTGTAAAATATCAATAACAACTCCTATAAAATATCAATAACAGCTCTTGTAAAATATAACACATTCTCGTGAATGGGAGCAAGGATGATCAAATGTGAAGCTGTCATTGCAGTCCAGCAGAAGTCTAAGCACCCAAGTAATACTGTTCACAGCTTACAACTGATCACCTCTAAAATTTTGTTTGTTGGATTACACTTGCCCCTGAATGAATAAAAATGATAATAAATGAAAACATATTGAATATGTTTAAGACATATCTGAATATCTTAAAAATCACAAAACCATGGAGATCTTTTTTTGGCCTGCAATCAATACTTGATGTATGCTTCTATTCGTTTAATTATTTTGGAACAGTAAAATTATCTAAAAAGAGGGGCACATCCTATTTGGCACCTCTAAAGGACTTCCAAACTTTCAAGACTACCATACCAAGTATATAGCTCCCCATGACATCACAACTCATTTGACATTTGTAAATACATAATGTTGTCAAGTTCAAGTATGGGTTAGGAATTGAAATAGGTTTAATATTTATCTACCTACAATGAATATTTTGGAGAGAACTTGTCTAATTATTGAATGAATAAAACAAAAATATTATCACAATATGATTTCTTAAAGAAATATGCGTTTCTACTAATTACAATGTGTGATGTATATTTTAGCAAACCTGTTTGACTTTGCCGGTGACTGGGGTTTGTTTATTTACGCAAGGGTTTCTTAATACAGGATTTGAAACCTCATTGGAAAAAGTGCCTGTCTCAAATTATGCGTCATTCAGGCAACCCAAGCCAATTCTCATTGGGCAGGATTGGCCACATCTGCCATTCAAAAGGTGACGAGATCATTGACAAGCAGACAGCATGATTTCATCTCATGACAGAACAACATCTTTTTATAATTTGAGTGTTAAGTTCCTTCTGCTATTCATACGCTCATGGCAGGTTTCTATTATTTGAAGAAATGACTTGAGCCTTTATCATTTTGCAAGATCCAAATCACAATTATAGAAAGTCTACAATTTGCAGTCACCCTTGTTTGTTTTGCCAGTTGCTTCTCGCTCACAACATTTGAAACATCTTGAAAAATCATCTTGAAATGTGATAAATTCATCTGTGCAGTGCTTTTTAAGTGTGTTTTTTAAAGTCACGTTCAGTTCTTTTGACAATACTCCTTCATCTGATATAGTGCTACAGCCTATGGTTAATGGCACACCCACCTTTGATAGTGCAAAAGTTTGAGTGACATGAGTAACTTCTCACCCAAAGTCATTTTGGGAATCAATCAAATCCCAACTACTGATCGATTGTTCATGGTGTGTCAGTTCGTCTTGATGGTGGGGCTTGTTCTGTTGGTGATTCAGCCACATACCAAACATCCATATACTTTTTCTAAATGTGAGTGAACCAAGCAAGTAAGATAAATCTCAGTGTGTGCATTGTGTGAGGCATATTTCTGGGCATCTTTCAAGCTCAAAACAGACTATTTTTCTTAACATATATCTGCCCAAAATTTCAACACAAACGTATTTGGTCCATTGACGAAGTCACCAAAGAAAGAATTTTTATTTGATACTCCCTCTTGTAGTGCTTTTTATCATTGCATGTGCATTATTATCATTGCATTGTGAAGTACTTAATGATCTTATTGAGACAGCATTAAGTAGTACAAGAAACTGTGGGTGTGTGACTTGAATCATAGCCTCTCATTACTATTTGGATCCGTGGATAAGAATGAATTTACTGAGAAACCCATGTTTTGAAACTTGACATGGTGATAAGGTAGGAGGAATGTGCACTCTAGTTAGAATGTATTGAATTAAAGAAAGGTATCTTAATCTAACTTAATGAATGGATAAAAAGAATGTGTCAGTCAATACACATGACACACCCATTGTGACTCTTGGCAGAATAATAGTATGATGTCTTATTGCTTTTGTATTTGATACATATTAATGCACAAAGGGTGATAAATTAAACTTTAGTATGGCTTTTCATGTGCAAAACAGCTATATAATCAACAATTGCTTACATTAACCATAAGCCATTAAGGTATACCAAATATTTCATGAAGAAATCACCTATCTGAATCACTTGTATGGATATTTACATACATTCAAATTGGATTGTCTCAAGTTAAATATATGTTAAAATTTGATGTTTTGAGTTGTCTATCCATGCATGAGTCTTACAAAAATATCAAAACTGTGAAACTCCTTTACATGGGAGATGCGGAGACTGAAAAAATAAGCTAGAGAAAAGGTAACTAAGTTGTTAACATCTAACATAAGTCTGCATTGAGTAACGTAGCTTCCCGAGCATCATGACGCTTACAGAAAAGGTTGCGTGGCCGTCAGCCGTCCAGAAGTTCCGTGGTCTATGATTTACGTCAGCTCCTATGTACGTGGATTTTTTAAGCTATGTAACGTTCATACATTTGCGGTCGGGAATCCGTCCACAGAAAAATACCCGCAGGAATTCCAAAAAGAACCGCAAAACCACTCGGGCTCTAGGGAAAGCCTAGAGAACACGGAATCCGCTTAGAAATGATACGTTTCATTGTGCCGGTAAAATTACGTTTGATGAGACTGTCACCGGGAAAATGGGCATGTCAGCCTCAAAGGCTTTAGTCTTTGGTAACTTTTCAGTCAAATCTTCGGGCAACACTGTTCCAACGATATAACACTTGACTGGCTTGTTTGTTGATGATGTTGAACGTTCAAGTGTGCGTCATCCACCTCCCTCGATCGGATTTCTTTTTTTTGTCACTCGTACCTTCTTCTTCCTTCGTTCGTGCCTTCTGTGTGTGTGTGAGTGTTTGTTGAATGGTTCTGGCGTGACTGATCAGTCACTCACAACTAAAGATGCTTGATCTAAGCTTAGCTTTACTCACAACTATCCAATCCCGTCTAGCTCGTCCAACTTGAAGAAGTTCAACCCATCAGGTTACAGTCCACGACGATTGCCCTCGCTCGATCAACTAACTCCACATCCTTTTCATCAGACCGGTCAAACCGGTTCCCTCGACAATTCTCTCGTCCCAAGTCAGGCCTATTCATCCCTCCCTCCATTCATTCATCCATCCATCCATCTATCTATCCATCTCGTGTCATCATCGTGTCCCTACCCTGCTCGATCCCCCAATCGTGGTTGGATCATGCTGGGAGCGGCTGCCCGTTGGCCCTCGGCTTCCGCCACGGCCGGATTTCGAGCTTGGCATAACGGCCGCACCATTGCCACCGACGTGTCCCAAGGGCCTTGGAACTGGATTGCCGGACAACGGAGCGCGCCCGTGGACTCTTTGGGCGATTGGTCCAACATTGAGCCTCGAACCGGGCGAGTTTTGAGCGCCATTCCCATGTCCGGTCCACGGGAAGTTGATCGAGCCGTGACTGCGGCTCAAAAGGCTTTTCCGGCTTGGTCTCAGGTAGGCTCATCATCAATCGGGAGTCGAAATTCGAACGATCGATCGTACAATCGATGCGGGTGGGCCTCATATGCCTTTCTTTAGTTGAATGGGAGTGAACGGGGGCGGTTCTTAAGCGCGGCGGCCTTGAAAATGCGGGAGAACTTGGAGGACATCGCCCGATTGGACGTGATTGATAATGGCAAACCCATTTGGGAGGCCCGACTCGATATGGAGACCGTGATTGGCTCCTTAGAATACTACGGAGGATTGGCCGCCGCTTGGAATGGTAAGACAACGCTCAATGCGGGTCAAGTCGCGGGAGAATGCCATGAAATCATGACCTTCGCAGTGTCTTAGGTCAACATGTCCGGATGCCCAACGGTTCGTTTGCCTTGGTGACCCGAGAACCCTATGGGGTGGTGGGTGGAGTGGGGGCGTGGAACTATCCGTTGCAAACGTGCACGTGGAAAGTGGCGCCCGCATTGGCTTGCGGCAATACCTTCGTTTATAAACCGTCTCAACTGACGCCCATCACCGCCGTCATCTTGGGCGAGGTACGGTCAACGATAGTTTTTATGGAACTGATTTGAATGTCGTTCTTTTTGGGCGTAGATTTTGAAAGAAGTGGGCGTGCCCGATGGCGTGTTCAACGTCATCCAAGGGGATGGATCGACTGGCGCGTTATTGACCGAACATCCGGGGTGCTCTAAACTCTCATTTACGGGCAGTGTTCCCACTGGCGTCAAGATTATGCAAGCCGGTATGAACCCATTTTTTAGAAAGCCCTTTTTGTCTTTTTCTATTGTCTCTGATTTTCTTTCGAATCGTTTCACTAAAATGTCAGGCTTGTATGACGCGCATGATTTCATTTTCATGGAACTTGTGCTAACCGCACTTTAATTGGAACACTACAAATTGTTCCAAAAAAGAATGACTTGAACTGTCAATTTTCCAATAACTCGCGTAACTCCGGAAATCGCCGGTGAAAAAATAATTTATATTTATCTATTTCAGGTGCTGTGGGCATCCGCAATGTGACCTTAGAGTTGGGCGGTAAATCTCCCTTGATCATTTTTGATGATGCCAATCTCAGGAATGCGGTCAAAGGCGCTCTCATGGCCAATTTTCTCACCCAGGGCGAAGTGTGCTCCAATGGAACTCGCGTTTTCGTACAAAAAGGCATTTATGACGAGTTCTTGCGTGAATTTGTTAAACAAGCCAAGAATATGAAGGCCGGGGATCCCTTGGCCGATGATACCACTATTGGTGCCACTATCAACGAAGATCACGCTCTGAAAGTCTTGGGTTTTATTGATCGTGCCAGAAAAGATGGGGTCAAAGTTGAATGTGGAGGCGAGCGTATCCATCTGCAAGGTAAAGTATCACAGAAGTCTGCCTTTTACATTCTAACTATTTTGACCACGAGTGACTATACACTGGGCGTTCTTTCATTTAGGTGAACTGGCCAACGGATACTATCTCAGTCCTTGTGTGATTACAAATTGCACAGACTCAATGGAAATAGCCCGAGAAGAGGTGTTCGGATCTGTTGCTTGCGTTTTCCCGTTTGCCACCGAAGAGGAAGTTATCCAAAGAGCCAACGATACCCGCTTTGGTTTGGCTGGTTAGTCCTTGCTTACATCAGTTGAATACCGCCCCACAGAACGTTTTCAAATTACTATTGTTGCAGGGGGCGTGTTCACGAATGATCTAACACGGGCTCATCGCGTAATAAATGCCCTGGAAGCGGGTACTTGCTGGATCAATACGTTCAATCTTGCCCCGTCTGAAGTTCCCTTTGGAGGCTACAAGATGTCTGGAATCGGACGCGAGAATGGAACCGTGGCCATGGAGTTCTATTCCCAGATGAAAACCATCTATGTGGAAATGAATGATGTTGATTGTGGTCCTCTTTTTCAAGACTGACCATTCTATCCGTGTTACCGGGTAGGAACTGATTGATGCCCGGAAGGCAATGCCGACAATGCAAGTCAAACAAATGAGAATGGCTGAGGACGGACGATTGGGCGTGAAAACAAATTTTGGAACGAATGTGATTTCCCTTGAAGTTGAATATCGTTATTTTGAAGGGACAGTGACACCTCATGTTTTGAAAAAAAAAACAAGTATACCATACTTGCCATGGTGGTTACCTTTAACTCTATGAGAGTGTTTGCTCGAATGTCAAGGATTCCAATGAAGTTTTTCGATGTCATTGGATCATAATGAAGTTATTTTGTTGAGGTGTGCATTTTAAATTTGGTCAAATAGCTATATTAACTCACTTACAACCACTAAAACCAACATATTTTCAAAAACCACATTAATAGATATTTGAAGGTTTTAGATTAAGAATTGAAGCGAACTTTTATCAATGTCTAATTAGCAAGTTCTATCAATACTTTTTTCAATTTCAAATTGCATCAAATTATGCCATGGAATGCTCCGGTTGTGAGTAAGAGGAATTTCATAGAAACATAATTTGTACCTTCAACGTCAAAAAAATAAATAATTATTCCTTTCTGTATGGTTTTGTCCGAGTTACAAGACTAATTTAAAATAGACCTTAAAATGTTTTCACTCCGTGGAAATTTTCCACGCAGACACTTTTTGGGATTGAAAAATTGGCCAAAGGTCGGAAGGAATTTTCAGGTGGAAAATTGAAATTTTATCAAAAATCAGCATATCTGCTTCCTCAAATCTCTTTTGGTGCTATATTATATTTAAACTTTGAGATCAGATAAGCATATTTTTCATGAAAAATTGTATTATTCTTTGATCAGTTCTTGGCTATTTGTGTCGGATTGTATAGCCTGACTAGACAGAGGGCCGATCAAAGCTACGAAAGCCTGATAAACTTTGCCTTAAACTTTGTTCTAATTTAAATTATACCGTGAAGTAAATTCACCTTTGTTATGTAATGCATGTATGTAAGCTGTAACACCAAGTGAAAAAAGGAACATTCTGACCAACCGAGGAAGAAACCTGAAACAACCAACATTACCAAGTTTCGGAGCATAGTTAAGAGGGAATGCGTGGCGTTAATATTCAGTCATTTATAAAAGCTGTGTTGTGAAAAGTTTGCCCTTTTTGGCGTTTTTTTAAAAGTCTTCAACAACTCTTTTTTTCAACAAATCTTGAAACGTCGATGTCAAGGGAGTGAATTACGAACAGAATGAAAAAGAGGCATGTAAGCTGGAGCTATTATTGGTGTGCGGTCAATGACTCGAGGTGAAAGGTATTTACCTTCCACCTTTCACAAATTTGACATTATCCATGATTTTTCTCGTTCTAAGACGACCTGGTCACCTGGGATACAAATTCTTCACAAGCATTTTTACATTTAAGATTTGCAGATTTAATTCTCAACCATAGAAATTGTCATTAATCATGATTCATTCAGCATCCTTTGGCACATTCCCAATGCTCGCCGTTGCAAACGTACAAGGAACAGACTTCGCTATTGGTTTTCACCCCGCAACAAGCCTCGCCTCCGCTTAATGCTCCTTCACAACAACATTCATGCTTGTAAGTCGGACCTAAAAAATGAAGAAAGTGACAGAGTTGTGACAACATAGAACACGAATAAGACTGTTCATACAAAATTGGCGAGAGCAATCGTTCAAATGATAGGTAAACAATTCCCCTCCACCAATTAAGCCTCGTCTATCCTCGGAAGAGTCTTCATTGGGAATCGCTTCGTAGTCTTCTGCCCAAGCAACTATGGTGAACATAGAAAGAACGGCAAGTAATCCAAAGGTGAACTTCATGTTTTCGAATCAAGATTTGATTGTAGTTGAAATGTCAATCCAACGCTTTTTATATTTCGTAATTGAAGGTTCAGGTGTTGAAATCGACATTAATTAGGGAGAAGAATCCTTAGTAAAGCAACTGGAGGACTTGGAATTCAGAAGAAAAGCTGGAAATTCCATTGAAAAAAATATTTCAAGAAATAAATTTACCTCTGGCATGGTGAATCTTGTTCTGAAATATCTAAACGCGAAAGGGCAATCAAGCCTTCTGTTTGAAAACTTATTTCAAATTTCGTCATGGAACACTTGTGCTCAATAGCACGCCAAAATTTTACATGACTCACAGGAAATTATATTATCAGTATCAGATACAATCTCTCTAATCAAATTCTAATATTTTTTAACTTTTCAAAACAAATTATTTTGCAATTTACTAATAATGAAAATATTCCCTATTTTTCTTATTAAGGCCGGTCTACACTTGAAACTTTTCAGCTAAATAATTTGTCAAACATTTTGAAAATATTTCTTTGTGTTGCGTTTACACGTGAAAGTGCAAAATCTAATAAAATGACAAGCATTCACATTTTAAAAAGCATGAAAGGGTCAATAGTTATTTTGTTTTGAAATGTCTTAAAAGAAGAATCTGGCAAAGGTATCTTCTGCTTCTTATCAATTATCAATCCCAAAAAGCCAAGGAGGTGAAAGAAGATAAGGTGCAGAGAGCAGTAATGGCATATGAATAAAAGCCATTTTCTGCCACCTGGCAGAAATTGGTGGCAGAAAATGGCTTTTGTTCATGCGAAAAAAGAGGCAGAAAGTGGCAGAAAATGGCAGAAAGTGGCAGAAAATGGCAGGTAGTGGCAGAAAATGGCAGGTAGTGGCAGAAAATGGCAGAAAGTGGCAGAAAATGACAGAAAGTGGCAGAAAGTGGCAGAAAATGGCAGAAAATGACAGAAAGTGGCAGAAAGTGGCAGAAAATGGAAGAAAGTAGTTTTGCCCTGTGTGGGCCGCAGGGAGCGTGGTCTGTGCCCCAGCCAGACTGCAGCCTCTTGACGACCTCTTTGACCAGGGCTTCTTGAACTTTTTTGAATCAGGGCCCCCTTAGGGCTTTTTGAGAAGCCCAAGGCCCCCCCTCCTCCACACACTGTAAAATGATGGTAAAAAATCCTTTGGATAGGCACATTTTAAGTAACGGTTTAAATATTCAAAAAATCAATCAAAAAATTATGATTAAAATGCATTTTTTATATTCCGCACATTAAAGCGGCAGGGAATTACTGACTTTGGAAAAACGCAAAAAAATTTGAAGTTAACTTAAAAATTGAAGTAGCACTGATTGTGATGGTAACTTTAAACAATCATAACTCTCAATCAAATATAACAGCCTTTGTTGAAATTCGCCTTTCAAATTACCTTACCAGACAACTTCAATGAAATTTGAAGGAATATAGTAGTGATAATTGAAAAGTGAGTTGGTTTAGATTGTTAAATGAGATAATAACCTTTAAATCCATACTTATTCGCCATCAGGAATTTCAGGAAGTTTGCTTCCCAAAGTTTCTTGTGGTGCTACTAGTATATCAGTTTGGAAATAAGAGTTCAGATACATTGTATTCTTCAAGGAAAATTGTTATGCTCTGATCAGCTCTCTTGCACCTGTTTTTAATTGTGGAGAAAATGTGGAAGGTCTGTAAGTTGGTTACAAAAGCTCCACTAAAGTCGCTTTGTTTTACGAAAATGGACTTTGAAATAAATTCTCATGTCTTGCCAATAAATTGTTCAAAACTTCCAATCAATTAAATCGTTTTGGAGTATTGTAAGAAGGGAATGAGTGGCATCAATATTCAAAATTAATCAAAAACATCAGCAAAGACCTTGCGTTGCCAAACCCATTTTACGTTCATTTCCAGCATGGTTGCCAGGGCCAAATATATGATGCTCGTTTTTGGCGAAATCTTAAGTCCTTTTCCTTGACGATTATCTTCTTTTGCGTTGCATCATTTAGCTTAAATGGCACCCATTTTTATGAAATGATAACCTCTTTGAAAAATTGATAGCCATCAATGAAACAGAGGTGACACATGGCTAAAAAGTGGCACCAAAGATTATGTCCTGGCAACCATGTTGGAAATCAACGCAAGATGGGTTTGGCAAAGCAAGGTCTCCGCTGATATTTTTCTCGGTTCATTCAGTGGTGACTTTACCCTTTTGTTCCTGGGGCTTCATAATTTCGTTTTACGCACAAACTTTTTTTTTAACAAACATGTATAACCGGTTTTCGGTCGGAGCTGAAAAACACGGGAAATCCCAATATTCCTGACATACATCTTTAAAGTTTTGTCCGGATACTTCTGCCCGACTCTGTATGAGTTTTTTGAAATACAGTTGGAATTCAATCAACAATGGTGATTTACCCTTTGAAAGTAAATGGTTTGCTCGTTTGAAAACACATTTGTTTATCAAAATCTACAGATGCAATTAGGTTGGCTTGACAGGTTCGCGTGATTTCTTCAAGAGTCATATCACTAGCGGATGGAACAAGAGAAAAGGCTTGTTTAGCAGCAATAGGCGGCTTGTGAGAATTTGGGCAGTTTAAGTGTTTTTGCATTTACAGACCACCCTTATGACTTAGATCCTATGAGATAGGTTGAATTGCAAGTTAGGGCACTTTTGTTTAAGTTTTTTTGAAAAATCTGCCCAATCTATTTTTGTTCTTGCATGAAAAATCTCAACTTAAGACCACTGCTTTTGTATAAAAACAAGTGTACATGATGTAAAAAAGAAACAATTTGAATCGTAAAACATCGAAACCATAAAGACTAACAACAAAAAGTGAGTGGTGTTTTACACGTGTTTCCATTCAATAGCAATGGTCTTTTCAAGGGGCCTGTTATGTGTAAAATCCAAAAACCCTCCAAATCACCAACGTCTCACGAGCCAACTACCGTTGCCGAACAAGCCATTTTTCTTGTTTCATGCCAGAGGAAAAAACATTAGGTCGCAGACCAAATAATGATTGAAACTCACTGACAATAAAATCAAAAACAATCTTTTCAATTTTTCTTTTCACCCATTCCTAAAGTGATCTTTTGGTAGTCTGTCCCAGAAATATGGACGAAATCGATAGAGTCGTTCTTCTAATTTGACCCATAGACCTCCCTATTGCTGGACTGAGACAGTAGCTTCAAATTTAAAATTTTTCCTCCCAATCAAGCAAGTGTGTTGTATTGTATGCATACCACGAGTTTGAGAACGTTCTCAAACTCGGGGTATTCGCAATATCGTTCGTTTGGCTCACTCATGTAGAGTTAAAGGATTATAAATAAATGGTTTGGTCCCCTTAAAATGCACGGTAATTTTCACACTGGTACATGTTATTTGTTACTGGTTAGCTGATTATTAGTCTCATATATCATAAATATTTTATGTCTAACTATGGCCTTACCATCCCTGCAAAAGCTCATTGCATCGAAGAAGGAAGATACAAGTTCATGAAATCGATTTCCTCGATTCGTTTTCGAATTACCCTCGAAGCCAGGGTGGCCAAATCGGGCACTCTTATTTTGTCTTAAATATGTACTGATAATTAAACCTTAAATGCGATTTCATTCTATTATGCTCAGTCACTATTTGAACACTATAGTTTAGAATTGTAGGTTTTTAAAATGTTAAAATACCTTAATTGCAAAATGTTTTCTAAATTTAAATGCTAAGGCCTAAGGTCCGTATTTCAAATCCAATTACAATAGTCTGACAAAATTCATTTGAAGTAAATATTTGTATATTTTCAAGTCAAGTTTGTTTTCTCAAATATAAAATGAAATTAAACACTGACTTTCTTAACTTTTACAATTACAATATGCTTGATGTATAAATTACGACTTAACATTACGTCTTATCAAAGTCTGATTTGCAGATGCTTGCTTACTATGAACTGAATTAGTTTAAAATAAATTACTATAACACCAAATTAACAAAAATAGAAGCCAAATCCCAGCAAGTCATTTTCGTTTTTTTCAAAAAAGCGGAAAATGGGGCTTTACAAAAATTTTCAACAATTACTTCCTGGGGCACAACTCATTTATTAATTCGTTCAATTAATTACGCTATTAATTAACAAACCATATGATATCATCAAGCATTCTAGAAAATAGTGATAATCTTATTCTACTATCCCTTTTCAACACTATCTAATATTTAAGTGACTTTGAACTCCAGAAAAAAAATATATATTTTTTTTCAAATATGATTATTATATCATCAATTTGAAATATGATAAAAGTGTACCATGGACGCTTTTCATTATTTCACATAAAATTTAGTCATAACTTCAATAGAAGTTCTTATGGTCTCTTGGGAGTGGTCCCCACATTAAACATTAAACATTATTTCACCCTGAATTATTGTCACAATTTGGCACATCAAAGGAATGACGGATTTTTAACCAGGGAATTTCTTATGAAAAGACGTGTTTATAAATACAATGTGTTTTTCTAGTTATTTGAGCATCAGCTCTATAAAAATTCGCCCGAATGATGAAAACTCATTCAATAAAACTCAGATAGGTTTGAACGGTTTCCTATTCGTAATAAAAACATGAATGAATATAAAGAACAAGAACAGATAGAAGATTTGAAACTCACAAACATATTGGGCCTTGGGATCCAAAATGGCGAATGGGGCGAAAGTTGAATGACGATGAAAGAAAACTGATTAACACCTGAGCTTGAATGCTCAGGCGAAAACTTCAGGAGTTTGAGAGAAAAAAGAAACAGAACTTCCGATCTTTACACCGGCCCTTTAAATGGACATGGACATGACATTTACAAAATGAGAAACGAAAAGGTACAGGAAACTTTAGGAATCGTTGGGAAGAAGAACAACAAGTTGGGTAATTGGTCTCAAATATTCACTTTTTGCGGTTTTAACTTTGACTTTTCGAATATGTCCATCAGAGCCAGGAAACACATCGATGACTCGGCCTAGAGGCCATTGATATCGAGGAACGGACTCGACTACCAACAAAACTAAGTCGTTCACAGCCACATCTCTACGTTTTTGATCCCATTTTTTCCGACCGATAAGAATCGAGATATACTCTTTGGACCAACGGCTCCAAAAAACATTGGCCAGGTGCTGAACCTGTCGCCATCGATGTTTTGCATATTGATCTGAATCATGAAAAATGCCTGGAGGGAATGTGGCCCCACTACGTTGAAGGAGAAGATGATTAGGAGTTATTGGCTCCAAGTCATTTGGATCATCAGAGAGTGGGGTCAGCGGGCGAGAATTCAATATTGCTTCCACCTCGCACATTAGTGTAGTCAAGGATTCATCACTGAGGGTTCTTCCATTTTCACTCATTAAACCCGAAAATATCTTCCGAATTGTGCGTATTTCTCTTTCCCAAATGCCACCAAAATGATGGCTATACGGTGGATTGAAAACCCATTCAATTCCTCGCACCATCATATCTTGGGTAATCTCTTCTTGATTAAGATTTTCAATGTTCTTCTGAAGTTCCTTTTCAGCTCCCGTAAAATTAGTTCCATTGTCGCATCGAATCTTGGATACTTGACCTCGACGAGCAACGAATCTCCTGAGGGCTTGAATAAAGGAATCGGTTGTTTTATCGAAAACGATTTCAATATGAGCTGCTCGACTCGCCAAACACGTAAAAATGAGTCCATATCGATCTTGTAAACCGCGTCCTTTTACGGTCTTAAAGGGTCCGAACATGTCGACGCCGGTGTTTGTAAAAGGAGGATAATTTCCCGTAACTCTATCTGGAGGAAGATCGGCCATAACTTGATGTTCGACTCTTCCCTGGTATCGTTTGCACGTCACGCAATTTCCGAGAACTTTCTTGACGAGAGATCCCTCACCAACAATACGGTATTGCTCTCGTAGTTTTGTGATCACTGAAACTTTTCCCATATGGCCAACCAGTGCATGAGTGGCCCGCACAAGCAACGTGGAGACATGACCCTTATTTAAAAGGATGGGATGCCTCTGATCGTAATGAAGTTGATCAGCTTGGGATAATCGCCCGCCAACTCGAAGAATACCACACTTGTCCAAAAATGGTGAAAACTTCCTCAAAGTGGACCTCTTCATCAATGGCCGGGAATTTTTGATTAAATTTAATTCCGTGCCGAAATTCTTGGCTTGCTCGAATAGAATAATTGCTCGTTCAGCCTCGTGAAGATCATCTAAGCACAGATTGACCTGCACAGGTTTTCCTAAAAGTTTTTCTTTGAATTTAAGAAATCCCACCACAGTTTGACGAAGTACAGTCCAATCTGAGATGCTTTCGAAAAGCTGGCTAACCACGTCTGTCTTAATTGTGGTGCTAACACAAATTATTGGTGGCTTTTTAATCTCCGGATCAAAATCATCCAACTCGGTAGAAATGGTTTTCTGGGGCCAAAAATTCTCTCCATGATGGAGAAAATCTGGTCCTTGCTTCCACACCTTTGAGATCATGAATTCTCGGGCAGACAATCCACGGCTTGCAATGTCCGCCGGGTTTAAATGGCCTGGCACAAATCTCCATTGATGAACCTCTGTTCTCTCTCGTATATAAGATATACGATTTGAAACAAACCTTTGAAAGCGTTTTGTCTCGTTTTTTATGTATTTGAGGACTGTTTCACTATCAGTCCACAGATAGCACTCACTTGTGCACAATGGTATCTCTTTTTGAACACTAACCATGAGAGTAACTGCCAACTTGGCCGCAGTCAATTCAAGACGAGGGATTGAGACCTTCTTGAGTGGAGCCAATCTGGATTTTGCGAGCACTAATTCACTATGGTTTTGATTACGCCCAGAAGAACGAGAAGTTATCAAATACACAACGGCACCATATCCCACTTCACTCCCGTCGCAGAAAATATGCAATTGACTCTTCGAATCGGCAAGCGTAATTCCAAACCATCGCGGAATTGTATAGTTGTTTAATAACGGGAGTTCCTCCACCCACCGCTGCCAAGCTGCACGCAATGAATCGGGAAGATCTTCGTCCCAACTGCAATCTTGGCGGCACAATTCTTGGAATATCTGTTTCGCTGGTAACACTGCGGGCCCGACAATACCAAGCGGATCATAAATCGAGTGAATGGTACTGAGGATCCCACGTCTTGTTAGAGGATTTTTTTTCCAATGAATTCTGAAACCCAACGTGTCATTCTGAACGTCCCAAATAACACATAGGGCTCGTTCGGAAGGAAGATCGTCGGTTTCAAAATCTAATGACTGAATATCGCACGTGAGATTTGTTGTTGGAATCGAATTCAACACTGATCGATCATTGGACACCATCTGAGTCAAATTAAATTGACCATAATGGCATATTTTGCGGACGTCCTGTATAAGTTTCCGGGCAATTTCGGCACTGTCGACTGATGTAAGCAGGTCATCTACATAGAAATCGCGACTCACAACTTTCATAGCTTCTTCCATGACATCAGATTTACAATCAATTGCAGCCTGCCGTAATGCGTATGTAGCACAACTAGGCGACGATATGGCTCCAAAAACATGAACTTTGAGGCGGTATTGCACAGGATTTTCATGAGGATTCCCCCCAGGAAACCAAAGGTATCTTAGGAAATCTTTGTCCTTTTCCGACACCCGAACTTGATAATACATCTTTTCGACATCTCCCATGATTGCCACCTTCCCTTGACGAAAACGGAGAAGCACTCCCAACAAATGGTTCATTAAGTCGGGGCCAGCAATCAAGTTATCATTTAGGGACACTCCCGCATACTTTAATGAACAATTGAAGACGACACGAAGCTTGTTTTTCTGCTTATGGTAAACACCATGGTGAACAATGAACCACTTATCCACCTTGTTAAGATCTTCAGGTGGTACCTTTTCAGCAAATTTGTGATCCATCATCATTGACATAAATTCGACGTAGTCCGATCGGAATTGTGAATCTCGAATCAATCGTTTCTTGATGCCTGTTAATCTGTTAAGGGCTTGCAAGTAATTATCAGGAAACGAGATCCGGTTTTGTCTAAATGGTAAAGCTATGCAATAATGCCCCTCGTCATCGCGATGAATTGATGCCTCAACTTTGTTAAGCCAAATCTTGTCTTCTACTGAGGGATCCAGATCATCTTCAGCACAATCAGTGAAGTCAGTGGAATACAACTTCCTGATCTCCTTTTCAATCTTATCATATTCCACCCGAGTGTGGTTGACTTTAACATGATTTCCAGATTTTTTTTCAAGAGGGCCATTGACCGCCCACCCCAATTTGTGCTTGGAGGCGTAAGGCTCACACTCATTTCCACTGACTATTTCCAACGGTTTCAGAGCTTCAGGCACATTTGCACCTAACATAAGACCAACCTTGGCGTGCACATAAACAAATGGAATGTCAGCCAAATGGGGATACTGATGACATTCATCTTTGGTCATCACATCATCTCTTGAAATTGGCAGCGTTTCCTTCGCAAAGGTGACGGGCAAAAGAATTTTCTCGTTTTCATCGAGATCCATCACCTCCAGTCCACTAATGGCCTTTGTGGCGACAGACTTTCCTTGGCATTCCATTGTCGTCAAACTAATCAATGTCTTTGGTCCAGACACTCCCAAATCCTCTAGAACCTCATTGGTAATGAAACAATCACTGGAAAAATTGTCTAGCCCAGCATAGGTAATTATTTGCCTCGAACTCCCCTGAGCTCGAACTTTGACAGGGATTAACGCCAAAGCTACCCGACGTGATTGACCGGCCCTTGTATGAAAGCTGGTCTTCTCCAGGCAACATGCAGACGTTGACTCCATCACCTTTGTATTCATGGTCTCTTTAATTGCGTCACTGGGTTTGTGTAAGCACGTCGGATGCCTTTTCTTGCACTTCTTACACAACAACCGATTTCGGCAACTTCTGGCAACATGGCCATGCTTCAAGCATCCAAAACACAGACTCTTTTCTTGAATAAACTCTAGTTTTTCTCGCTCCGATCTTTTAGAAAAGAAAAAACAATTTTCCAAAGAATGGTTGGCCTTTTTGCAAGCTACACATGGCGAGTCAGTTTCCTCCCAATTGGTGCCCGTAGCGAATGAAATAGATCGCTTTTGGGAGGAAGAATGCATTTCAGATTTTTTCTCTTGGGATCTGGCCGTATCCAAAATATCTCCAAAAATTGGAAGGGAAATCACCCTGGACTGTCGAGAAACGAAATTATAGAGATCTTCGAACTTTACTTGAAGTCCCTGTTCCTGTAGTTCGAAAACGTGTTTCCGGAAAGTTTGACGCATGTGAAACGGTAGCTTTCTAACAATTTCCATGATTTGATTTGGATCGTTTAACTGAACCTCGGAACCGACGTCTTGCATAAAATTGCGACAAGATAGAAGGCAGATGGAAAATTCTTCGAGTCCTTGGCGATCGTCAAGTTTGATTTGAGGCCACTTTTTGATCTTTTGAATGAAGGCGTTTGCGATTAAGAACTCGTTCCCGTATTTCTGATGCAACAATCTGCGAGCTTCTTGATATCCATATTCGACTTTCAAGTGAAAACACCCTTTTCTCTTCTTGGATATGGAGAAGCTTCTGGTGTATTTCTCTTTGGGCCTCCATTTCGGCTTTTTTACGGGCCAACTCAACTCGTGCCGCCGATGAAGTTTTTGATACCTTGGAGAGATTAGAAACACAGGAACCGACTACTGAAGCGCTATCCTTCGGAGAAACCGTGTCATTGCGGGCATTCTCGATCCAATTTTGAATCCTGCGATTGGATTTCACAATGACTTGGCGTTTCTCTTCATACCAATCTTCAAGGTCTTGTCTATCTTCGTTTTGAATTCCCAATCGTTTGCTTTCGACGTCGAAAGCAGTAGTAAAACGAGCAACTCGCTTCTGGAGTTCTTCATATTTCTCTTCGATCACTTTCAAGTCTGCTTCGTTGGCCAGAAGCGCCTCGATCTCGTTAATCTTTCTTGTTACGCTTGCCAAATAACCAGATGGCTTATTCCCTTGGGCGGGCTCTTTTGCGGTGTTGGTCTCTTCCTCGACTCTGGCCGCTCCCCCCTCGGTGTCCCCCTGATTCAAACGTTCCATGATTCAAGAAATCTTCAGATTCGGCCTTGTTTGAAACTATAAAAATTCGCCCGAATGATGAAAACTCATTCAATAAAACTCAGATAGGTTTGAACGGTTTCCTATTCGTAATAAAAACATGAATGAATATAAAGAACAAGAACAGATAGAAGATTTGAAACTCACAAACATATTGGGCCTTGGGATCCAAAATGGCGAATGGGGCGAAAGTTGAATGACGATGAAAGAAAACTGATTAACACCTGAGCTTGAATGCTCAGGCGAAAACTTCAGGAGTTTGAGAGAAAAAAGAAACAGAACTTCCGATCTTTACAAGCTCAAATGCCAAGACTTCTAATGGCATATTCAGATATCAGGGTATCATATAGAAAATATTTTGTGAAGCTGTACATTTTTCATTAGCTTCATTATCTGTATCAAATCACTTAAAACCACCAAAACGAACAATTATTCCAAGACCTTGTTAATAGATATTCAAAGGATCCTTAGTTATTAATTGTTGTAAAATTGTATCAATATCTATTTAACAGATGTTTAACTATCATTAATTGTAACTTTCAAATTGCACCAAAATCACCCGAAATCCTCCAGGGTGTGTTAAAGTAATTGCCAAGGTATAATATATATACCTTTTCGTCATCACAAAGAAAAAAAACATTTTCTGTGTAATCCAAATTTTGTCTTTAACGAAAAAATAGTATATATTATCTTTCAAAACTAACTTAAAATGTATATTTTTGGATATTTTATTCTTTTTTGACAATTATTGTCAAAAATAACTTTTATATTTTGTAAAATTTTAACGAATAACTTTTGTTTCAAATTTTGCAATTTATGACACGAAAATACTCGTTTTACTAAAACATATTTTTGCAAATTAACACAGATCTTCCATAAATATTAATATCATATAGTACTATCAAATGCTGAAATATTAACAAAAAAAGATCTAAAAAATGTGAAATTTAAGTTATAATAAATGTTATCATCGTAATCTATAAAGAAAATAATAGAGAAATGAAATTTTTCCCCTTAGTTTGGTAATGTTGAAAATGTGTTTTATATTTCTTGACAATTATTTTAACACATAAACGGAGCATTCCGTGGTAAAATTTGATAAGATTTGAAGGTTTAAAGTAGTGATAGCTTCTTATCTGCGCCATATGTATTCATGTACTTTTGCCTCAATTCATAGTTTTAAGTGATTTAATACAGTTATTTGAGCTGACAAAAATGTACACATTCATAAAATATTTTCCTTATGACACTCTGATATCAGAAAACGCCATTAGAAGTCTTGGCATTTGAGCAAACACTTTTTTAGTACATAGGTAACCACCGTGTTCTCTTAAGTATTTGTATAAACTTTAATTAAATTTGACTCTTTAAATGTCATTCTAAAAACGCAGATATGTAGTTGAACATCAGTCAATGCGTAATTTTGTACATTAGCGGCCATTTTGTTACATTTTCTGCCACTATCTGCCATTTTCTGCCATTTTCTGCCACCAAGTGGCAACCACCACCAAGTGGCAGAAAATGGCAGATAGTGGCAGAAAATGTAACAAAATGGCCGCTAATGTACAAAATTACGCATTGACTGATGTTCAACTACATATCTGCGTTTTTAGAATGACATTTAAAAGGTCATATGTTTTGTATTTGAAGATCCATGCTTGAAGCATACTTCATCTATTGACTTCCATCCTTTTTGCGTCTTTTTGACGTTTTCAGGCTTCTAAAATGACGCCATTTGAATGTCAGCTTCTCCGTATTGGATGCTTCACCCAGAATTTGGTTAGAAATGCTCTAGCAGGCTTAAAATACGCTTGAAGTCAATAATGGAAGCATGCTTGGAGTATGCCTTGATGCCGACAAAACATATGAGCTAGAGAGTCAAATTTAATTAAAGTTTATACAAATACTTAAGAGAACACGGTGGTTACCTATGTACTAAAAAAGTGTTTGCTCAAATGCCAAGACTTCTAATGGCGTTTTCTGATATCAGAGTGTCATAAGGAAAATATTTTATGAATGTGTACATTTTTGTCAGCTCAAATAACTGTATTAAATCACTCACTCACCAAGTGGCAGAAAATGGCAGAAATTCAGCAAAAGCCAAAATTTTCCATCCCTGCTTAGAGGGCCAGGTGCTGGCATCCCAAAACTTGATGAAATTGACCTTAAGGACAATGACGGTCTTCCTGGTTGTGTGCGCTGAATGTTCAGACCTTTTCCAGATTTCCAACGGTTGTACACGTCATAGAAAGTTGATTTTAGGGAGCCGAGAGTTTTTGTGATGTCGGCAGGTTTGCTGCTCGCGCGAGCCATTTCAATAATGGCAAACCTTTTTGACTCCTCCATGTTAATTATTGATCCGACGATGAGTTAATGTCTTGCAATCGAATTTTTACAATTCAGCAATGGATGAGCGCGATCGGACCAATTCAGCTGGGGATTCCGGGGGCCAAAATGGCTAGGGATGTGTCAGAGTTGAGACTATGCTCCAAAAAAACTAAATTTAAATTCTTGAGCGTAATAGGACATGTATAAGGTTGCTTCAAGTGAGCGTTTTAAATCATTCCGCGGGCGGCAAAACAGGGCCGTTGGCTGTGCTGAGCTGCTCAGCCCATTTTGGCGAATCCAAGTTTTTCCCATTTTAACGTGCATTTGATGATTCTAGGTCCCTGGAAACGATCTTAATTTTACGTTTTGATCCCTCTGCTTTCACTTGGTTGAAAATATGCCCAATTTGTTTGCTTGAAAATGATACAGAAAAGATTAGATCTTAACAGAAAGAAGTGTTAAAAAATATTACATTTCTCTATATGTTAAGTATTTTGAAATATTGAAATGATTCTTTGGAACCCACTGAATAAATCCGCATCTTAATATTAGTGTTTGGATCAATGTTAAGTCCTATTTTTGCAATAGCACAAGGCCTGCTTACTTGCTTTTAAATCAATCACCCTAATATTATTTTTTGCATATTATTGACCCAATTCCAGCCAAGGTATCCTTAAGTGAAATACCGATCGTTTCCAAGTACCTAGAATCATCAAATGCTCGTCAAAATGGGAAAAACTTGGATTCGCCAAAATGGGCTGAGCAACTCAGCACAGCCAACGGCCTTGTTTTGCCGCCCGCGGAATGATTTAAAACGCTCACTTGGAGCAACCTTGTGCATGTCTAATTGGCATTCTTCATTTTGACAATCAATCGAAACAAGAACTGATTCCTCATGTAGAAAACTTAAGCTAAGAAATGTCCGAAACTATTTGTGACCCATCTCTAGGCTTTCTGGCCCCCAAATCCCAAGCTGAATTCGTCCGACTACACCCATCCATTCCAAAAAAAAGCAATGCAACCCTCAATCGGATTTGAACTCTCAGAATATAAAATAGTCCGGATTTAAGTGCCCAGCCCTGCAGTACGGCATATGTTACGGGATTGTACCTGGCGTCGTCGAAATTGCATGGCAAAAGACAAATCCTCTTTTGGTTTTATCCACGCCATGATTGGATTGTACATATCGAGACATGCCTTTTTATAACGCCAACAAAAAGCCTCCCTGGTACCTAAAATAATGAAAAATCTTAAACCTAAGTAAACAGAGTGGAAAAACAAAAATTGCGTTTTGATCTAAAGGGAGAGCAAACCATCAAAGATTTTGGGTCAAGCTAATCGCTAATCTGTTTTTAGTGTCTTTCAAAACAGAAAATGGCAATCGAATTCCAAATCTGTCCACAGAACTGGAACAATACGCAATGCATACATACCGGGAGATCCAAGCAAAAAACATAAGTTGAATACCTGAACAAGTGATGCAACAAGAACGGGTTGCACGAGCTGCGGTCAACAAGTGAAGTCAGACAACTCCAGAACAAACATCTATTTCCTTACGCTTAAAAAGGTCTTTAGGATGTTTTTTCTATTTAAGAATCTCACAATCAGAGGAAAGAAGGTTCACAAGACTTATTGAATAGAAGTATGCTACTCGTATCAGGTTCTGATGAAAACAAGCAATACCTTATCCAGAATCTGAGAATACATGTATTTGTTCGAGCGTTTTGATATTTTCTATGCCAACTTTAGTTCTCAACCTCTTTATCTGCAATCAAAATAACTGAGTGCACAAAATAACAAGCAAATCTGAAATAAAAATCATCTTATTAGCTTGGTGCAATTTTTTGTAAACGTTAAACGTCCAAAGATCGGCTGACAGGTTGCGTGATCAATATCAACATTCCATTTCATTCCCTAAATTGTCATACATCACATTGTTATACATATACATTGAAATCAATGTATAAGAACAGTACAACAAAGATTAGTGTAATAAGTAGGGACAGGAAGTTAAGACGAATTAAACTGTCAAATTAGACGAAAAAGACGAATAAAATTGACCAATTAAACAAAAAAAAAGATGAATAAAAGTTCCCAACAGATGGAAAAAAAAAGAAAAAAATACTTGCAACATGGAAAAATCGAATTAGTTTCCCAAAAAGGTGAATGAACCTATCTTATAAGAAAGAAGAAAGATTAAATGCCCGTCCAGACAAAAAAAGACGGTTAAAGCTGCTCCCACAAAATAGACGTTAGGTATGTCCCTTTTGATTAGGACCAATGTGTCTGAACTGATCTGACTGTCAAAAACGGCGAAATCTAGAAAATCTAAAAAAGGGTAGTACCTAATGAGCAAGAATTAGCCGGTAGTACATATGTCAAATAAAAACCAAGAGTTAAAAATGCCTTTTTAAAGGAACGTTTTTGTATAGCTATAATTAAAATCAGATTTGCAAATCCAATAATTGTTTTGATGGCCTTTTCAATCTTTTCTTTCTATGTTTGTCAAGCAACTGTATGAGCACAAGTTAATTTATTAGCGTGGATTGTATTTTGTTCGTGCAAAACCGCAACTGTCAATCAAAATATTACATTGACCTATGATTGGTATGACTTTTTTCGAGCTATCTAATCAAGAAATATCCTTTTTCCTCCTAATGTCTTTTTTCACGGAATGTTGATATTGATCACGCAACCTGTCAGCCAATCTTTGGACGTTTAACGTTTACAGCAATTTTTGCTTCATCGCAAGGCAGGTGTTGTTTTGACCTTATGAGTCTGCATTAGATTGTGTGCATTTAAGTCATTTTTTTAGCCCTCCCAATGTCACCAAATAAAACCATTTGAAGGTTCACAATACTTTTTCCTTTAAAGAGCTAACCTAAGTTTTTTTTTACTTGGCATTGAGCACAACAAATCAGAAAGACAGGTACACTCTTCCTAAAAATTCCGACAGCATTCCTAAGGGAGCATTTTTCCTAGTTTAATTGAATCATCAAATATGCCTAACTCACAGAGATACCTACAATAGTTGGCTAATAAATTGAAATGACTCCAGTTTTATGAGCAAGAATGAAACAAGCCGAAGACTGGAGAAAGAATTTATTTTTCGTGTTTTTTATCCCCTTTACAAGGGCCTTGCTTGGGTTGAATCCATTTCGAAATCAGATTTTGCTCGTTCTCATCCAATAGTAATAGTTATGGGGCAAACCATACCATCACTCAATTAGCAATCTTGAGCACATTGCCAATAACCATCTCTGCAAGTGTACAAAGAGCAGACTTGGCTGTTAGTCCGCACCTTACAGCAAAACTTGCTTCCAAGAAATGCTCCTTCGCAGCAACAACGATGCTTATAAGTAGGACCTGAAAAGTACAAAAATATACGTAAAATTCAAACATCGCAATTAAAAAACGTTTTACTCACAGAATTGACGAGTACAATCATTGAAGTAAGAGCTGAATAATTCTCCTCCCCCAATGAAGCTTTGTCGGTCCTCTACGATCTCTGGATCTGTTGCCCATGTTCCAATTGTAAAGATGGAAAGAATGACGAATACTCCAAATACAATCTTCATGATGAGAACTCAAAGTTGATTATATTTTCGTGATGTGATTTTGATTCTTTTATACATTTCAAGTTGGGAGATCAAGTGTTTCATTCGAAGTGATTGTGAAGCAAATATAAGATCCGGGTTCTAATCAGACAGTTTCAAAGAGAGTTAAGGAACAATTTTGCCACTTAAAAAAGGACAAAAAAAAGTAATCAAATGTTTGTAGGAAGATTCCATTGAACGATCAAAGTTCAGATCACTTGAAGTCGATTACCATTGTATTGTTGAGCTATTTTTATTGTTAACATTGAAGCAAATTTGATTGGACCTACCAACAAATAAGGGACAATTATCTGCTTTGTAACGAAAAACCGAATCAGAATATTGTCAGATGATCCCAATCGGAACGTTTCTTTCCACCACTTTGTGGATACGTTCGTGGATTTTTGCAATAAAAAAGATGATTTTTGTGTCAGGAGGTAAGGCTTTTCACAACAAAGGGCAGACAAATGAGGTGGAAAAATAATGTTTTAAAACATCATCATACTTGATACATGTGTATATATGTATATATTACATTTTTCAAGTAATTGACCCAACTCTGGCTCGGGCGAAATGCAACGAACAAGGGCTCCCTGAGGAAGAGGAACAAGAGTGAGCGAAAAAGAAAAAAAAACTGATTAAGAAAGAGTTTTTTGGAGAGAGATTGACAAAGAACGGTTTTTGTAAGATCACTCGAAAAATATACAAAGAGAAAACCGGATTTTGTCTGCTCAAGTTCATTATTATACAGTCCACTAGAAAGCCACTGAAATTCGTCGGATTACTATTTATACTCTAGTTTGGTATATTGATCCATTTGAATCAGTTCACCAACCAGGCTAAAAATAAGTTGGTGCTTGAGATAAGACTTCAAGTACAAACTATTAGTTGAGAATACCGTCCCAGATTTGACAAAATTTGATTAGGTCTTCTTTTATCTCATAGTTAGTAATAATCTTAGTCAAGTTACGTATGTTTTAGCTTTGAAGTCAGTTTCTCTTGATTACAATCAGGACCTCTTTTGGCCGAAACTTTCGGTTTCGGTTAAGATTTTTTCGGTCCATCACTAATTGGCCGGTAGATGGCACTAGCTTGGTGGCTGTTTCAGTGCCAATGACGTTTTCTTGGAGATGCTCATTCAAATTCTGCTTTTATTAGTACCACTTCTTATCACTTTTTGTAACACTTAAACGATCAAATGCATCAAGATGGTGCACAAACCTATCATTGAAGAATTGGAACATGTGAATTCGTAATGGTGGTCTCCACAGCATTGCCATCATTTAATCAATCCGATCAACAGAAATAATCGAGGGATCGAAATTTTGGGATAGGAGCCCTACATCACTTGGAGAAGATTCACTAGGATGCATGCCCTCACAAGTTTGGAAGCAGGAACAAAACTCGTCAGTTAACTGATAATACGCGATATATGATGGAAAAAGACGGCAGGTCTTCTTGCATTCATAAGTCTTTTGCCACCCCCAATTTCCAGATGGCATCTCTTGTTCCGTCCAAAGTCTGGATTGAAGGTCCAGACGTAATCTTACGATTCCCTAAAACTGACAAAACATAAGTAGGTCTCTCCTGACCCTGGCACTAAGTCCAAAATTACCTTGATAGCCTTTTTTAGAGAACACTTAATACCAGGGCTTGAAATTTGTTAGACCTATCGAAAGATCTCCGGTTAAGTTAAGACCAAAGGCCAGAACCAACGATAATGATATACCAGAACAAGAGCTGTTTTAGTAACAGAAGACAATGCTTACTTTATTAACTCTTACACCTCGATATATACATTATACTGGATTTACATTACCTTATTCTAACCTCTGCTCAATAGGGGGAAACTGGGAAAAAACTTCAGATTAATTACTTCACATGCCCAACAAAGTGAAGACAAAAACCTATATGACTTTGTCTAATATCAGTGCTAATCTCATCTCAGGCTCAACGGCGGGTCAGTCAATCAATGAGAATTACCAACAAAGTCATATGCTAAGGATCTCATCTCAGGTCCAACGGCGAGTCAGTCAATCAATGAGACTTGTTAGCATAAGCACATACCAATCTTCACTTTGTGATCTAGCTTGACAGGTAGAAATAATAAACGTTTAAAGGAATAATGGGGTGGATCTTACTTGGGTGAAATAACGAACGCGATCCACTCCTTCCCACGACACTTGAAACTGGTCTCTTTGGAGTCCAACTCGACTTGTGAATCTAGCCTCCCAATTGGGGAAGCCTTGCTCCAAACTTGGAGCAATGTGGAACTAAACTTGTGTATAGGTTTACTTCAACATCATAACTCTGCTTGAAGGCCAGGGGTCTTCCTTTTATATCCCTCCAGCTTGACTCGATTCATCCTTCACGGGGCCATACTCTTGGTTTATGCTTTGCTGCAAGTGGGGTTGGTTTTCTTTGTCAAGTGATGAACAGCTCGCGTACTTATCAGAGTCCGTGCTTTGTCCGGATCCTAAGTAGGTTACACGTCGACCAATGCAATTGGTGGACGTGCAAGAGAGCCCAAATACATCCTTCAAGCACACTTGGTTTGCTTAGGCCCCCACACACTACGGTAGGAGATTATTCTTTGTGTGCCACCCCAATCCCCACTGACCTTGCAGTGAGCTGCAGAACTAGGCCACTAGAGTCATTACCCACATGAAGAACTGCTCAAGTCCCAGGGCTTGGACTTACTGCGCCATACATAACAAGGTCACAAGCTTTCTTTCGCATCTTGTACGGAACATCTCTCTTTTAAACACACGGTTATTAATATCTATGGGGCACGTCATGTTTTTCTTTTCAGTATAACCTTCGACACAAACATTGTTGGGATCATAATTGTACTCGGTATTCCCGCTAATAAACGAGTACTGGGCCTTAACATTATGCATATTATAGCAGGTGTGGAAGCAATAGCATCGCCAAGGATCAATGGTGTAATAAAATGCCATGCGGAAACGACAAAAAAGCATGCATTGTCTCTTCTGAATATGGAAGGGCCCTGGTGACAAATTGGTGTCGCCGGCCCTTTTGTTCTTATCACTGGGACATTGTGCCTTCTCACGTTCACAATAACCATTCATAATACCTGAAAAAGGTAAATATGATCTAAAGAAGTGACCCACGTGTCACGTATCAGTATCACAGTATCACGTATCAGTAGGTTAGTAAAATGTTCTTAAACGAGAAATTAGCTGTTTTT
>CM021319.1:1764978-1866151 GCA_010645155.1 Tigriopus japonicus
TCTTGTTGATTGAATTTCTGTTGTTCGTAGTGCTCGTTGTTGTCCACTTCATACCTGAAGTTGTACACAGGGGCTGCATCTGGATACTCATTGGAGGGATACCGGGGAGGGTTGTCGGCCAAGGCCACTGTAGCGACCAAAAGGACAAGAGCAAAGACCTAGTTGTTGAAGGAAAAAACAGGAAAGAATAATTGAGTATGAAGTCATTCATCGGAAGATGATCATGTGTTTGTTACCTTCATGTTTGGTGGGAGATAATTGGCCGAAGTCTGACGATGAAGTGATGCTTTTGCTGATCCTCGCCTTCTCTTATATATGAGTCAAGGGGCTTGACGAATCATTTAGTTCCTGCATTGATGTATCAATCCAGTTTTTTAAAAGGAACGGAACTCCTTTTAATCTTGACAGTACTTTTTCGATAACGTAACCATACGACAAGATTTGCCTAATAAAGGGTGTTTTCAGTCTGGCGTCTCTTATTCAGTCCAATGTAAAATAATGTATAACTACTTGAACAAGAATTTGTCTAATGCTTTAAGTGTCAAAAGACGAAATTTGCTCAACGTTAACTTTGGTCAGTGACAAATGTATTGTCATGTGTTAAGAATAATACTACATCGGGCATTCCCACAGTCAACTTTCAATGTGCTTTTATGACCTTTGCAAAGTCAAGTTGTGCTTTCAAAAACGTTCAAACAATGCAATGATGAAAAACCACATAAAAACATTTTAATGATTTTTTCTAATATAAAACAAAATAAAAAACAAGCGTATTTGATGTGAAGGGAATCTATTCTCGTTAACGTAAACGTCATTTCCGTGGATCGAGGTAATTGTTATGATTTCGAACCATTCCTTATTGCTTAAACAATGGGAAAAAATCCGTGAGTGCGTGACCGCTTTTTTCAAGTAGCAAAGGGCCTACTTTACCGTTTTAAGAGACTTCTAGTGTAGTAATGCTTCAGTAGAAATGCAATTACATGATGTTTTTGACAGTCTTTTCCCAAAGTTAGCCGGAGTTCTCTTAGGGGAGATATGTATCTACGTGATGATGAAGGTACGTCTTTGTACAGATTGGTTGTACGGAGTGGTATGGTGTAATGCCCCCTGAGTGAAAAACACAAGGCTTGAAATGGATCTTCCTTGGTACAAAAATACTTGTGTCTAATTGCTTCTTGGATACTAATGAAAATCAAAGCTAGGAAGAAAATAGCATAAATAACTAAACAACACTTAGATAATTAAATCTTTCATTTGTATTTCTAGGACTTTTCTTGAAGTTGTAAGAGCAAAATGTGTTCCTTATTTTGTGCAAGTTTAAATGAGCATGGTGATGTGTCTGAATACTGGAAGCGAATTCAAATACCTTTCACCCCTAACTAAGTGAGACAGTGTGATACTACCAATGTGAAAAACACTAAGGCTTGAAATTGTTGTTAAATTTGAAATACTTTTTGGCTTATTAGTTTCCCAAGCAATGACTTTTTGGAACATCTAATTGTTTGAAAATAGCTGTTACTTCCATGCTTGATCTTCCATGAAAAAGACCTACGGTTGTTTAATTGCTTCTTGGATTCCAATAAAAAGAAAAGCAATTAAAAAAAATATCACATAAGTAACTAAGCACTTCAAGGAAGTGATCTCTTACATGTGCACACCTAGGACTTTTTATAAAGTTGTGATATCAAAATGTGTTTCTGATTGTGTGCAAGTTCAATGAGCATGCTCAAGTGTCTGAAAGCTGAAAGTGACATTTTTTTTTTTGGGGGGGTGGGGTTGCGGACTTTTCAATACCGCTACAAGGAATGGGATTCCCTGTAAAGAGAGTTAATCATTATTATAGTTTCAATAATTAATGTTTATATGAAATTTGATCTACCAATGAGTTACTGTTGGCAGATCTAAACAACCCTTGTATAGTGGGTTGGTCAGGAATAGTATTTAAGAATTTGTCCAATCCTGCCTTAAATGCTGTTAGAGGATCAGCTCCTACATATTCCCGACGAAGGCAAATAGGCAACAAATTGAACAATGAAGGAGCCCGATAAAGAAGAAAGGAGGACTTCATTGTTCGAATTAGCCTTGATTCCTTAGGATTTGGAGGTGCTCTCAGAGCGCACGTAAAACCTCTACGATCGCTACAACTGATCTCAAATCCTGGGTTAGGACAGAGCCCATGAATGCTCTTGAAAACATACAGTATCAGATACCTTTCATACCTTCTCTGAGTACTGTACAACCCTAACTTCTGGAGCCTCTCCCAATATGAGAGCTCTCTCATTCCTGTGATGTTCCTAGTAAAACATCTTTGGACCTGCTCGACCTTTTGCAAACCTGCTGAACTCATTGGAGCCCAAATGGGTGAGGCATATTCAAGATGCGGCTGGACAATCGACTTGTACAGAGTTAGCATCGTAATACTATCTCTGGACTTGAAAGTGCGATAGATCCAGCCGCACGTTTGAAATGCCTTCCCCACTTTCAACTGGATATGCTCATCAAACTTTCCATCATCTTGGACGACAACTCCCAAATCTCTCATGGACGATACCTGCTCAATATCACAACCTCCATTGTCTTTGAGTGGAACATCTAATTTTGACGCCCCATACGTCATTGTGCGGAATTTCATCCCGTTCAATGCCATGTTACTCTCGCCAACCCAAGAGTAGACCTTCTCCAAGTCCTCAACTAAACATTTCGAGTCCTGCCCATTCCTTCCACAAACTAATTTTGTGTCATCAGCATATGAAGAAATACTGGCTTTTGTTCTAAAATTCTGGAGAGGAGCAATAAAGAGAATGAACAAGAGCGGACCTAAAATTGAACCTTGCGGAACACCTGACTTGACATCATACATGCCGCTAAAAGATCCTTCGACTTTAACTATTTGCTTCCTTTCGCTTATGAAACTATCAATCCAAGTCAGGACCTTACCCTGGACCCCTAACTCTTTGAGTTGATCGAGCAAAAGACCATGATCTACCTTATCGAAGGCCTTGGCAAAGTCAAGATAGACTACATCAACTGACTCATGACTTTCGAGCCCTTCAATGATTTGCTCAATATGATCAACCAATTGGGTTACTGTACTAAAATGAGCTCGAAACCCATGCTGTCCAGAAGGAATTAAATCATGGACTTCAAAATAATCTACAAGCTTGGACTTCATAATCTTCTCAAAAAAAGGATTTCTCCCGACAGCTTCAATCCGACCCCCAACAGGATTCGAACCTACGCCGTCTGGGGAAGCACTTACACTCGGCACTTTTAAGAACGCGCTAGTACGCGTGGCCACTCTGGCTTCCTTAAAATGGATTTCTCCCGACAACGTCTGTTCTATCCCCAACAGGACTCGAACTCGCGCCGTCTGGGGAAGCACTTACTTTCGACCCTTAATAACACGTTAGTACGCGCGGCCATTCTGGCTTCCTTAAGTGAAAGTGTTATCCTTTAACATTTGAGGCATGAAAGTTTAAGACAATCCAAACTAATAAATCAGCTCTGAACTTCACAGTGTCAAAATAAGTGTTGTGGTAGAGAATGAACTAAATTGCAAAATATAAATAATGAACTTGATTAAAACAATGAATTTATTGGAAATTGTGTCTTGAGTTTAAATGTTTTGTTATTAAAATAACTGAAATTAGGCAAAATAATCTGCCTGATAAATGCCTGATTGCCAATAATTACCAGGATAAGACTTATCTTCACCCATAAAATTTGGAACAACATGAGCTACTTTTAGAGAAGAGGGAAACTTGCCCTGATCTAAGATACAAACCATCAAGTAGGAGAAAACAGGGGCAAGAATCTGTGAACATTTCATCAAATACTGAGATGTCACACCATCAGGTCCAGGAGATCTTGCGAGCTTTAAGCTCTTGGTGGCCTCAAAAGCATCTTGATCTGTGATTATGAGATCCATCAATCGATTATCCTGACTATCAATGCCAGTCTCATCAAAAACAATACTGGCGTCATTCCTACCCTTTTTGGAATCGAAAAATGGAGAACTGATCTCCAAGCATATTGGTCATTTCTAGGGGTGCACTTTTCGTGCAAATAAATAGGCCAAAAGTGCAAATTAAAATGCAAAAAAAAGTGCAAAAAATAATTGCAAACATTTTTTGTGAAATACAAGTAAATTGGTTGATTGATCTTGTTCATTTGGGAAAACACGAAAATTGCTAAGCCCCTTGTTTGTTCCAAAAATGCTTTCTAAAGGCTGGTCTACACGTGAAACAAAACGGCAAATATTTGGTCAAATCCAAGACAAAATTAGCTTGATGGCAAATATTATTTTCTGTTTGTCATATATTTCTGACTTTGAACATGTTGAAAAGTTATTTGTCCTTCGGCTAACTATTTCTCGTCGGCAATCGAAATACACATCGATGCATGCAGGGTGTCCAATCACGAAACGATTATTGTTAAGTAAAAAGTTTCAAATTAATGAATTGAAGGACAAAACAATAATTCTCTTACTTTTGGCATCAAGATCACCAAAATTGAACATCATTTGTAAAAGTTTGCAAGAATTCGCGTGGATGGACGACATCAAAAGTCATCGATAATCATTTGGTAGTATTATGGACTAGTCATGTCTCAAATGCGTCAACTGACAGGTTCAGAGGAGTTTACAAGGTAGCAACGTTGCCAAGTGGCAGTTATGACTGCCAATGTTCACCAAAACCCAACTCGACAAAACCAAATGCCAGTGGAGAGTAGAGGTCTTAAAACGGTTTGGGGGGGGACAAGAAAAGGACTAAAAATGATTGTAGATATTGTCAATGTGCATAGTGTCGCGTTATGCGTAAGACTTTCCATCCAAATTAAATACTGAAGGAAAGAAAAAAGTCTTGGGCAGAAAGCAAGATTGGAAAAAATGTCGTTGAAAAGTGACAATATGTGGCAGTATACAATTCACTTTCTGAATTACGGGACTCTGCTAAAGGTGACTGGTTTTCAAACAGTATTTGGCAATGCCACTTTGAAACAATTTAAAAAAAATGGGCAACACTCTGGCCAAGGGGAAAAATATTTGACAAACTGCACGTTCACGTGTAGAAGCAACAAAAAGGAAACATTTGGCAAACACCAAACATTTTCGGAATATTTGACAAATAATCTTGCCAAAATGTTTCATGTGTAGACCAGCCTTAAGTCAAAAAAGATCAGAAATGTATTTCTCCCAATATTGGGTCACATGTCAACATACATAAGTCAGATTTTACAGAATACCAAAACTAGTTCAAATTGATGGTCTTTTAGTACACTCTAAACAGAGCTGTTGTTTTTTTTAAGCAGCTGATCATCTGAGAGAACACTCAAGAATTGTTAATGTGGCTTTACTTAGTTTAATTGTAAAAAACAAATATGCATATACATGCAATGTCTACAGGGTGTTGCAGGTAAATCCGGACAAAATGTATTTCGATATATCATAGAAATGGTAGTATATTTGAGGAAAGTTATTTAACAAAAAATATAGATATATATATATAGAAAATTTTTTATTCAATGTGCCCGCCGTTGTTGGCGACGACCTTCTCTAGACGGCCGCGGAAGGAGTTGCAGGCCAAAACGACATGCGCTGGATTGATCTTGGACCAGTTCTTGGTGATGCTGGTCTTGAGGGCCGCCAAGCTGTTATGGGGCTTCGAGCAGACCTTCCTCTCTAATTCTCCCTAAAAGAAGTAGTCCATGGGATTCAAGTCGGGGGAGTTAGAGGGCCAGGTCTCCGGACACCAGAAGTCCACGTTTTCGTCGTTTAACAAGTTAAGCGTCTTCTTGGCCGTGTGCGCGGGGGCCGAGTCCTGCTGGAAGACGAACCCGTTGCCGCCATCATTGGCCTTCATCCACGGTATGACGATCTTCTTCAGGACGTTGCAGTACCTGTCGGATCCGACCCTTTCTTTTGGCTTGAAGAAGACCGGAGGCATCACGGTGCCGTTCGACCCTATGACCCCCAACGTCATGATCGCGGCCGGGAACTTGCTGGTATAGACCGCGGGGACGTCCTCCTTCTTCGTGGCCAAGAACCGGTCGTTTTGCTTGTTGTAGACCATGTCTACCGTCCAGTTCTTCTCGTCGCTGAAGAAAGTTACCTTTCGACTGGTCACTTTTAATCAGTTTAGTAACTTTCGGCTCCTGGCCAACCGAATCGCCTTCATCTTTGTTGTAAGGATGTGTCGCTTCGAGTACTTGTACGACTTCAACTCCAGGTCCAACTTCACCGCCCTGGAGATTGTCGATTTGTGCACGTTCCGCTTTTTCGCAAGGAGGGTCATTGGCGTTGCCGGATTCGCATTCACCGACTTTTTGAGGCCGGCCAAGAACACTGGGGTCCTTTTTGCGTCGCTTCTCAACTTGTGAGACTTCCTTTCCAACATGCCCAAGGTCTTCCACCTGGTCACGATGTCGTAGACCGTCGACCTGGGGTACCCCAAGGCCTTGACGATCGCCGACGGCGTGTGACCAGCGCGAGCCATTTCGACCACGGCCGACCTTTTCGTTTGTTCCATGGTTGTTTGTTTATATATTTTTTGAAATTTCGGAATATTAAAATAGACACCCAACCTCATATCTTTTGTTAAATAACTTTCCTCAAATATACTACCATTTCTATAATATATCGAAATACATTTTGTCCGGATTTACCTGCAACACCCTGTAACCCCCGCCTTTTGACCGTTTGGCTTCATTTCAATATTCAAGCCAAAGGGTTTTTTACTAAACATAAGGACCATACTTGGTTAAGTTTTTTCAAGTGCTTTTGGTCTTTTTTAGTTTCGATTTAAATGGGTTAGTTGATTACTATTATTTTATATGTTTATTCAACGTTTCTTTCTATGCATTGATTGGTTTTGTTGAGCAGAATTGTTATTAATGTCAAAAAAAAATGAATTTTCAGCGAAAAACAATAGTGTTCACCAACATGATGGTAATTTATACCATCCCACAAAGCAAACTATTTACCCCAACAGATGAGGCCAATTTCGATGTTTGGAACAATCAACAATACAATAATTGTTTTAGCCATGCTGGGTTCTTTTGACGGATATTTTTTCACGAAATTTGGAAAAAATGCTCATATTTTTGAAATTTCTGCCCAAAAAACAAGATATCAGCAAAAAATCACGGAAAGTGCAAAAACGTGTAAAACGGCAAAAAGTGCAAATAAAGCAAAAAACCGGCCAAACGTGTAAAAAAGTGCATTTGCATGAAAAGTGCACCCCTCGTCATTTCTCACTATCATTGACGGTTTTACCGTCGACCTCAGAAGGTCCTACTGGATGTTCCATTTTTCTCTTTGTGTTTGCATGAGAGAAAAACGCCACTGGATTAGGGGTAAACTCCTTGGTCACTCTACTTTCCTTCTAACTGATCAGGCTGTCTAGAATTCCAAAGTTTAGAAAGAAGTTGTCAGATTTCAAGTAGACTTCGTCATACTTAATGGGCGGCCCTTTCTCAAGAATGTGATGATCTGACAAGCTAATAGGGGCAACATGGACATACTGGATCAGATCAGTATCATTAGAAAAAACAAGTCCAGAACATTCTTTGCTGTGGTTGCCACATCAACGCATTAAGAGAGATTATGCAAAATCGCAAATTTTTCGAAAGACAGCGATGCCGTTTTCTAAATGGGAATGTACCCATCCGGACTAACCACCCACTCTACAAAGCTAGCCGGAAAATTACTATCACCAACAAAAAAGAGTCGAGAACCCCTTGCAACATTGTTTTGGTTTGAAGACGTTGAACTGGACCCCTCAATCCACGCAAGAGTTGTCTATTGGGTGGAATGCAAGTAAACTTTTTTACCCAGGGCTAATTTGGAGCTCTTTTAAGAGGCCGAGGCTTATAATCCAGAACGGCGTCTCTTATATTGGTTTTTAAATCAATTAACTAAGTTTTAAAAGATTAACTTAATTAAATAAATAGAAAAATAAGCAGGATCAGCATGGGTGTAATTTTAGCCACACTAAGAAAATCCGTTTTGTTTTCAAGTTGGCCTCATGTCGTTCTGGTTTTTTTTTTTGTATGCAGTTCCACCATAAATTTCATCTACACATTTGAAATCTCAGTCTAAGTAATCTAAATAAGTATATGTTTAAAACAAGTAACAAATATCAGGAAGAAGTTGACTGTGATATATCTGACCTCCTTTTTGACTACCCTAAAAAAATAAACAGCCTTTTTGCCATCAAAAATACTAAATTTTGACAAAATTTTGTACCCACAATCTTCAGGTCAATTGACGAGTTCATAAAACGAGTATCATTCTAATACAACCAACAAATCATCGAACCTCTTTGCTTTGCAGAAAACACCTCCACCCTTAGATTGTAGGTACTGGTGCGATTCAAAGTGGCAAGTTTTTAGGCAAAACTGCATGAACGCACGTAAAAAACGGCGACACTATTTGATTTGATCGCATCATTTATCATAAAATAGTTGTTGAGGGAAAAATTGGAAGTATAGTTGAAGCATGGTGGAATCATTAAATGACCAAGTATAAATAACCATTCTCGAGTTCAGCCTCAGAAAAATGGCTGAGTTGTTTAATCACAAAAACGCAGCTTTTCTTATGAAACTACATTCGAGTATGGTGATTTAACTTTGTCATACTATGGTTCCCCTATGCTTCAACCATACTTCCAAATGCCCTCAACATCTGACCTTCAAATGACAATTTTTCATCGAAACAAAAAGAAATGAAAATATGTTATGGAAAATATATTGCATTTCAATTACTTTATTGTTCAATAAATAGTCCTTAGATATCATTTTTTTGTTTTCTAACCAAATGGGTTGAACTTAACAGGTCCATATTCTCTCTTGGGAGCATAAGTGGGCTCAGGTTTGGGAGGATAGGTGGGAGCAGGCTTGGGGGCATAAGTAGGGGCGGGCTCGTACTTGGGAGGGGGTGGAGGAGGGTAGGTGGGTGCTGGCTTAGGGGCATAAGTGGGGGCGGGCTCATACTTTGGTGGAGGAGGAGGAGGGTAGGTGGGGGCGGGCTCGTACTTGGGAGGAGCAGGCTTCTTGGGTTGATAGGGCTCATACTTGGCCTCACCCTCATAACCCACATCAGCCACAAATCCGGAGTCGCCATTGACTTGATAGGTCACGGTTTGAGTGCGACCATCAGGGAGAAGAACAGAGTATTCGCCGTGGGTCTCATAACCGTTGCGGTCCTCTTGTTGATTGAATTTCTGTTGTTCGTAGTGCTCGTTGTTGTCCACTTCATACCTGAAGTTGTACACAGGGGCTGCATCTGGATACTCATTGGAGGGATACCGGGGAGGGTTGTCGGCCAAGGCCACAGTAGCGACCAAAAGGACAAGAGCAAAGACCTAGTTGTTGAAGGAAAAACAGGAAAGGATCATGGAGTCCTAAAGTTTGCCTCAAAATCCTCGTCCTTCAAATTTTTACCTTCATGTCTAGTGAGTGATAATTGGCTGAAACCTGCAGATCAATTGATGCCTTGTTAAGTTTACCCTACTCTTAAATACAAGATCCGAAAGATCCACGAATCAACCCTCTCGGCTTGTCTCAGTGAAGATATGTTAGGTACGGTAGGTAACTGGTCCACCGATTTGTCAAGCATCGCATGCTTGATTCTGAACCCTCTACGCACCCTACGGTATATCAAAAGGTATGCCCACACATTGCTAGGCAACATCCAGTTTCAGGACACTTGGACCGTTGCCCATTGAGGGGATGACATGACAAGAGATGTTGAAATTGGACATACGTAAAAACTAGAAAATGATCTGGTTTTTCCACTTCGATCAAACGAGGAAGTTCAAATGAATCGATTTGAGTTTCCCTCTTCTCACACCTGTTCTACTTATTGGCAGCCTCTTATCTTCTGTATGTTCTTCTTTTCCAAACGGAGACAAAACTCCGCTTGTCTATCTTATCAAAAAAACTCTCTCAACCACAACGAAGAAGAGAAACAACATCCATGCAGGACCAAGGAAAAAGAAGTCTGTTTCGGTAATAAACTGACAAATATTTGAATTTATTCATGACACAAACCAATTACACCTTGGTTCCCCGACAGAGACATCTTTTTGGATCGAGCCCAGGCTTACCGTCAAATTAGTTTCGGCGGAAACGAGATCTGCGATGGCTTCACCATTTCAGAGGAGGAAATTGAAATGCATGAGCTAGCAAAGAATCCTGAACTAATCGGAAGTCAACTCACAACTTACCATGAGGACAAAGTTCAAATCTTTAATGACCATTCAACTGGTCAGATGATTTTAGCAAATAACAATCTGCGTGACTTTCCATTAGAGGCCATTAAGACCCCATGGGATTGGATTACAACCTTAGATCTCACCAATAATAATATAAGGTAAGCCACCAACGATTTGATTGACATTAGAACATTTAGCCCCTAAATGTAAACGAATAATACATACGGTTATCTTATCACCCTAGAAATGTGGATTTTATATCCAATTTTGATTCCCTGCAAACTCTGGTTTTGGACCATAATTTAATTAGCGAGACGACACTTTTTCCAATAAGACCACAGTTGAAAATTCTATGGATCAACTTCAACAGAATCCAGAATGTAGAAACATTTGTAGAACAACTATCGGTTGTTGTTCCAAGGCTTCAAATTTTGAGTTTGATGGGAAACCCTAATGTACCAAATCGCATCAATGGGTCCTCCTTTCACGATTATGCGCTTTATCGGTAAGTTAAACTTACTTTGTTTCACTTGTAGCATTGTGCCGATGCTTTCTCTTTTCACTGATTGCAGAATGATGGTTTTGGCCAAGTTACCATGGATCAATTTCTTGGATGACAGGGGAGTAGACCCCAAAGAAGCTTTGGATGCACTTGAATTCCAATCTCATCATAATTCTAAGTGGAACAGCGCCTTGGCTGAATTGGGTCCTGTCGAGAAAAAAATTGGCCAATTTGTGAAGACGGCGAAAGACAGAACAATCGCATCTGGAACACATCAACTGGAAAGAACTAAAGGGGCACTAAATATCTTTTTTAAGAACTGGAAATCATCAAGGCTTAACAGACCTAAAAGTCGGTTTGCTTGAATAGATTTTGCGATATTACATGATTGAACTTCTTTCCAAATAAAAATACCATCTGAAAGCTTCTTTTTTCCCTGAAAGTGTTCACGAAATATTGTTAAGTGTATACAGGATATGAGTTTGAGCAACATCTTTACTTTCTAAAATAATGGATTCAACGAGTTTCTCGTTCTTGACGTCTATTTTTTTTAGTGCCCAGGGTCGTCCATAGTGGATTGATTAATCAAATCATAAGTTCCAACAAGGCTGTTTAACAAAAAAAACATGCAAAATGTCATTCACTCATGAGACATAACTTTCATTTCGATTTTGAACATAAATCCGAGAATCGTGCATTTTAACGAGTAACAAGCCAAGTCTACCTTTAGCCTGGATTTCCCTAGCATTACGAGTAATGAAGTAAGGCTGTGTGTGACGAAAATCAAGTCTGTCTATTTTGGCTTTGGGGATCACCTCAATAAATTTTACTACAACCGAATTTTCAACTCAAAATGTTCCAAAATCGTATTAGTTTTACATAAAAAGTATGCAACGACATGGCAAAAGCTCAGCAAGTATATAGCTTTATAGCGCCAGGAAATTCCTTTTGTTAGAAAATTTTGTTTTTCCTTTTGTTGAGAAAAGAGGTTGTGTGATTTATTAGAAATGTGAACACTCCGTCCAAAAAATATAGCCTTATGTTCGCTGCATAGGGAGTCAATATATAGGTCCTATATAGAGATGTTTCAATGCACAACAATAAGGTTTCAAGTACAGTGCAATGGTATTCTACGTCTGCGTACTAGTGTTGATTGTTGGGAATGTTCACTTGCAGGTTATTCACTTAGTTGTATTTCAATGGCAAGAAAAAAGCCGTCAAATCAAGCTTGTGACGAGGAAATTGCCAAATAACAAAATGTGTCCTAAAACACCTAAGTGGCAAAATGTTGATCTATAGAGTTTCCTAGAGCTCTAGAGTTTCCAACCAGGGATAACCTATATAATAGTATTAATACTGGATGCGAACTCGCGGAATTTCTCCGGCACGCAACCTCCGGTATGAGGCCGAGATTCGTAAACAAGAAGAACAAACCGCCATGTTGGGAGCGGAAAATCAAACGGAAATCGACCAAAATTCCAAAAGATAGTGCGCCAATCGGTGTTCCCTGTGTTTCAAGCGGGTCCAGCCAAGTCCTAGCCTTGGTAAAGGTCAACGCCATGCCCAAAAATCAGTCCGATGTTGGTGTTTCGAAGACATCCAGTTCACCCAAGAAAGAGTGAATGAAATAGTGAATGAATGACCACATCATGGAGTGCGAATGAACCCACAAAGGTGTCTAATCTACAAGATGACGATCAAAGTGATCAAATGAAATCTGATGACGAGGTTACCTGCAATAACCTTCGGAAGTGATAGCCCTAACTAAAGCAAAAAAACGAATATGCACCGGACTCCGAGCCCAAATTCTTCTTGCAAAAGGATTAAGAACCAACTTTCCCACGGACCAATACGGGGAGTTTCTTTACGCTCATCCATTGCACAACTTGAACAACTAAGAATATCTTACGATTACTTGAATTATCAACAACAAAATATCGTTTTTTTCCGAGCTCATATATCATCCGACTTGAACGTCTTATTAGTATCTTTGAACTTACAATTGAACCCATCCATCAATATTTCAGGTATTATCCTGAACTGAATTAACACATGCCAAACTTTGTATGAAATCAAGGTTGTTATAGGTTGTGAGATTGTCACCTTGGCATAACATGTTCTATAAATGATGGTCCTTTTTCGAATTTCCTTTATTGTATGGTTGTGTCTTTTAGTTCAGGATGGTAAGGACAGGTAAGATATTCTTAAGTTGTTCAAGTTGTGTGATGGACGAGTGCGATAAAACTCCCCGTTTTGATCCGGGTGAGAGTATGTGGGGAAAGTTGGTTCTTAATCCCTTTTCAAGAGGAATTTGCGTTCGGATTAAGGTCAATATAGAACAAAGAAAGAAGAAGTCCTCAGTGTCAAGAATTCGATCAAATGAAGAACAAATTAAGATGACTTTGAAACCTATCAGGTGGACCTACTAGCAATGGATGGGCTCAATATTTTGATCTGCCTTTGGAGTCAGTCAGCCCAAATTGGTGATCTGACAGTCTAACCCGGATTCCATGGACCCTCCCAAAGTCTTTAGAATGAAATGCTCCCATCAAGATTGAATTGTGTGGATTTTTTCATTCAATCTGATTGTTAATTCCTGGACAAGGGGATCTAAGAAGATCAATCAAACCTTATCAAGCCTGTAGAGCCTATCCCTGCAATGATAAGACATGATCCTTTGGTCCTGAAGGACCCTTAGCCCCAGTCCTGCGTGGTCCCGACCTTCTTGAGCCCCAAGACTTGAAACATTTTCAATCAAATCCACAATCAAGGCTTTAATCCTCATGTTTTTCACTCATTTTGTCTCAAGGACGTTGTGATTGCCTTTGTTCCTGTTCCAATCCGGATCAGATGGCTGATCTGATCCAGAACCGTCAAAAGTGCCCTTCAATGGTTATAGCCAACAACATCTCTGACTTGGACTCCATCTTGTTTCAAAATGAGACCATTCTTGTTCTTTCATTTTCTTATGGAAATGGTTCCTGCGTTGTGGAGGTGTTGAAGAGGATGGAAGATGAGTAACACTCCAGATACCACCACAGATACTTCTGTTAAGCATTATTTCACTGAAGTTGGACTAATGGGTGAAGCAAGATTCCATCTTCGTATTTTCCTCATTCTTATGAGGACTAAAATCCTTTGGAGAGTTGAATGTCAAAAGTTCATGACGAGTAAAAAGAGTGCTGGGACTTCTAAAATCAAGGTGAAGAACATCCAGTCCACAAATAATAACACAAAAAGTTTGCGTGAATTCTTTCAAGACACATGTTCAACAGTTTTAGACATTAATAAGGAATAAATGACGTCGTGTCAAAATATAGCCTCGGCCTCATACCATTTTTTCAAAAATCGGAGTTCGTGTCCACCCCTTTCAGGGGTTCCTGTTCCAACTAAGGAAGATTATAATAGAGGTGAATGTTTCCAACGCAACACTATTGAGCAGATCATTGACGGGCTTGGAAGTCATAAGTCAGTTGACATAGTCTATCACGGCTTTGCCAAACCATTTGATAAGGTAGGTAGATGCCATGGTCTTTTGCCCAATCAACTCAAAGAGTTTGGGATTCAGGGTAAGGTTCTGAATTGGATTGATAGTTTCATGGGCGAAGGTAAACAAATGGTTAAGGTAAAAGAATCATTTAGTGGCATGTATAATGCTAAGTCTGGTGTTCCACAAGGTTCCATTTTCGGTCCGCTCCTGTTTATTCTCTATATTGATCCTCTGCAAAAGATTAGTACGATTAGCACAAAAGCTGATGTAGATGATACAAAATTAGTTTGTGGATGGTTAGGACTCAACAAGTCTACATGATGGCTCTTGGGTTGGCGAGAGTAAAATAGCTTTAAACAGGATGAAATTCTGCACAAAGACGTTAGGAGCGTCCAAATTACACGTAGATCCACCACTCAAAGGCAATGGAGGTTGTGATATTGAGCAGGTATCGTCCATAAAACATTTCGGTGTTGTCAACTTGTCATCCAAGATGATGGAAAGTTCTATGAGCATTTCCAGTTGACAGTGGAGAAGACGTTTCAAAAGTGTGGTTGGATCTATCGCACTTTCAAGTCCAGAGATAGTGCTACGATGTTAACTCTATTCAAGTCGATTGTTCAGCCTCATCTTGAATATGCCTTACTCATTTGGGCTTTAATGAGTTCGGCAGGTTTGCAAAAGGTCGAGCAGGTCCAAAGATGTTGCACTTGGAATATCACAGAAATGAGAGAGCTCTCGGACTGGGAGAGACTTCAGAAGATAGGACTGAACAATACAGTATTCAGTTGTCACAACAACATATTATTTCTTTAAACACACTGAAACAATTATTCGAATTATGGCTTTTGAGTTATGGAACAGTCATATTAATTGGTCCTCAAAGCAAATTTCGTGATTTTTTAAAAAATCGGTTTTGGTCCAATTTGGCCATGGTCCTTCGACATTTTCCAACTTTCATTTGAAAACCTAACCTAATGTAAGTAAATCATTTGATACACTGTTTTTGAAAAATATGTATTTTAGGGTGTTTTCAGTGTTAATGAATGTTAGTTCAACACGTTATGACACAGCATAGTAAAAAAGAGGATTTTCACTTTACTATTCGTATATTCGGAAAATTATTTAACGAAACTCCAATCACAGAAAGCTGTTTTTTCTATTGCTTAAGTGTGGGACCCATGAAGTTGGTTGTACAAATGTGGAAGGGCAAACGAAAGAACACTACCCTAATAATTTTGCGGCTTCCTGAACAAACCCTTTAAAGCAGTAAGAGGGTAATTCACAAAGTTTTCAGCACTTAATATAGCAACCTTTGTTCAAGAAAACCTACACAATAACCTCGTTTAAGTAACCTACAAGCAGTAATTAAAACGCACATTTGGTCTTGCATGAATTTTACTTACAGCATTAATTTTTTTCTGAAGAAATATATACTCTAATAACATGTAAATAAATTAGACTTCACACAACTCGCAGAGCTACAAAAATGTTTTGCAGAAGGATCTGTTAAAAGATATCTCTGCATCAATATTCATCCATCCCCCGCGATGTTCCTTGGCTTCACTGCCCACGGCAGAAGAAATGCAATTCTGTACAAAACTGTACAATACTACAGGCATTGGTCCATCTGAAACTAAAGAAACATGCATCATGCATGTCCTCACTGGATCAAGATCACTCGTCAAATACTCAGGATCGCATGTGGCAACGGCACAATAGAATCTGGAACTACTTGTTCATCACAACACCACACAATATGCACACAAATTCTGTTGCCTCAAGATGAATACAATTGTCGAGTGTAAGGTCTAGTCTTGACATAAAATGCTAACAAGGACCAGTCCTGCAATCGACCATTGATATCCATCTATTTTAAACCGAAAACAAACTAAATATATTATAACAGATCATGTAGGCGGGCGATGGGGGCAAGTTTAGTGAGTAGAGATCTAGTCACCGGTGGCTTAAAAAGTGAGATAAACCGCTACTCACTGGACTTTGATCAACCCGGAGGGGGGTGCAAGTACATCACCTTGAGGAACGCCTTTCTTGCCATCCGAGGGAAGCAGATTGATTTTCAGTCATGCAGAGTAGGTTTCTAGTCATGAACCAGACACAAACATGCTCTAGAACACTACCCCGCACGATCCAAGTGACCCAACTAGCCTTGAAGCCATGGTTCATGGTTGATTTTGGTTCTTTTTCTGTGAACCACCAATGAGTTAGCTCCACTCCACAGGTTGTTGAGCGAGTTGCTCCTTGCTCGCTCGTGAGCTTCGATCGTTTTCGATGGCGGGTCTTGGTGGCGGAATTCGGCGGAGAGATTCTTCTGCCGAACCAGCCTCTTCCGAGAGCAAACACCTGAGTCTTCTTGGCCCGATGGAACAACGGAACCTATGGCTCTTCTGGACCCGGCTAGTTTGGCTAGGCAAGCTCGCCAGCCACATAGCAACATTGTTATGTAATGCTGAGTGAGTGCAACGGCGATGCCTCAAACCTCCCAGACGTTCATTCGCCTCGTCTCCCGCCCGCGACTTCTCCAGTGTCGTAGTCATTGATGTAGTGGTCGTTCTCGCTGATGTTATTTCTGTGGGTGCTCGGGGGGGGGCCTCACTGGAGCGACAAATCCCCAAGCCCTGGGGCTCTGAGAAAACCCCGCGAAAGAACAGATCTTTCCCCATGTGCTCAGCAGTAGGCTGCACAAAAAAATGCAATTAAAATACCAAACATGCAATAAAATGCAACAAAAATACCAAAAAATGCAACAAAAATGCAAAAAGCATCCCGAAAAATGCAACAAAAATACCGAAAATTGCAACAAAAATACCGAAAATTGCAACAAAAATACCGAAAATTGCATAAAATGCTACAAAAATGCATTAGAAAATGCAAGTAATGCAAAAAAGTGTATTTCGTGGATGAGCATTTAGTTAAGTTACATCAAAGTTGCATTTTTTCTAAAAAATAGGTCTGTAACATAACACAAGACTTGGAGAAACATTTCAACATTTAGTAGCTTGAACACAACAAAGTAGGAACACCCAACGGTGCTGTTTTTAATGGATATACTAGACAAGGGGGAAAGTGCTTTCAAATTTGATTTTTGAATTGTACTATTTGTTGGGCCTTTAATCTTTTTCTTCCATGAGTGTAACATAGAGCAAGGAGAATGAGTGAAGAGTGTATGTGTAAAAATAGCAGCATGAAAAATGACCTAGGGGGGGGGGGGATATGCATTTTTCACTGACAGAACACCAATGTTGTACTAATAAAATTTTGCATTTTGGGTCTGCAACTTGAACATAAAGCTATTCACAATTTTATTCTCTCACTGAATCATTTTTGTGAAGTGCATGCATGCATGCATTTTGCTCTCATATTGGTGGCTTATATGGAGCATGAACCAATTCCATATAAGCTTGACAACCAGCTGACATCATAAATGCATTTGTGAAGAAAGAAAACTTATAATAATACATTAAATGTGCCAACAGTCTGACCAAATATCTAATTGGATTAGAAAGAAAGAAAGTGATAAGTAGATAGAGCGAAGGTTAAAAAGTTTTAACTTATAACTTTAAAAAAACTTTTTTGACCATTTTTGCAAGCAAAAAACTTTTTTGGGTTTTACAACTGATTTTGAACTTATTTTTGCATACCATAGAAATTTCAAGCAGAAAAAAACTCGTTTCACGTTTTTCAGACACAAAAAAGTTTTTGTTCCTGAAATTTCAATCCGACCTAAAAAAAGGTCGTCAATTGTTATATGTGGAGGAGCGAGGACCAAAAAGGTTATGATTTAAAAACGAGAACATAAAATTGCCGGCTAAAAAACCAAGAGATAAAATACATTTTGCCCTATTATATGACAAATTAAGAAGAAAAAACCTATTTTAGCCATTTTTGGGGGAAAACTACTTTACTTCATCATTTTCACCTGGTAAAAAACTTTTTTGCTCATTTTTAGCTGAAAAAGAACTCTTTTGGCCAGGTTTCCAAATTTAAAACTTTTTCCCCGCCCTCTAGTCATTAGTGTGTTGTCTCAATCAATCAGGTATGTCAAGGGTCAGAAAGTGTTAGTTTTTTTCAAAAATGTTCACAAAAACTACCAAAAATGCACAAAATAAGGATTAAAACTGCCAAAAATGCAAATCAAAAGAGATAATGAATAAAAGTCCAAGTAAATCGGAAAAATATGATTAAATGCATTTTCATAAAATGCCTAACCCTCCTGATTAGTGACTGGCGTTAAATGCATTCAAACTTGTTGAAAAACATAGGCCAGGGACCTCCCTACTAACACACTCAAGTATCAAGTATGGGTGAAATGTACAGGGATTTGTGGCTAGATCAATGTTAATCCAAAGTTTGTGTCTTAATAAAGGTACTGGAGCGAACTGTCATTTGTTTTTTCTTCGACAACTTAATTTGAAATCTCATGCTCTATGTATCTATCAAACAAAACGATCGTATAAACGATGCCCGTTTTATATCTTTTCAAAGCTTGGGTACTTTTTCGAATCAGTAATTTGTTGTATTGGTACATGAATAATTATTCACCAAGGTTTTATCAATGTCGACCTAATAAGCCACACTGTTTAAAATTTGTAGAAAGATAGCAAAGCCAGGTTGGTGCACAAAATACGCGCCATTTTCAAAAAAGGTAGTAAACAACAGTTTCGAGTTCATTCATTGGCCGATTCATTGATTTGGAAGGAGCGAAAGTCGTTGGCCAATGTTGATCCAGCTTTGGAGATAAGGGCTTACAATCAATAGTTAATATTATTATGTGATTGAATTGTTCAAAAAAATTCAGTGACAAACTGTAGGAGAGTGGCGAACTTGTCAGCCATCTAAGCCTGTGCATACGTAGAATGCATTCGGGGCCCACTTTAATGCAATTATGTGGATACAACTGGAGCTCAAAGGTCCATGCAACCATTAAGTGCAACAGTAAAGTTAAATATGCTCAGTCGAACATATTCCTGAGCAAACACTTGCATTTTCATTATTCCTGTGCTTGCCGTCATCGTGACAAGCCTGACCAGATCAGCGCGAGAGAGGTTACTGTGAATGTTCGGGGTGGATCCTACAGAGGTACGAAAAGCACATTGTCGAGGTGGCAAGAACTTGTGATTAAACGAACATTTTGTCAGTCACAAGTACAAAAGAACCAGTCTTGGATTATGTCTAATCCACCATTATTATGCCAAATTTTGGCAAATGCCGTGTGTGTTTCCAACAAGGCCTCGGCCATCGTCCGCGAGATCATGGCGTCGGGTCATTTGGGCGTAGTTGAGAAGACTGGCATCAACGACCTTCAAACCAAAGCAGATCGCTCCGCTCAAGATTGCATTGTTTCTTCCTTGAAGACCAATTTCCCTGGTTTGGCTGTGATTGGCGAAGAAGGTGATGATTTGCACGGAGACGTACCCGCCGAATGGTTGGTCAAGGATCAAGATCCGCAAGCATTGCAAATGGGAGCACCGGAATCAGCCCTCGATGCCAAATTAGAAGACTTCACGGTTTGGGTAGATCCACTGGATGGTACAAAAGAGTACACTGAAGGATTCCTGGACCACGTGACCGTGCTAGTTGGTATTGCCATCAAAGAAAAAGCGGTTGCTGGAGTTATCAATCAACCGTTCTACAACTATCAAAACCCGGAATTGCCTCAGGGGCGGACTCTGTTTGGCATCGATGGTGTCGGTGTTCATGGCATTGAGCGTGTTCTTCCGCCTAAGGATGCCCGTATTGTCACCACCTCCAGATCTCATGGAACTGGACTCATCAATGATTGTACTCAAGCTTGTGATCCCTCTGATGTGATTCGAGTAGGTGGAGCTGGACACAAGGTGCTTCTCCTAATTGAAGGCCGGGCTCACGCGTACGTTTTCCCAAGCCCTGGGACCAAAAAATGGGACACTTGTGCTCCCCAAGCCATCTTGCATGCTTTGGGTGGAAAACTGACCGATATCCATGGAGCTGAATTGAAATACCATAAAGAGGTGGGAAGAGTAAATGAATGGGGTACACTCGCAACCTCTGTCGCTGAGGAGCACCAGGATTATTTAGGCCGAATCCCGCAGGATATGAAGGATCAAGTCAAGGATTACTTCAAGAACAAGAAAAAGTAAAAGCAAATTCCGTTAGCGTTTATTGACCCTCGATATTGAAATATTTTCGGTAACTTTGATTCTGATTGTTATTTCTAGTTCGACTTTTTGACAATATATTTTACGACTAACCGTCGAATGCTTAAGTGACAAGTTAGGGTGGTAGGAGCTCAAACTGATGAGATTCGATATGTTTAACCAAAAAACTATTTTTGAAGAACTTGGCCGGACACGCCGCACAACTGTACTGTGGACGTAAAGCCTTTGACATCGTGGATCTGTGCTTGTTCTTGAGATGGGTCAAGAGAAATGCATTCTCTATGAATGCAACCTCACACAGGTTACATTTGTAAAGCTTTTTCCTGATGTTGCTCAAACTTTTCGGAAAAGTGCCGCCAATGTCCGAGGCTGTTCGGAAAGACTCTGCAAACTGATCGGCACAAAGCGGATCTGGCTGGGGATTGCTCTTGTAGGTTTCGGCTAAAACGCTCACTAACTTGGGTGGAGGCCTGTAATCGCCCGACCTTCGGAAGCTTTTCCTGGCCCGAATGTTGGCCGGGGTGGCCAATGTAGCCTCGGTTACATGAGATCCGGGCAATTGATTTCTATGTTTATGGTAGCTTGTCTGACGAGACAACACTGCAATTTCACAAGGGGGTGAATTTTCGTTTTGGAGCTTTAATAAATCTTGAAGCTCTTGTGATCGTCTCTTCTCCGTGTTCCGATTGTCAATTCGCTTCAATCTTTTCTTGACTTGTTTCATTTTAGTCATTGTTGCCATACTCAATGGACAAGAATCGTATTCCCCACTGAGTTCCTCTTCGCTACTTCGTTCCCGTTTCTTAAATTCATCTTTCACTAAAAGCCCTTTGTCTTTGGAACGCTCTAATTGTGAGTCTTCTATGATATCATAATAGTGGTGATTTTGAGCTTCCGGAATACTAAATCTCAATGATCTTCTTGGAGGAGGTGGGTTATTGGTTTCGGTAGATGCTCTAATGAAGTGATGATCCTTATTCAATGGTTTGTCAGGAATGACTTTGGTCCCTCGGGATGGGGAGGCCATCATCAAGCGAACCTCTACTGGTTTCTCATCGTCTGCTCCTTTTTCTAGAGTAGGTTTTAACATGCTTTCCAGATCTTGGACGTGTTTTTGTTCCAAGTGCATCATCAAGAGTTTTTGATGACGCCTCAAAAATTGTTGTTTGCAAAACCGACAGTGCACGTATCTGGCTTGATCCGTTTTGCTGGTCTCATCCAAGTCTGTACTCAGAGGAGGAAGATTCAACAACTGGCCTGTGACATAATCAGGATGATGGTACACTAAATGACGAATAACAGTGTTGACTTTGAGAAATTGTGCCTTGCACTCTGGACATTTTTGAAGATTTGGGAAGTTGTAGCCTCTCCTTTTGAAATCTTGGAGCTCCTTGAAATGAATAGATAACAAATGACATTCCAAGCCAAAAGTGTAACCAAATGTTTGAGTGCAGAGCGGACAAAAAAGTTTTCTCGAGTCTTGATGATTGGTAAGGTGACTAGCCAGTTCAATAGTGGCCAAGTCATCTTTGGAGCGTGGCGACACCACGATCGTTTCATTTTGGGCGTTTCGTCGAAAGATGGGTGGAGATGGGAGCCTTCTCGAGTAAAGAATATTCGTCACACAGTTGTGCTTTGGGAGGAGCCTTTGATGCAATAGATTGAGGTCGGTGGCTTGGAGAGCCTCTTTGGCTCTTGATCGAGGGCACTTTTGAAAATCAGGCAAGGGTGGACGACGATTCTGCTTCGGGGGAAGAATGGGTGGAATTGGTTCTAGGTCACGGTCAGAAAAAGGCAAGCTCTTAAACCCTGAGTTTCCCATCAAAGGTGTTGATGTGTTTGTGGTGTCTAAAAGAAAAAAAGATCGTGTTACTAACCCACACGGTTCATATTTGATAGAGAAATTACTGTGCCTGCCTTTTTAAGATTTTCTTTTTACCTGAATATCTGTGGGGAAGAGGAGATTTCAATGGACCCAATTTTGGTTTATATCCAGGAAGGCTGAGAATGTCTTCGGTCAATGGAAATTCGAGATGCGATTCCAAAGATCCCATGGAAGGGTGGGGATATATTTGATTGACCTCTCGCCGTTTTAAGCTTTGGGACTCCATCTTTTCCAGCCTTTGAATATCTTTCTCCACAGAATCAATTAGCGCTGTGAGATTGAAATCGGCATCATTAGCCCAAATCAGTGGTTTCCGTTTAACTACTCCGGTTTTGAGTGGTTCGTGGTCGTTCTCATTTTGTTTGAGATTTTGCACTTGAGCTGTAATGGTCAATCGAGAGCCTCGATTCGTCCTTGGAGCTGGAGTCGGTTGATGCATAATAGAATTGATAGAGGAGATTACTCTGCCGTGAGTCCTGGTTTGCCGCCACTAACAATAGGATAGTGATAATTTATTCAGACAAGATTGCGAGTCGAGAGGCGAAATTTCCACTGGTGCATTCAAAATGCAAATGGGGATTGACATGTTATCCACATAGATAAAAATTATAAGTGGATGTTGCTCCTGAGGTTGAACCTGAAAAAAAGTAGAGATATGATTACAAGGACGGGTTCTGAGAGGTAAGCTTACTTCCGGATTGGCTTTGCCCTATAATGAAAAAATACTCTGTATATTTGACCATCGTGATATGCATTTCCATTATAATACGCCTTTGTGTACCTTGAACCCCTAGAGCTAGATTTCATTACTCTTGGCGTTGAGATCCTCTAAGTAACGCGTAACAACTTTTTTTTTACAAAAGCGGATATGTTCGTCATGGCACGAGCTCAAAAGAAAAGAGACTATTGTCATCATTGGTTCTGCAATAGCTGAAAGAGTTTGATAACCACTCAAAATCAGGACATATTTGCCCGAAATTTCTTTGAAGTTGAAGTTCCTTGCTCAATATTTTGAAAGAGATGCTCGAAAACCTGTCTGATAGTCTCCCTTGTTGCAATGAAGTCAGCCTGAATGATCTGGATCCGGCGGATTCCAATCTTTAATAATGATCCTTCGAAAATTATTTCGGGCAAGACTTTTTCACCAGTTGCCAACCTATTAATTACGAAACTAAATGCTTGGTCTTGAGATTCCTTTTTCTGATAAGAAAAAAATGCATCTTTAAAGTCATCTCGCCCCAATTGAGAATTGTTGGCATCAACTCCCCTTGATCCCTTTGCTTCATTTTAAAAAGAGAGTCAACCATTCATTGCAAGGCGTCTCTGTTTAACAAATTGCATTCAAAAATACGAGGATCCCCTATACTCAGGCACATCTGGGGTGGGGAGGATTTAGCCTTAGCTAACTTGGTTTTGGAATCTTAGCCCTTGACGATCATGACGGCAATCAAGGTATTTGTAGCTGAAAGAAGCAAACACACCCCTCCCTCCTATAATCATGAGACTGAATCAAGACATCTGTTCATCTTATCTTCCGATTTCATTCCCAAACCAGGGTGTTCTCGACGACACATTGGCAAATTTAATACCCGCACAGTATGTAGGAATGTGTTTGAATATGCTATACTACATAAGAGATAAACGCTTCCTGAAGTACACAGGTACAGTAAATAATTTTGTAGAAACTCGGGCATGACGTTGAACAACACAATGCGGGATAGAAGATCATGTTGACTTGCTCAATCATTATAAGTGAATTCAACGAGCAATAAAATTCACTTCACTTGTATCGTAGTACAGGCAATGGCGAAAGCGAAATTGGTCGTTCATTGTTTCAAGGGAAATTGAGGGTCTTTTCAATTTTGTGTGATTCATTGCCTGATTCTGTTGGAGACGGAGCCATTTAAAGTTGATGATGTATGATGTGCCATATTTAATGAAACGTTTTCCGGCTGAGAGAAGAAAACTTGAGGCCGGTGGTGATTTTTGTTAAAAAAATGGCGAATCTGGACTTGTCAGTTGAATGTTGGTTCTGCTTTAATGGACATTTCCGTTCCAGGCACCCTCATAATAGGAACTTGAACTCGGCAAACTTGGTAAAAAGTTGAGCTCATCTCTTAACTGTTGTAAAGATCAAAGATCCAAAACCATAACGGAATCAATGCCAGAACACAAAAGTGATTTAACCCTGATGTGGGATTTTTCTCGAAAGATGTCAAGGCAACTCCCAAAATGTCAGTTTAGTCCGTAGCGGCTTTGAGTGCTAAATAACTGACTGGCTGACTTGGTTGGGTTGATGCACACAGGATGTTTAAGTTCAAGAGAAGTATTTCAGTTCAAGCGAGAAAGGAAGTCGGTTCAATGTTGATCACGAGGAAAATCTGAAGAACAAGAGCCGCACTATGTCCGTCGTCGTACAGAGTGCCTTCATACGAGGGAAGTGAGTTGAAAAGAATCAGACCCAGAGAGAATGAAAGAGGGTGAAGGAAAAAGGCACGGAAGGAGGGGGAAACGAAGAGGGATAACTGGCAAACCGGGCGAGTTCATGGTGGCCCGTACGTACTCGTAGGACTTCGTTTCGTAACGGTCTCCGGAAATCTCAGCTCACGGAGAGCGTTGAAATCATTGGGGAACTTTGGCGGAGTTGCTCTCTCGCAGAACTTGATGATAGCTATGTCCCCAATTGTGTCCTGACACCCCGAATCGAGGCCAACCACCATGAGATTCTGAGCCGTCATTGCTTACTTGAAAGGAAGGATGGTACTTTAGATTGTCGGGTCAGATTTGAGCATGTCGAGCGCACTAATTGGTCCCAAGCCTTATTGAGATAATCGAGGATGGCCATCAGAAAACCGATGGAGAAAGTGGATCGATGAGTAGCATTTGAAAAGCAGAAAACACACTTGAGCGGAAACAATTTTCCCTTCCTCCGCAGGAAATTGCTGGTTATTACCTGGTGTTTTAACCTACACCGCAATCTGACCGGATATGAGAAGCTCGGGAGGATCCAAATCAGGATAATCTTATTTCACATCCTTCAGCACTGGCTTTGTCGAGGATTTCAAATCTACCCTCTTCGATGTTGACATCGCCCAAGAACCATACTCCAAAAGTAAGGCTTGCTCTGAGCTAATAAGGATATGGAAAACGGCACATAAAATAAGCACAGAGCGTGTGAAAAGCCTACTAAGACTTACTTGACATGACAAGCACGGATTAGATTTTGTTCGATGATGAAGATGATGAACGATGTTGATGTTGGTAACTGGCCTAGATCACAACCACTAACGTGCCCTTGCTTCTTGTCCGAAACTCGAAACGATGAGATAGCGTGTCCTGCATGTCAGGCAACCATGAGTGGTGTCAATATTGACCATCACTTCTGAACAGCCTCTTATTCTTGAGCACTTGGTCATTCACAGGGCGTACAAGCTAAGAAAATTGATCGCTTACAGGCACGTGCGCGTGTCTTTTGGTGTACTCAAATGAATAGCAACTACTGTAACTCTGATTTCATTCAATGAATCCTCGTGGCTCACTCGAACGTTTCTGAGGCGTTCTTCGTGGTTCCTGCTCACTCCTTTCGTCGGTTTGTCTCCATCCATTCAATCTACCGCTTGTCTTTCTGTCTTTCTTTCTTTCTTCTGTAGTACTTACTGTCTTTCTGTATGTGGGGGAGATGTAAATTTGGAGCCGAAGGTATACCGGCTTCGAAGAAGAGGGTCTGTCGGACCTTTTGACGGATTTCAATCCAGCGACGTTGTCCGTAAAATTCACCCCTTTCAAGTTCAAAGATCGCTCACCAAATATTGAACTATTTGAGGACAAGCTCTGCACACACATTCGCCCACCGCAGTCCAAGAATAGCACAAGATGAAAGCGATCGAGGTTGGAGCATACGCACAAAGGGAGGAGACCAACTGGGATGAAAATACCAACTGAAGGGGGTCACTTAGAGTGACTTGATAGTGTGTGCTTCAAACTTCAGAGTTCACCATTCAATGAAATGAATGAGAGATTCTTTCCGACTGAGAGCATGCACAACGAAAATGACGATCTTCGGGCGCATGCTCCCCTCCAGCGCCGTTTCCGATGTTTGACGGTCTACGCTCAGCCAATATCGCTGAGCTATAGTACGAAATAATGGATGTATGTAGGGTGGTGATGGTGGTGGTGGTGATGATGGTGGTGGTAGTAAAAAAAGTTGCATGTCGGCAAAGTGGCCTCTGACTTCCTCGGCAACGATTTTGCCTTGTCCGATGGGATTGTTTATGAACTAAGAAGATTGGAGTTGTGTTCGGCCGTCTGTAGTTATGGGCATGTTTGCATAAAAATATGGGCAATTTTGCAAATTCATACTTCCATTGTGATTTGGTGGGCCTCAAAGAACGCCTAAGCAATAACGTAAATAATATCAGAAAAATACGGTACAACGGAAGTAATTTGGACAATGCAAAAATAGCCGACGCAAAGAATATGAGAGGCAAATTTAAATTTAGCATTGTCGAGCAACATGGACAAAAAATAATTTAGGACCAATTGTGCTAAGATCCATTTTTAAAAAGCCTTTTTCTTCGCGTTTCATCATCGTTTCAATCGTCGAGTTCTTGCACATTATTTCATAGTACTGATTTTACCGATAAATTCCCTCTAGGTTGATGTTGCACGGCACCATCTTGCCGGATGATAACGCATTTGATTTACTAAGGAGTGTACATTTGAATAATGTGAATGATGCATTTAGCGTGTAGAGCAGCGAAAGACGGTGTAATCGATTCCATCACGGGGTCAAGCGGTTAAATGAAAATGTTTCGACTCTATGATCCAATGCCGCGGTTCTTAAATTGGGGACCAGGGCCCCCTAAGGCGGCCTGAGATCTTTCTGGGGGACCATGAACGAGTTTTTCAAAAAAGGCTAAAAAGATCTAGGTTCTTAGATATAATGATAATTAAGATGTTTTTAGCAATGATGCCAAACATGCCTTCGGTAAAGCAATTGAATTGGTTTATTTATCAAGAAACCCACATTTAAAGTGTCAAAACCCTCAAGAAATAGTTTTTAGGGTGTAAATACTCTAAGCTTGGCCGTGTCGGTTGTTCCATAGTCCATCCTTGCATAGTCCCAAGTAACAGACTCCCTCTTTGGGTCAGAGTGTTCCTTCATAAGCCATTATTAGGTCACCTCCGTTTTTTATACAATTAAACTAGCTGAGAGCAGATCATAGCTCATTTATATAAAATTTGTGATTAGAAGCACAAAATAAATGTCCCCTTCTTGATAGCGATTAATAGAAGTGGCCACTTTCAACCGTTTTAAATACATTTAAGTTCTGTTCTTCGGCAACTGGTTAGGCAATCTCATTTTTAAAACACACTGAAATTTGGGCCAAAAGCGGCTACATCGTCGTTTATGAATGTTTCCACTTTTGGTCTGGGAAATCCGTTGGGATGATCATCAGCTCATCACGTGGGAGGAATCGAAAGATGACAAGTAAACTCAATAGATGGATGGATGCCCTTCTGCCCGACTTGTCACTAAGAATGGTCGGCAAATTGAAAAAAAAAAGCTTCATTCTTGATCTACGACAGTGAATTGGCAAGTCAATAAATAACTCAACCAATGCACTACAGAAGGATTGAAGGATTAACACTAAAAGGTTTATTTTTATCTAAGATGATTTCAAAAACTTTTTCTGTTCTCTTCTCAAGAACCATGCATCAAACTGAGATGTATTGCCGGGTTGTTCAATCTACAACGAAGATCATCAATTGCAAAGTTTCACAAGAAGAACGGAAACTGGACATCGACTATCATTTCTGAGATCAAATACAATTCATCAATTCAACTCATCGTGACCTACCAAGTCATATTTCCATCCCATTTCTTCCAGCCATACACCTGCGATTAGAACTTTTCAACCGTACACCAGAAGTGTTGTGGAGTACTTGAGTTACGTTGGCATGTTTGAAATCCCAATCGCAATGAAAAATCGACACCGAACGCCTTTTTAAGAAAGCAATTTCGCTGCGCAAGGATGATGATGATGGAGATGGTGTGGTTGAAGCAGGGTAGGACAGGTATTTGAATCAAGATGGGAAGAGAAACACATAATAACTGAGTGAGAGAGTTGCTGAAGCTGTTGAGTATCATGACCATATTTGGTTGCCTGGTTGGAGGAGTCAATGTCCAATTATCGCCTCTCTCACTTCATCGGTGTTTAACCCTCACTTGGCTATTCTACTGGGAAGATGCTGTGAGAAAGATTAAGATTATTGGTTGAGGGTTGAGGGTGACCTCAAAATTGAAGTGTATCTGGGGCAAGGCAAGACATAAAGCCAAACGAATGGATATGAAGTGGGATTGTCAGTCATGCAGAACTTATCTCCAGACCACGAATCTAACAAAGTTTTCCCCTAGCACATGCGATATACGCCGAGGTATCAAACTCAAAACGGGCTTCTTTCTCCATCACCAGGATCATGGGCTAATTTCCACTCATTTTGGCGGAATATCGTTAGAGGTGATATTCCGGTGGAAAATGTCACTGGCCCGCTATGTGAGAAGGGTCGGAGAGAAGATTGTCGTGGACAAAACTAGCGATAGAATTCGTCCTCTTGAAAGAAGTTAGTCAGCCAGCCGATACGCCTGCCTACGAGCTATTTTCTTCAACCGTCACGACAATTCAATTACAAGTAAGAAATAGGGGGGTTTCAAATATCAAGACGACCTCCTGACGCCTGAAAAGACATAGTCAGCCATTTCCACCCAATTGAATATAGACATTTATTATTGAGACGTGGAGTACTGTAGTTTGAGAACTTGAGATCTGTCCATTCAAAAACACTCGAAGAGGGAGTGCGACCATTCCCCATGCAATTGAGTTCAAGCCATTTTTAAACCTCAAGTGTTTGAAAAAGCACTTCATCTTCGAGCAATCAAGGGTCTTCTTACTTTCTTTCCAATCACAAGCCCTGTTACGTACGTGCTTGAGATTCTTCTAGTAGGGGAATTGCTATGTAAGTAGTAGACAATACACAGAGAAAAGACGCATTACAAGTACTTGCCACCACATACTGCAAGTACTTGTCAATCTAATGAACGAGTTCTTATCTTTTAACCCAGTGAAAAAGCTCCACTCTCAACTTAGTTCAAATGTCACAAACACTCTGGGATGGGTTTTTCAAATCCTTTGTACGATTTTTTTCGATTTAATAATCCATAGTTATAAAACCTGGCAAAATTGAAAAAAAAAAGTAGCAAAACAACGTGAGTTTTTAAGTTCTTATTTGGGCTCAAGAATTCTATCACATATAATTTATCTCCATGGAAATAATTTCGTCGTTAAATTACTCGATGGAAATGTCGACCTGAAGACACATGAATTTTTCTCCGTTCTCGTTCTTCAAGTTCCATTCTCCGATGACGTCGGTCTGAAACCCACATATTCGTCATCATGGATAGCAAATCAAAAGAAGTTTTGTTAGCCGCAAATAACTTACCACAGGGAACGTGTCTTGAATCTCGAAATCTGAGATCTCGTAGACAATCTCCTCTCCAGCCTCAACGGGACAATCTCCGCTTGAAATGTCCTGGCAGGCATCCAAGCTGTGGCAACCTCCGGGGAATGGCAAAAACACGCCACCAATGTTGCCTCGCAAGGTACAAGTGAGCTCTTGAGCGGGTTCATTGGCTTGGAAGATGACACGACCGGTCACAATGTCGCCACGATGAACGGTGCATGGAGCCGCTTCACATCCATCCAATTCCACTTGAAAGATTTCGGTTTTGCCCTCTGTGGAGAATGACGAGGGTGAGATCTGGGGGTGGATTTGTTTTGTCCCTGGAACTTACCTCCACAATCGGTGAAGTCAATGGGATCGGCCATGGTGGCGCCGACGAGCAAGACAGTGAGAGCCAAAAATTTCATCATTTTGAAATATCAAAGGTCTTCTTGAAAGCTGAGTTGTTTGAGATTGATTGATTATTGGGCAAGGCAATGAGGGCTGACTTGACTGATTCAAAAGCTTGCATTGAGGCATTTTTATAAGAGATCATCCTGAAGAAACTGATAAACAAATGGGCTGATAATGATGGTAATGATTTGCACAGGTGTGCAGGAAACTCTCTCACGCTCATGAATATTCAATATACTTTGAAAGATTACTTGGAGCTTCCAGATCCATTTCCCTTCGCGAAAATTGGGTAACTCTCTTACCCAATCAAAGAAATATCTAGTCAAAGTGATCGTCGAACTAGTGCACTCGAAATGAGTTCTTTTTGGTAGACGAGGGCTTTATGTACAAAGGTCAGGAAAGCAAGAAGAACCGGGCTGACCTTTTTATCTGAAGCTGGGAGATGATTTTTGAATATTTTTCGACAAGCAATTTTGAGGTCTAGTGATTGAAGCACAATGGGAAAAATAAGGAACATGGTCTTGTAGGCAACTTGTGAATGATTGAATTAAAATTGTCAAGGCCAATGAACTGATCCCTGACCGATACAAGCAGTTTCAGCAAGGCCTTGTATCCATCATGGAACTAAGACTGTGTTTGACCAAATTAAAAATCCGGGCACATTCATACATAGCAAACATTCATATTTTGAACAATTTAGTGACAATGATGGGTGTCAAATCTGTTTTAATGGTTGGAAAAGATAGAAATGTCACGCTTGGGGGAAAGTTATGCTAGTATATGAGCAAAAGATACCAATAATTATGATTATGATTTTAAGTCTTTTGAATCAAGGCAATGCCGGACCTTGGGTCAGCGTGCAAAATACGCTGCTAATTGTAACAATCATGTAAAAAATGTACCAATCCTCTTTCATATACTCAATGTAGTTATAAATTGACAACTTCAGACTTTTTCCTTTTCCCGACTCTAATATACACCTTGCTGGAAAAACACATCACTCTAATTTGGAACTTCAAAAATCTCTGGAGTGTTACACCAAGTCAATGTCAACGGATGAATTCTCCCACGTCTATGAATAATGCGAAAACAGACTTAAAAAGGCATTGAAATTGAAAGATGTGGATCTCCAAATTTGATGAAATAACTTTTTTCTTAATGACAGAACTGTCTTTGAATTGACCAATCAAGTTTTTGCCATCATGACCCTCGTACAAAACTTTCACTATGAAACTCCAAACACTGGTCTTCAGACACATTGCCAAAACAGTGATAGGAAATTTCAAACCAAAAATGTCGTTGCGCTTAAGCATCGCCCTTTACGGACCAAGTCTCACTTGAATTGCTGTTTTACTATTTATTGTAATGTATTATATGAGCTTTAGGAACTTGATCTTTTGTTATATGGTGTGCTGCCCTCCATTTTATGTTGGAAGTACGTATATATAAGTTATTTTTGAAACCTGTTAGTGTCCCCTTGTCTATTTTAAATACGGTACACTCCAGCAACCTTCCTTTCAAGGGCCCTCAGAGTGAACCCATTGAAGTACGCTATAAGCAAAAGTTTAATTTTAACTAAATATCTATTCAATTAGTAGTTTGGGATTACGTCCGTCTGCTAAAGCAAGAAAAAGAATATATTTTTAAAGTTGATTAACGCAATGATGACATTGAATATGATTATTGCTTGGGAGAATCGTTTCATTAAAAGGAAAGCATAAGCAGAATTGACATGAATACCAAAACAAGAATCAGTTTTGACACATTACGATTGTGATTAAAGTGTACTTATATAAATTGAAGAAAACAGTTTTAGTTAGCCTCAGGCAAAGTGTTTTTGAAATTGCTTGACTCAATTTAAAACCAAGGGTGTTTTTTTTTCAAGATCGAGCTCCCCACCCAAAACACGTGCGCTTTATTTTCAAAAAACATACTTAATTTGAGCGCTCATTAGAATGACTAATATTGCTGGAATTTTTGAGACGACGAAAACAAAGTGTTGGGTATAAATGTGCACTTTTTCAAGTTATTTGGACCTCAAGTTAACTTCATACTTCATCGTCTCCTTTTGTCACAAAGTATGCACCATTAAAGTTTTTGAGTTAAAGCACTGAATTTCACTGGACTGAGAGGCTAATGAAAAGAATCATGATCTCTTGTACGTAGGAACAAAGCAATCACGTTCTTCTACAAATAAGACCTTGCTTTGGTTAACTTAAACTTGTATTTCAATTTCAATTTCAGCTTAATCGAACGTCGAAGTCAAAAAGTTATGCTCTCTCAAAATTAGTGCAAATTCTACCGAGAATGAATGAAGTGGCCCTTTTCTGGTGATTGCTTTTCCACAAAAGGGCGAGCTCATTCATTCTATGCTCTCTGCAGTACATAAGTTTGAGAACACCGTCTTTCCCGACACCGTCTTTCGATTGAGCTGAAAAATGAAATACTGTACGTCGTCTACTGAATACAAGCAAGGTTTGGTTTGCAGCAGAACGCAATTGAATTAATCCTTTTGGAGATTAAAATTCTCACCCTTAGCCTCCCACTCCAGCAATTTCAGTGCTTCTTGGGGGCTCTTTTTCAAAACTACCCTATAAGAGGTAGTAGCACTTTTTGTGCTCCTTAAAACATGATTAAGTGCGGAAACCTTCCGACGAGTGAAAGAATTCTAGAATGTATTTTATGGGCTTCGGTTTGTTTTTGATTTGTTATCTGTTGGGGACCAGGTGGTCAAGAGCATCAAATATGGGCGAAATGCTTGCTTGGTAACAATATTTAGAACACAGCTGTTTAAACAAGTGAAATTGAAGGCTATTAATGATCAAAGATATAAGGTACTACATTTGGAAACGTCTACTAATTCAGTAATTGCTTCGCAATGAAAACGCCGTAGCCACAAAGCTTTTAATTGTTCCCAACGTACAAAAGACGATTAAAAATTATGTTTTCTCTTTTGCCAAACGGTGATGTATAAAAATCGTCAGTAAGTGAAATAACTTAAAAGTGCTGTGAAAGAATGTTCACAATAGTGACATTTGTGGACTCTCATAAAAACTTTTTTCCCACCAAGACATTGGAAATTATGGCTCAGGAGGAGATGAAAATCTCTTACTTATTGACCTAAGAGTACTTAATAAGTCCAGTCGTGAAGTAACGTCACCTCTTCCCTTATCAATTTAGAGCTAAGAGAAAGAGGTTGTTTCTAGTGATGTGAAATCTGGGCTTGGGCAAGTTTTTTCACGGGAGGTTGCAAGGTAGGGTCGCCTAAGTGAGATTTTGTGCTTTGCTAACCAACTCAAGCAAACACAAATTTGAGGTAAATTTGCAACCCTGATCCAAAGTTACAATAGTCAGGGGCGCGTTTCTGTGCTTTTTAATGAAAAACCGGTTTGTGAAGATAGGTAGGCAGAAGGGAATACCATTTCACTGAAGGTAAATTGGCGACCCCGGTGTACGATGTCACGAAAAAAAGCTTGCCCAAGCGCCCAAGTCACATCACTAGTTGTTTCGCTGTCGAGCAGAAAATCTACTGTACATATAGGGTTGAAAACAGCTTGTTCTCTCTCTTTGCTCACGTCAGCAATAAGCTGACGCAAGGAGCACTGTATTGTCAAACGCAAATCAGCTTACAAAATTTTGAGGTTCATCAGTTGTAAGTTGTGAACATGTTTTTCTTGTTTTGATTTCTATAGAGTGACGGCACATCATGCGATGACATCTGCCTCCTCTCTATCATAAATAGGGATGGGCAAAAAGTGTAAAAATATTTTTGGTAACATCAACCCATTTATCTGCCTTTTTGCACTTTTCGCCTTTATTTGCACGATTTTTTTACGAATTCGGCCTAAAATGAACAAATTGTTGAGGGTTTGCTATGTTTTCTTTGAAAATGTTTACATTTGGAAGATTTTTTTCAAATTTGAAAACTAAATTTGATTTTACGGCTCCCAGCATAAGCTACCATAGCTTTGATTACTACTACTTCAATATCTAGATCTTCCTCTTCAAGATTGAAAAATAACAAGCAGATGACAAGAAAGTATCTGAAGCTTTTTGTTCCAGAAATTTCAGTTTATTGCGATTTTTTTTAAATTTTATTTGCGCGTTTTTGGTTTTTATTTGCGATTTTGACCTTTTCTGCACTTTATTTTACAACTTTGGGCTGATTTTCGTGCAAATTTTGTTAACCAAAAGCTTCTTTTGATTTGCACTATTTGTCCCTGATCATAAATCAAGACGAGCTTGAGGAAACAAGTTTTTTCAAGTGCCGAAAACTCGAACCCTTATTTCTTGCAAGCTGCTTGAACAGTTTTTCTCTTTGTTTTGATACTGTTGCTCGATCAGCTAATGCAAAGTAAATCCACGAATTACGTGGAGTGGGTTCAAGCAAGGGCGCGTTACCTCGTCCGTGGTAATTTTCCTGAGTGTTAGCCCGGATTGAGTTAATGAAGAAATGCAAATTAATTGGAATTAACGTCATTTTATTAACATAACCTTTAAATCAAAAAGTTCACAAGGATTCAATAACCTATCATTTGATGTCTGTCAAAGAATTGAAACTGTGCTGGTTTATTGTGTTAAATCAAATATATTCAAACTCCTGATCCACTGACTTGCTTTGTGATAATGATTGTCTATCTTTTGTTGATGACAATATGCTTTTTGTCATTGGTAATGTTCAAGGGCACTCTTCACTTTGTAAAATGATATAAATTTTATCGTTAAAGATCGTAACTTTTGTTACATTTTTTTGCAAGAAAATTATATGCCAGTAAAATGGCTCTGAATACAAATTGAAAAGATCCCCGGTATCGAAGTTTCCCAACATCTCAAAAATAAGATGTGTTTTTCCCCCAAACACTGATTGGTGTAGCTAAACTTTGGTTTCGGGTGACTTCGTGATAGGAGACGCTTGAATGCGAATACACATATAATTTTCTGAAATAGACCATGGTTTTCCTTGTTTTCAATATTGGGTAGTATTGGCTAATGTGATGTATTTGGGGCATGTCGGGTGTACGACTCCAAGGGCTCAGGTCTCTCGGAGTTGTCAATCAAGCAAATGGAAAGTGCTGCATATAAAACTTTCTTTGTATGTACATCTTATGAGTTAGTTGTAATTATGATACCTCAAATCGATTCCAAACATATACTCTAGAACTAATTATAAACGCATCCCATTCTCAATTATTATCGCTACATGAGAAGTACAATACCTGCAATGACAGATTCAAATTCAGTAGAAGAAAATCCGTCTCATGTATGCAAATAGCAGTGTGAGAAACCTTTGGCCTGGTTAATACGGAAATTTCAAGAGAGAAAGACAGACATATCTTGCGGATAAAAGCCAGTATCGTTATAAACTCTGCATTTTATATTCAACCTTACAAATGCAATCAATACATAAGACATTAAACAAGCATTGACCAATGCCCGTTTCAAGGAAGTAGAATAAAAAAAGTAACGCGTAGATCATATGTAGCTACCACAACCATCACACCTAACACTCGCTGAGTTAGCTGGTACTCCAAAGTAGAGCCCGAACCACCAAATCAATTCCCGCCGTTACACACGGCCACGCCAGTCCAGAGACTAGTGGCGTTGTTTGCTACATACACAGGCAATCATCTTGGTGAAGACGGATCAGCTGATGATCATTGGAAGTACGACATGCACATAGTCCACAACGAGTCCGTCCTGAGCAGAAACTACGCCGTGGGATTCAGATCTTCAGAGTGAAAGAGCAGCAGATCTTGCAGTTTGCAATAAATTGACCAATACCACCATTATGCTCGATTGGCGTTATATTAGCTCGTTGTACAACTTGGACAATGTCTGGGTGTCCAGATTGTTCATGGGTGTGCCTTTAGCCTTGTTGGTGCTCTTGGCAATGTGGTTAAAGTTTGCTTCCATGGTGCGCAACGGGTATTTCACGGAAGACCCACCGACCATCACAGTGGAAGAGGCTTATTTGGACGCAATGCTCAACGACGAATTCGAAATCATCGATCCCATTGAGGAATGTAATTCATCCGATGAAGGGGATGGTTCCGCCAAGAGAGCTCTGAACTCGCCCTCCTCCAAGAATGAACTGAATCTTTCTCCGACCTCTGAAATGGAACCAAAGAAGGACCTTTAGATAGCCATTGGATCTAGTCAAATTTTCTACCAAGGTTGCATGGAAAGCGTCAGTTCCAAGTGGCGTCTGAAGCAGAATTACCAATTTACTTTACAATATTATTGAAACACATTTCCAATTGTGATAATAAATGTTTACCTTATTACTTGCGAATATTACGAAATACCATAGATTTGAACCAAAATTATTTTCCTCTTCGGCTTTGACATATTTGACATAAGGCATGTTAGTACATTAGCATATACGTAGATACTTCTTAGGAAAATTCGTGATATTTTGCAAGACAAACTTAGATTTTCCCCAAGAGCGATAAAATACACTTCTTTAAAATACACTATTAAATTTTGAATGCTTGAAATTATTTTTTTCTCGCTTAACAGTTTTCTTAATATCGCACGGGGTTTCGAGTGGCTTTTTAGGTTTGGATCGAAATACCGAAAAAAGACATCTTGCCATTTTTTGGACCAAAGCAATTCATGGTGGAACAACTTTACTTTAATTGTATTAAAGATTTAAGTTTTGATCCAAGGAAAAAGTTACATACCTACAAAACCTTTTTATTACAATATTTTTGAAAAACTATTTAATCCATATTTAATGACCATTTAGTTACCTGTTGCATTCAAATTGAATAAAAATGCATTCATCAGCGGCTGAGTTATTTGGGTTCGAATGGTGCATTTTTGATCCCAAAAAGTCGTGATCAAATTTTTGAGCCAATAACCCATGAACAAGTTTGGTCGGGGGATTTTTCCAGGGATTGCAGGATCCAAAGGGTGATGGGATTACCGCAGAAGGAATGGTGAAAACGAAATCGATCACGGAAATGAGGACATGCTTGCCCTAATCAAGACAAGATATTGATTTGTGACTAATGTAAAGCTTAAGTCGTCTTTCGTATCAGTGACTCAGATTGACGTAATAATTTTATTCCCTTAGAAGATAAGGCATCCGAGTTTTGCCTAATAAACGAAATACTTGCTATAAAGCACCAGCTATTCAAAATAGTCCTCATTTTTTGTTGTTCAGCATGTTTCCAAATAATAACGCCTCCCAGAGCAATTTCTCTGGTTACCCACAAGTTCCCCCTGGATCATCCGTGACGAATCAACAAGGCTATCATCCCGGAAACGTTCAGCCATACTCCTTTTCTGAAGGACAAGGCGGAGGAATCCCGTCATCACCTTGGATTGGGAATGCAAGTGGTGGGAATGGGAACCCTCCTCTTTCAGGCTATGATAACCCCTATCCAAGTGCAAATGCCTCAAACTCAATGAATTCGCCGTTTCAAAGCTTTGGGGGCCCACCCCAACAAATGGGTCCCCAAGCTCAAATGGGTCCCCGAGCCCAAATGTTTCCCCATGCCCCAATGGGAGCCTATTCTCAAAATGGTCTGCAATCGCAAATGGGTCCCCAGGGTCCAATGGGACCCTATTCACCAAATGTTCCACATTCACAAATGGGTCTGCCAAGTTACGGGCTTTCTCCTCCCGGAGTTAATCCAAGTGGTATGGGTGGAATGCCCAACCCAATTGGTATGCCTCCTCCTCCAATTGAGAATTCAGTGGTCGGATACTTGCCAATTCACAAGAAGAACAAACCCCCTGGAATGAGCGACAAAGAATGGAAGAAAGAGATGAAGGAACAAAAGAAGGCCGCCAAGATGGGGATGCCCGTGGGACATGTCTCGGCTGGAGGTATACCCGTGGGAAAACCCTCACTTAAAAAGAAACACTAATTAGGTAACATGAAACTATTCATCAATTAATGAAAGAAACAAAATAGACTATTGAAAGAAAATGTAAAAAGGTGTTTTATTTTCCATACGATTACATCGACGATCGATTTGGTAATGTGATACTCAAATGTGGTATTTGTTTGCTTTTTAACTCACTTATAAATATCTTGTTTGGGAGTAGGAGTCGATATCGATTATGGCTTTGATTGCTATGATAACCATTTTCATCTAGAGTGTACTAGCTACCAAATTGCCACGCCAAGATTTCAGGGAATCTAACATGGGGTGGTGAAATTTAATGTGCCAGGCTCTGACTAAGATCCCGAGTCGTCTATTTCTTGGCACATTGATATTCATCATGACAAAAGTGTTTTGTTTTTGTCAACGTGAAACGTCATTCTTCGGTACATAAATGAACTAAGTACTGATCACTGGAGTAAGTTGTATCATCAATTAGAAATCATAATAGTAGCTGTTGTTGCAGAAGAAGAAATAGAAGTAGCAGCAGTATCAGCATTGAATTGGTGAGTAGCACAGAGAGATCAATTTTCACTGGAAAAGTTTCATCCGTCCAAAGCGGTTCTTTGTCACTTCTTTTTATTGGCTTTTTCGGCCTTCTTCAACAAGCTGTCTTTCCGTTTGCGCTCCTTTTCCATTTCCTTCTTGTCCTTATCGTACAGAGCCTTGAGCTCCTTGATCTTTTTTCTGACTTTCTCTCTCTCACTTTTGTTCGTCACACCCAAATCACGGAGCCCGTTATTATCTAAACTGAGAATGTCTTCATCACTGAGCTCACTATCCATGAAATAAGTCAAGTAGTGTCGCATTTCCATGGCCAATAACCACTGACACAACTGGAAAATGAAAGGAAAACACGCGTCATGAGCGCAAAGCTTAAATTTTAAAAAATATTCATTCTCATTCCTTATACCTGTTCTTTCACCATTTGCACTATGACGGAGGATTGACTATTGATCGATCGATCGATGTGACCTTGAAAATTGGGGTCGGATCCGGCTGCATTTGACCTCAGACTGTTGTTGCTTCCCGTCCCTGAACCTCGAGGTGAGTTGAATTGAGGAACAGTGGGGCCGGTCAACTTGGGAACTTGTGGAGGTGGGACGGGGACCGCCACCGGGATCCCCCCAGGGCCCATGGAAGAATGAAATGAGGTTCTGTATTCGGGAGGAATAACGCCGGTATCGCTTGGTTCTGAAAGAGTTGAGGTTCAATCCTTAACAATTACGCTATCATTCATTGGGCATTTAAACGAAGAACAGGCCTCCCAAAGGTTAGAAGTTTTGTGAACAAATGTTAAAGGAACTAATACGATATTATTATGATGTGCCACAAACTATTATCATACCAATATGTGATGGTTTATAAGCCAGTGGTTGCTTTTGGTGAAAGGCGGCTTGCTGTTGTTGTTGGAGCATCATTTGCTGATATTGATATTGTTGTTGCTGTTGTTGGTGGTGATGGTGCTGTTGTTGCAACAACAATTGTGCTTGGGAAGTTGGAGTCTGCTGATGTGGGTGGTGATGCGACTGACTCTGATTCTGACTATGAGGATGAAGTGGAGGAGGTCCGTCCCCCGCATAGCCTACGGTCGAGGAGTGATGATGATTGTTACTCTCAACACTACTATTGTGACCGCTACCATTTGGGTTGTTATTATTACTAGTGTTATTGCCGCTGCTAGTACTAGTAGCATGATGTGAAAGTGGTGGAGGGGGTGGGGGAGCCTCCATGAGGGTGGTCCGAGAAACGACAGGTGCAGTGGTCGCACCTACGCCGGATGACACGGGAAGACGAATATTGTGCTGTGGATGATACGGACTATGGGGGGGTGGGAGGGCGTGCCCTAAGCGGACACCTAAGCTAGATGGATGAGGAGCCATCTGAGGACTATTACTGACATACACGGTCTGCACAGTGTTGGAAGCGGAAGAAGACGAAGACATGGTGGACGAAACCGAGGCGCCGAACCCGGGATGAGGGTAATTCGGGTACGGCGGAGGAGCCCGTGCTGGATGGTGATGGGGTTGATGTTGTTGAGCTTGATTTGGACTGGGGAATCGAATGGGAATGGGGTGGGATATTTGATGCTGAGAAGGAACGTGTTGGTGAAGATGTGGGTTGCTCGGAGGCAGACCAACTTCATTGTAAGCCGAGTTAGGGGAGTGCTTCTGAGCGATGGCCACCGAATGATGGGGATTTGTGGCATGGATGTGTGGTGGTGTGGCCTGATTCGATCCCAAAGACGAAGAGGACGATGATGACATGTTGGTAGACATAGGAGGCGATATCTTTCGCACTGTTTTAGAAAATCCAATCGACGACGACAATTGGAGAAGAGAAAAAAAGAGAAAGAGACCAGGGTTTTAGTCAAGGTTGAACGCAAACACACAAAACACAAACACGGGGCCGTATTGAATTATTATTTGAACACGTTAATGCAAAATCCCATCATTTTTGTCGTCACAATTTCATGTCGACATAAAAAGGGACGAACATCATGATCCCACCCCACCCACCCCATTATACCCTAAAATATTAATCAAAAAATGTCTCACCATTCTCATTGGCAACTTTGACAGCATGCTCCATACTGGTCATAATGCTCTCAGGGACGAAAGCATTCGAATCTCCAGGCATCGATGTCGAGGGATTGTCTTTATTGTTTCCGCTCCTTCGACGTTCTTCCAAGCGAGACTTCAGTTGATCAGCCATGGTCACGCCCCCGGGCGTGACGGGTGAAGTGCCAAATCCCGGTAAAGCCACGCCTCCTCGAGGCCTACTCCAAGTTGGCGAAGCGGTGGTGGGTGTCGACGAGGCAATTGGAGTCTTATCTTGAACCGGTGACGAAATGGGGAGATTCTCATATGTCGATTGGTTCTGACCATTTTGAAACTCGCCCAAGTAATCGGGTCTCGTGAACTCAGGTTGCTGTCCTGGCAATGGCATGGGAGCTTTTCCAAAATGTTGCCGAACAGTGGTGGCCGTGACTTGGGTGACAGTGGAGGTGGTGACAGCATGGAAACCAATGTCACTTGCCGGCAAATCCCCTTGAAAATCTCCCGACCCGTGATCCATATCCGTGACACTTTCAATCTGAAAACAGTTCAAAAGTCAATTTCAAACTTATATTGGCTAACGACACACGAGAATTACGAGATTACCGTGCTCGAGGCTGATAATGAACGTCTTAAAATGTTTGTCCGAAGAGCATCCATTGAGGGCTTGCTTCTTTGAGCGAGAGCGCTTTTTTGGGCCAATTCCGCTTTGGATTTATTGGCAGAAATGTCGAGCAAATCGTGAAAAGGGATGAGCTTGTCCAATTCGTCTTTGATGGGTCCACTACTACTGATACTGATGTCCTCTAATTCGGTTTCCGAGATATCCTCATCCAGATGAAGGCCCATGGACTAGAAAACACAAGGGTATTTATATTCATCCGGCAAAACAGACAGTATCTTGTTGGCCATTGAAATGCAAACAGAAACGAAGTTGGTACAAATGAAGGTCCATTACAACGAACAATACAAGGGACAGACCATTTCAAACTTAGAGAATTGTTCCGACAAGATCCGCTAAAAATTAGTCACAAGCATAGACAGGGAGGAATAACGTCCGACCAAAAAGGAAACAATGCGGAAAGAAAAGTATACGGAGTGCCAGGAGGTTTTAAATTGAGTTATGCAATTGATTTGGTTTCTAAATCATATGTGAAAATGGTTTCTTTATCACTTTTTACCGACATTGTTTTTACCCGCCACACTTACCTGTCAAAGGCTTACTAAACAAGAAGAATCAATCTAAATTGATTTACGAGGTCGTTCAAAGGATAATAATACAATGTACGGAGTTTTGCCAAATTTGGGACAATATATGGAATGCCTTTAACTTAAACGGGGTTTCCATTTGGTCATCTAGTATCGAATGCTTCCGTTTTGAGTTCATCAGCAAAAAATATTGAACAGCATTTCCTTAGGTTTGCTGTGCTTTTAGGGGAATAATTAAGGGAATAATTTGATGACAAGAAAGCAAGCGAAAACAATTTAAATTACGAATAAGCGGAAGAGTGAACCAATGAAGCCTCTAAATTCTACGATGTTATTGTCGTTGCGGTAGTATTCCAAGCAAGATTCGAAAAGGTACTCAAAATCATTTCAACATCTTTCACGGGTTGACTAATGATTAATACTTGTAACAGGAAATGGCATTCTATCCTATCTATTATGTTGGACTTGTCTTGTTGGACAAAATTGTCTTCTATCTTACTTGGCTTTGACTAGAGAAATCCGGATTGTTGGCCTTGGTTAGAAGACTGTCCTCATAGGGCAATCGGACGGGCATTCCGGCATTCTTTTGCGTGTTCACAAGCTCTTGTTCAAGTTGGATCACACGGTCGGTAAGGAGACGATTTTGCTCTTGCAATTGGAGCGAACGGAAGCATTCGTGGCGTTTTAAGCCGGCAATCACCTTCTTGGCTTGGATATATTTCCGACGGAGCTCCTCGAACTCGCGCTGTAAGAAATTATCATGATGATGAAGAAGAAGCAAGTCGAGCGATTGTGATATCGAAGAAGGAAACCATACTTCTAGAGCTTCTTTGGCAGTTTTGTCGCTCTTCTCAGACGTTGGGCTCTCTTGGTTTGAGCTGAGTTCTTCCTCTTCTTTAGATATATCCGTCAACTAAAACAGGGCGAAAGTTCATTATCAATTATGGTACAACTGATCGGTTCCGTAAGAATAATCATCAAAACACTTCGAGCTATACAATTGCCAGGCAAATTACCACTACACATTATCCCTATTCTATTACACCTTTCGATGTTGATAAGCTTACTTTGGATTTGATGTGCTCCATTTCCTCTTCAATTTCCGTATTCCTGGTTTGAGCCTGAAAAATAAAACAATCCCCTTTATCATGTCATGATCATTTTCGAGATTCACTGGCATGCCGGCAGATTGAATTACCTCTTCGAGTTTGATCTTCAACAAATTAATGTCCTCGGGACTGAAATTGGGTAAATTTTGAGAGTCACCCGAGCTGTCTTTGCCCACAAACATATGATTAGCTTCCACGTCCGGCGTGGTGGCCAAAGTTTTGTCATCCTCTTCCTCTTCGTCTTCGTCGCGACCTTCCTCGGCCTCATCAAAATCTTCGAGAAAATCATTTTGACCTTCCTGAGGTTGAATGGTATGCTCTCCTTCGACTGTGCTTGAATTGGTGATCGAGGTTGGGTCCTCACTGGAGTCCAGACTAGCTTCCCGTTCCAATTGAGCCATGAGCTCACGCTGACAATCGGCTCTCTCCTTGTCGGCCTGAATGTCAAAAAAGTACGAACATGCATCATTAAACAGTTTTTACTTGCATTTTTTCTTTTTTTTTATTATGTAGGCCAGGCTATATTATATGTTTATGTGTAGATACTAATCTCTCACCCAGTAATCCTGATACTAACGTTAACGAATGAAGCATGAAAGATTGTATAGGTGATCACTTATAATGATTAATACCAAAAACTCTAACACGAGTGGGTGGGGAATAGGCTTACCCATGATTCAGAGTCCTCGTCATCATCCTCCGGAGCAGCAGGCTTATAAGAGAGATCCTGAGTTTAAAACTTTGTAAAGCTTGCTGGGTTTGCCCTGGTACTCCTTTTTAGGTCTAATGTGAGCTAAAGATGCTGATCTCACTCTTACAATGCAATCTGAAAACCCTAGACTGACTGACTGACTGACTGCTTGCTTGCTTGCCTACCTAGTACCTACCCACTCTGATTCGCCTTCATTATTGCGTACCTCCAAACTCGGATGAGCATAATGACAAAGCGAAAAGTAAATGACTTTGGCAAGTTGAACCGAGGGATGTTTTCCTTATCCACCCTTTCCGCCTCAAACGGAAAAAAACGAGATTTCGCAATTTTGAAATACAACAGAGCCCTCTAATTGTTAATCATTGTCGACTTCACAGCTAACCAACATCAAGTTTAAGATATTACGAGAATAGGGGTTCTAATTCATATGTTTTGTCTGATTAATATTTTGAGCGACTGAACCATGGTTAGTACGTACCTCGAGTGACTGTCGGACAAGTTGTGCCACCTCACTATTTTCCGGGTCCTTGTCACGGCCAATGATGAATTGCACAGTGCCCGAGGTGTTTCGGAGGACTGATGCGGCATACACTTGAGTCACGCCCACCAAGGAATTGCCATCCACTTCAATGATCTGATCGTTGACTTGAATGCGACCATCTCGGTGAGCCAGTCCATTGGGCGTGATGGTCTTGATAAAGATGCCAAGCTTTTCCAAGCCTGCATCCGCACCAACACCCATGCCAATGATGCTCAACCCGAGTCCATCTTTGCCCTTGTTGAGCGTCACGGGAAAAGTGTCCATTTTCTCGACCCGTTTCTCGAGCTCATATTCGGCAGAGGCCGCCACCGGATCCACGTCCTCATTGCGACGATCGTATTCGTCGACACCAAAGGTGGAGAACTGGCGAATTCCCTCAGTTGAAAACCGAAGCTTTCCCGGAGGTTTGTAGAAATTGTCCGGCAAGCGTTCACGGGCGGAACTCTCATCGATGGCTGCGATTTCAAACCAATAGTGACCGTCAGAGAAGTAATGCACACCATTCTTTTTGTCGTGATGCACTTCATAAATTTTTTCGGGCACAAACCCACTGGAAACAGGAGACAAAACTCCGGTCACATTGGATTTTGACTTGGCTTTAGGTTGCTGAACCGACGATTCATCTGACACATAATCCGAGCTCGCTGGCTCTTGAGATTTGGAGCGATACACTAAACTGTCGAGCTTATCCAAAGCCGATCCAGTTTCTACTTGTTGGGCGTCAGCCACGGGTTTGGCGGATGGTGTCAAGGTGTATGACTCGATTGAACTCCCGATATCGGAAGAAGTGCCGGGCTCGTGGTCCTCGTCTTTGGACTCAAACGGAAGCGGAGGAAGGGCCTTATCCGGAGGCGACAACAAGGCCACGACCTCTTTGGCTTGCTCGTCAGAAAGGCGCTTTTCGCTCAACTCCGTGCTCAGAAGCTTCTCCGCCTCCGTGGGTGTCATTGTGTCGACAGAGCCATCAATAGATGCGTCTGGTGGAAAAGCTGTGGAATTGCGATCATTGGGCCCGCCCATAGTTATGGGTGTGTTCCGGAAACCTCCATCATTGTACCCAATTTGACCACTGGAAATGGTGGGATCAAATTGAATCTCATCTTGGAGGTCGTCAGTTTCGGAGGATCCGGAGTCGATGCGCTCACGGCTGCCGTGGTTCAATCGAATCACGGTTGTGCTGGCCTTGCTGGAACTTTTATCACTACTTTCATCGGGGGAGAAATTCTCACTAGCAGCTAAACTGGCAGGAGGTCCGTATCTGGATGAAAGGTTCAGCCTGGTTGGCTTTTCGACCACAGCTCGATTCACCGCTTCAGCCATGTTCACCTTGAAAGCTGGAGTCTTGTGGTTCTTAGAGTCCATCTTACTTCCACTGAAAGAGAGGTCTTCTTCATCTTTCACTAAAGCTTCCGAGACGTCTTCATCAGCAAATGGAATGGAACTCCCGTTCCGAGCTCCACTTGACCTTGAGCTGGCACTGGATTTGGAGGAGCTTGAAGTGGAGGATGCGTCACTGGTTCTGCGCTTGGGGCCATCGAGCAACTCTTCAATTTCTCTCTCGTCGATGGCATCTACGCCGGAGGTCAATTTCTCGAATTCTTCCTCGAATTTCTGGCTCTCTGCGGGTTCGAGGCTACGAAACAATGAGTTCTCGTCGACAGATTGCTGGTTTTTCGAATGAAATGCTGACTCGGATTGTTGGAGTGTTTGGTGCTCTTGACAGACATCATTCTGGATCTCCCTGCGGTGAGTTTCCACCACTTCACGCTTGGTTGTTAAAGTTGCATTACTGGCGGACACTTCATAAATCCGGGTTTGATTGGCGGAAGAGGATGAATCCGAGCTCACTAACGATGACAGCTCACTCTCATCACCCATAAGCTTGTTGGAACGGAGATCATCCAAGGATTTGAATTCAAATTCCGACGAATACGGGGGATGATTAGTCGTGTTACTGGCACTGTTATTGGTCATTGTGACACTGGAAGTGGAAACTGGCGTTGTTCGCGTTGTTATTGAAGCTGTCGCCGTGTAATGCTGGTCTTCTTGGCCCTGGTGATGATCCGCACTCTTGCTGAACGAGAATTTCTTCACAATATCTGGTGTGGGCTTGGGCGACACTGGTGGAGGCCTGGCTGCTGCATTGGTGCTTTGGATATCTGCAATGGCACAGAGAACAAAAACCACATTAGACACTCATCATTCACAATGACTTGATCCATCTCGGTTGGCATGGAGGCAAAATGGCCCACCTGTTCTCATGAGGGCCAGAAATCATGTCTTTAGCGTGAATTTCTCACAAAGGAACAGACTGACTGAGGGGACACTCCTGAACAGGCGAGTAGGGAAAAAACCGAAATTATTTGGAAGTTTTTCTACGGCGAACGTCCCAAACAGTTTGTTGAAACAGATTTGAAGACTGACGGCAACTCTGTGATTAGAGCACCACGCACACATCCAATTCTCAAAGCAATCTGCCCTTGGAGGACGAGGAAGAAGAAGAAGACCATGATGAAGGTGCCAAGCAAGATGTAGATAATGATCATCATAATCATCATCAAAATAACCATCAACATGACAATAATAATGATAATAACAATGATAATGATAAAGAACCCCGCCTGCCTACATTATATTGCATATAAGAAAAACATATCATGGTGTAAGAAACACACAACCCCGGATGACCAAATTGAAATTGAAAAGAATCCGCATTAGCCCTTTCAAAATTCAAGTGTCAAATGTGACCGTGTTGATCAATTCAAGATGGTATACTGTTCAATAATAATAAAAAACATCAAGGTCGTAGAGTGTCGAAAATTTCATTCGAGCACAGAAAACAACAAATACAGCAAGAATGCCTAAAATAGTTGGCCTTGTATTGTACTTGAAGAGCGATTTTGGTCCTCTCCCAAAATTCCGACTACAAATTCTCACCATCTTTGACGTCGCAGATGGCAAAGCAGACGTCGAGCATGAGTTCTGGCATTATTCGTGCGCCCCGCTATCTAATCAACACACTCGACAACAATTCAACAGAGCAAACCCCAATATTCAAGTATACAACGCGCGCAACAAATACTTTGTTAAATGATCAAGTGATGAAGAACAAAGGGCTGATATAAGTAAGGCTTGGCCGAATGGCGACTGAATGCAAACAGGTACGGATACTACAATCAAAAGTCATCATTGCGACGGTACGTTTAAGAATATCTAAAAACTTTCGCAATTTTAGAGATTGGGCCAAAAAAAAAGACATGTTCTTTGCGTTTTCTTGAAGTCCTCGTGCCAGCATTACCATATCAGCGGGTTTGATAGCTTGACTAATGCAAAGTTAAACTCCTAAAGATTGTCATCAATGGATATGTGATTATGTGAAAACTGAACAATTAAGACCAGTAGTCAAAGGAAATCAATGAAAACATCAATTCGCTGTATAATGCAACAACAGTCATTCATTTCTCCTGATTTTATTGAATGGCATATTTCATAAAAAAGCAACTTTCAATGCCTTGATTTTTACTTAGACAAGCAACATCATGACCATCTTTGTCTTTGGTTTCTAGAAAGTAGAGCTTGTTGGTATTGAATTCAAATTCAATTTGCGGTTCACGGCCTCTCAAAATCTGGAGGAGAGAAATCTGCGAAATCTGAAATCATTTTACCAAACGTCCTTCGTGGTTAGCCGAGTTTTAAACTCGTATTTCCCTTCTGTTCAGTTCAGGAACAATTGAAGTTACTATAAAAGAGGAAACAACCGAAAACTTTCTTTTAACAAGGCGTCGGTTAGCATCGCACACTCTTCTCGAAAAGCGAGATAATCGTCAAATATAGTGGTTTTCAATCAGCCATTGTGTGAAGTTTCCATATCACTCAAAACGCCATTATTACCGAAAGATTGTCGTTAACAGACGCCTACTCTCACCTATTATTGTATCCGTAAATCCTAGCTGTCTTGTCCAAAAACAGTACACTAAAATGTAATTCGCCCCTGAAAATTCCATTCACAAAACGGTAAACACGGTACCATAGTTTATAAACTTTTCACAAAACGCGTCATCACTATCACTACATGTGAGAACTCAGGGAACCAAGAGGAAAAAAGATATGGATTTCTTGTCTCGGCACCAACACCACACAAACCCCCATCGTTGAGCTTATGACTTTAAACTCTCATGCCTTTATTTTTTACCTTCGAATTTGCTGCGAAATGAGGACACTTTTCCGGTCGTGTTGGGCGTGGCAGTCTTCGCACTCATTCCGGATGTAGATGAATGGGTGTTCGGAGATCCGGGGCCAAAATGAGAAGGCGGGTCTTTGGATTTAGGGCTTTGAACAGGCGACAGTGATGGTTCTTTCAAGTCTCGTTCATCCTTGTCATCACTGAAAATACCCAAAAATGAAACATGAGAAACATATAGGTCACTGACGGCCAAAAAGCCTTGGTAAACTGTGAAGTGGCATATAAGGTTTCACTATCAAGTGTAGGAGTCCACTTGAATATCACGGATCTTGGTGTATCCGGTTTTGTAAAACACTTGGTCAAGACAAAAGAAAATATTTCAAGATTGTTGGGCTTACTTTGTCGGTAAGTGGTCATCGGGAGATCTGGTTGGCGATTTTTTCCAGTTCCGGATGTAATCCTCGATAGAATCCGATGCATTCGAAGCAGTCGCACTTAAAGGCCGACGATCTCCTGGTAAATCCAAGTTCGCAGACGGGGTTGTCTCTTCAATGATTGGAGATGTTGGGGCGGGCGAGGTCGATTTGGGCGGTTCCTCGACTCTTGACGAAAGTAAGGAAGGGGCGTTTCCACTCTTAACACTGATTCGCCTGGACGAATCCACACTTTCGCTGGTGACATCAGTGCCATTATTATTATTAATGTTGTTATTGTTTGTGGAATGAACATTAAAAGACACATTGCCATTGGTGTTGCTAGTGGCCTTGCTTTGGTTGGTATTCATCCAAGGCCTTTGGACCCGCTTCACTGGATGATGATCGGGCTGATCTGTTTTGGTTTGACTCAACTCGTTTTGCTTTTGCTGGAATGACAAACGCCGACTCTTGACCAGCCCAATGGTCTCAGTCAAGCCATTCTGATAGCTGGACGAAGAAGGCAAGGAACTATTGAGATTGCCATTCATGTGGCTGCCTGTAATCCCTTCCGTTGTGGGTGATGGGGTACTTTTAGCTCGGCTTGGGCTCCGATCATTGTTCGAAATTGTCGATGCACTCAAAGGACTGGATGATCGGGATCGAAAGTAGGCGGTACTTTGCTTGAAGCCCATATCAACCACCCCAGTTCCTCCTCCTCCTCCTCCTACTCCCATCACATCACTTCGACCCACACTAGAAGAGCGGGAGGTGGGGCTCGAACTGCCCTTCTTGGGAGGAAGCGTTGAATTGTCTAGCTCCTCTGCACTTCCCATCTTCTCAAACATGGCACGAGCCGTGTTAAACCTGGCATGATGACTTTCCGTCCTCGTCACGGGTTTCTTGGGAGATGATCGAAGTGGAGAGATTCTTTCCGAAGAGCTTCGGTCGTCGGACATCTCGGAAGCAGCTCGACTTGAACTCCGCACGGTGATCTCAGAGGTCTTCCTAGTTGAATTCACGGATGACCCTGCTTCAGCCTTCTTCGCAGGGTCGGAAGAAGAGGAAGACGAACGAACTGTGGAAGTCGACGAGTGAGTCAATGTCGGAACTGACGGTGTTGTCGAAATGGTTGAAGAAGTATCCAGGCTAGATTTCTGTTGAAAGCGGCTAGCGATGAGGGACACATGACCCTCTTTGACGGGCTTGGCAATCAGGGGGGATCCATCAGCCAAGGAATGGCTACTTCGATTAGGCTGAGGTTTCATCTGTAACGAACCCAATACAAGTTGAGTATTTAGCAACGACTTGTGGGCGTAGACCACTGTCATCAAAAACGTCTTCGTCAGAGGCAGAATTATTAGCTCAACTTTTGATTTCCTTGCACCTTTACATCGATCATAAGGCTGATAAGATAGGATCAAATGGGACTCGAACTTTTTCTTTTCAATCATTTTTCACTTTGTTTCCTTTTTATTCTAGAACATTACTGGGATTGTTAAAGTCGGCCACTTTGAAACATGACTTTACTAATTTCAAAAAGTTAATTTCATGTCCCTGAGAATTGACAAAGAGTGTTTCTTCATTTGGAAGTATCGAATCAATTCACTTACGACGTCCTTGCTGCCCTCGAAAGTGGATCTTCTTTGAAGCACTGAAGGGGCGTGTCCAGATGAGGACGATGTCGACGTGAGGCTGGTCGTGGTCGTGGTGGTGGAGGAAGAAGAAGAAGATAAGCTTTGGTGGATGAAGTGATGATGGTGATGGTGTTGCAAGTGAGAACTCGAATTCCTAAGACCTGGAGGGCTACGAACCTCGGTGTGAACTGAAGTCATGGCCGTTATGCCTGAAATTGATTAGAGAGAAAATACTTAAAGCAACTGTAGGTATTGCGATGAATCAGTAATGTAGCTATTTGTTTAGCGAGCCAAAGCAAACGAAATCTCTAAGCCGCAAAGGCATAATAGGTCATATCAACATATCTAGAGAGCCTGACATATCACTGATTAGCATTTATAGAATCAGTTTTTAAAGTAAGGGTCAAAATTTTGAAGTATTCCGATTGCGGGCATCGAATCGCATGCATGAGATTCACAGAACTTACGATAAGATACACGCAACTAACTACACGTACCAGCACGAATATTCTACGTGTTGTTCTTGCAGAATAATTCGTTGCAAGGATACGCAAATGTCAGTGTTGCTCTTGCCAAGGCCACTCTTTAAAAAAAAAGGATCCTTATCTGGTGTTGTCAAAAAGAGCCACGGCGTGGTCATAGCAGATAAAATAGATAGACACACGGCCAATATATGACAAAACGGTTGGTTCACAAAAAGTTCTAGGAAAGAATTGCTCTCAAATCCATATCTCATTCAAATATCTCAGTCACTGCAACGGAGAGATATAGAATATTTTCGTGATGTACCGAGATGCAGAATTAATGAATGGCAAAGCTAGCGATCCTGATATAGAGACTGGCCGGCAAAATCTATGGAAGCCCGACCAACACAGGCTGTCTGTGAAACCTTACTAAAGTGTGGAAAGCGCAAGTTCACGATCAAAAGAAACTTTTTCTTGTCAGAAACTCATGTAAACTATTTAGCTCATTTGAAAGCCAAGTGTCATTGGTGAAAATCCTCATGCCTGCTGCAAAGTGTCTAAAGTATTTAACATTACACGTTTCACCTTCTTGTTGTATTTATTACCATTTGAGACCTCAGCAAAGTCCAATGTCGATTTCGTAAATTTCATGCATTTTTCATATCAGACTGAGTGATGCTCTTGAAGAAATTGGATATCGATTAGCGTTCCCTGATCTTCTCAACAAAAGAATCAACCATTCGTTTTGGTAGTATAAACACCCCACATCTAAGATCACATTCAATGTTCTTCCATACAAATATTTAAAAAAAGGCTGCGCTCACAGAGGAGTAAACTTACATGGATGCGTTGTAGTTTGTCATTATTATCAAAAAATGTGACAATTTCATTTGTTGGGAGCAACGAACAGTTCACTAATTTTTGACATGTAACAACTCGCCGTAGGAACTTTGGTGAACCTAAAATGCGGGCTCAGATTGAGCCTGTAGAATGCCAAGTCCAGTACCATCTTTCATTCACCTCGTCGATCAATCAATATTCAAACGCGTGCTTTGTGACCGACCAAAATGAAAAGCCAAACGAATTTCAATCGTTTCGCTCCCACGCAGAATTCAATTATCTAGAAAATGAGCGGTTTAGAAGTGTTTGCTAATCGCTTAGACGTGCCCTAAGCAAAGAATAGTACACCTTTCAACTAAAGCTTTTTACCGATATACTCTTGAGAAATATTGGCAGTTCATGTCGATATTAGCCGGTCCAAGCACTAAATTGGACAGATCAGGGGAAAGTAGAACGAATCAGAAATTTAGCCGTTTTCAGCACTACGTCAAGACGATTAAGTATGACACATTTGATATTTGATACAGCTTTTACAACAGGACTTCAACAATGAAATGCTCGGAGAATTTCCCCCCATATCATGGGAACAAATGTCTGCCTTCAGGTCAAACAAACTTTCATTGCCTAAGCCAAACTGGTGAGGACTCCAAAACCAACCGACGACGTTAGTCACAGCTGGGCATTCGACTACATGTACATGTACTGAAACTCGGAGCTCGCTCCAAAGAGGCCCCCGTGCACTTACTTGCAAACCTTGTAAACAACTATGAGGCACTTTCATTTCACGAACCTGACATTTGAAAACACCCGGCTGGCGTTCACAATAACGAGGATCAAGTCGCTTTAATTGGTTCGCAAAGCTTCCTGTGTTCTTCAATCGGGAAAAAAAGAAATTCTTTGGAACGATTCTTTCTTTTTCAAAGAGAACCCCCGCCCTAGTGGGAGCCTTTTTGAGCCAACGATGTTGCAAAACACGTTGAACTTAACCACAATCATGTTTTTCCTCATTACCTTTAACTTGCCGACAGTGCTAAAGCCAATAGTTTGAGTTATCATCATGGTCTCAGAAGGTGAAGCCCATTATTTGGCACAGAGCATTTTCGGGTCGAACCAGTACCGACTTCCAACATTTGACTGCGACGACTCCCAACCGCAATAACCCCAAAGCAGAAACTGGCCTTCCTTCTCGTTTTCTTGGATGGAAAGGTAAGAAAGAATGAAAGACGAGGGGATGGATGACGATGATGATGATGAAGTCCTTGCAAGAATAAGCAGACGAACAGCGAACATTTGACCTGGATAGGAACCATTCCATAGAACGTAGTGAGACCAACTTGGTGCTTTGGCTTTGGCTGCAAACTGCAGAGCAATGATGTCCAGGTCTAGGCCAAAGACGGACGATACAAGCTTTTTCTTCTTCTCCTCCTCTACCACGTATATTGCATTCCAGAACACGGCTGTATGCCAGAAAATGGGCGATGGGAAATGATCTCTGATTTCAGATCTTTAGCTTTTAGGCAGAAAGGAGAAAACTAAGACGTTTCATATTTACGATCAGTCATCTTTGTCCGGACTGGTCAAATTATTTAAACCCGGCTTTATCAGGTGGGCTGTTTTTTGTTCAAGCACTTTCAATCTTTTGTGGGACTGCAGCAAATGAATCCCTCCAAGATGGGATACTCAGAGGTAAAAACTAGTCCAGAAGGTCATTATTAGACAGTGGGAGGAAATGGAGGAAAATATTATTCATGGAAGATGAGTTGGTCGCCGAAACGAAGATATTTCTCTGATGTTGCAAGAGGAACCTACGTATGGAAAGTGATTGCACGATCTCGTTGTAACGACCCTCGTCAAAATGAAACACTTTGCCTCATGTCTTCACGCAAAAATTGTAGAGTTGTAGAGACGGTTGTGGTATGTCCTTCAGCACCGCCATATGTTAAACCAGGACCTGGTTGGTTGAACGACTTCTTACGAGGGATATCCAGACTAGAGGTAGACTGGGCCTAAAACTCGTCAGCAAGTGCGATTTTTAGATACTTGATAAAGAATTAAAATCAAGATTCATCTCTTATGAGCAGATGTTATGTTACATGATTTGTTGTAAGGCATCCATGTTCGATTTAATTAGACAAGGTATGTTGGGCGACCCCTGTATACATAGAAAATAAGCCTCAAAAGCGAGCAACAAGTCAAAAATCAAGTACACTGTAAAGCCAAGACGTTTCACATCAAAAGTTACCACTTTTTTTGCCTCAAATATTCATCAAATATTGGTATGGGTGGTTGAACAACGTCTTAACTTTCCAACATAATGGATCTTATCGTGTTTCTTGCTCTTGACATCGATGTTCAAAAACGTGCAGGGGTCGCCCAACATACCTTTTCTAAATAAATCATCACTATGAACTGGATTACCTGACAACAAATCATGTATAATATCATCTCCTCAAAAGATATATATCTTGATTTTGATTGTTCATCAAGCATCTAAAAATCGCACTTGTTAACGAGTTACAGGTCCAGTTTACCTCTAGTCTGGATACACCACGTACTTGATTTGGGTACTAGACATCTAATGTGGTTTTAGGGACATGGATAGACTTGAAACCCGTCCATTCTCAATATTGACTAATCATTCGTCCAAAAGTGTATTGTAAAATATTAACAGAATAGCTTGAAGGTCATTGCTTGAATTTTTTTGCCATTCCAAAGGTATACTATCTTTTTCAATAGTGAAGTGAGTTTTCCTTGCATTTTCCAACGGACCACTTTAGTTGGTCTATGATTATTGCAAAATTTGAGTGAGTATATGGGTACCTGGATCAATCATCTAAATTGGATGATATTTAACCTTGTGTTTTCGCTTTCCCTCTCTCTATCTCGTTCTGTCTCTCATTCTAAATCTGCAAGATCCAGCCAAGTAGTTTTCATTTCCGATTGTTTTATCTACCAACACGACAAAATGCTCATTTTGATTAAGTCAGAAGAAGTGCCGTGGCAGCCAGCTAAACCACAGAGACGGTGATGGTGGTAGCAATGGTTGCTCTTGTGGTAGTGATGATGATGATTAGAGAAGTGTTGAAAGTACCCTGTAGTAGGTGAACTAAAGATAAGAGGTGATACTACCTCATAATTGCCTGGAAGGATGGATACATAGGCTGGCTGTTCAGCCAAGTTGAGGGTGAAACTTGGCAAGCCTCGACTGAATATCTTCGTAATGTCCAATTGAATGGGGGGGGGATGCATGCATGGACATGGTTGAAGCACTGCAGTGGCGAAATCCCACCAATATCACACATTGAGTCTTTGAAAAACGCGTCGTTGCATGCATCATGGAGGGAGGAAGGAAGGAAGGAAAGAAAGAAGGGAGTGAGTGAGTGAGTGAGTGAGTGAGTGAGCGTGCGTGCGTGCGTGCGTGATAGATCATGAAAGCGTAGTAGTGGTAGTAGCACAAACTCAGAAGAGCCTCGCGTAGCTCAGAAGGGAATAAAAGCGAAAGTGCATAGTAATCTCTCAAAGACATTACTCGGCCGACTACATACGTACACAACACCAAGCTCGATGAGTAATTTAGGTCCACAATCAAGATTTGGCTAATCTTATCAGACTTGTGAACACTCTTTCATCGAAAACGGGTTCTTGATTGCCAAGGTTTGCAATTGTGTGACGTCCCTTCATAACAAATGGGTACCCTGTTCACAAAATCCTTGGCTAGGACAGAAGGAATGAGAAATTGATGATGGGCTGGCGGTTTCAGCAAGAGGGCGAGAGTGAAATGGATATACGCTGATCATAAGACTCAACCTCGCTCATACTTGAGAATCAAAGAACTTAAGCGGATGAATCAAGTAAAACGGTACTTGAATAACGAGAAACTAATCCAGTTCCTGCTTGCTTCTGCGGAGTACCTTGCTTGATTAGAAAACCCGGCCTAAAGGTACATATGATCACTAGCTTTGCTCGACTTGGTGGATTCCCAAGACGATCGTTACAATCATTCAAGCACACTTTGAAAACCCTTCGACACCGTGATAAGTTGCTGAATGCAACGCAAGTCTACGTACGTACACCATTACGAGTACAAGAAAGGGAAACAAAACAAAGAGCATTCCATTTTTGGCAGGTGAGAAACGAGAACTCCGACGGAATATAAATTGCAACTTACACGTAGCATTGCCTAGTATCATGCTTTACGTACACAACAGAAGGAGAAAAGTGCCAAAGTTACGTACACGTGCATACTGTAGACACACACTTTTTCAACACCTTGCTTACATTTCCAATGCAGTCTCAACTCTACTCCCTCAACAAAGAGCTTTACTATACACGAGTACTACATTCTTAGGCATTACGTTCGGAGCACACCAAGCAACGAGGTTCAGGACACAGATATAAGTCGCGAAGCGACCAGATACACACAACTGCCGTGGCATCTGTTGCCAGTGGATTCAAACTTTGTCACTCATGGTTGTTGTCGTCGTTGACACCAAGAGCGCAGTCCGTTATGAAATGTACTATCCCGTTGCATTTGAGAATTTCTTCCCATTGAGGAAAACAGGTTTTCTCCCCTCCTCTGTTCTCTACGTACTTTGGCTTTAATGTGGCTGTTGCTGCCGGTCAGCTCCTTTCTTCTCTGTTTTGCTCGGAGTTGGGCTCACAATGGTCGACTGGAGATGTCTGGCTTGAAAGAGTTGAGATTCTTCTAGATTACTTAATGACATTTGAGAAAGAATCGACTCTTCTGATTCATTTAGTTCAGAGATTAGAGGTCCCTAGGAAACGCCACTGAGTTGTTGGTTTATGAATTAGGGTCAGACTTGCAACAAAAATTGAGCCGAGAGTGAACAAGCAGATGCACTTTCTATACTTCAGGCATATCTGCGCACAGAGTCACTTTTAACAATTTCAACCAACAGATGTCATGGCAAGGTTGTGAGTCTTTAGATATATTATATCAGCCCAAGCCGTCTTTGTTCAGGAGAAGCACTACCCAAAGAGCAATCTGAACATGTTGAACACGAGGAAAAACAAGGGGATCTTTGTATCGAGTAGTCAAAGTGTTGGGCAAACACAAAGTCAACTTTTTGTAAGCTGCAATAAGCTCTCTTCGGTAACTCACAAACAAGACTATGATGCTGTGATCTATCTGATTGTTCGTCTTTACTGTTCTGTTATAGCAAGGTTGGACACAAAACAAACCATATCCTAGCTAGGAAAGGTCAGTCATCGATGTGAAGTATTTTCTAAGGCAGATCATGGGCAAACACAAAAGGATCGGATATAAGACAAGCAAATGGTCTTATCGATCGAATGGAATGACGAGAATGACCAAAAAACGAAACTTCTTCCGGGAACGAAAAGACCAAATATTCAGATCGATCTCACCGAAGATCGAGATAGAAGAATGTAACGAAGCATCAAGAGTCGCTGGAAATATGAGGAAAAACTTTTCAAGGTTTCGATCTTGTGAGCGATTTGATTGGATCGCAAGACGAGACTGGGTAAATTATCCGCAAAGAATCTGTTGTTCACAAAGTAGCACCAGATTTTGATAAGATTAATCAGTTAAATGTTTGTTCGATTAAAAAGAAAACCTCATCAGAGGGCTTTTCATTTTTCTAAAATGACTCAGCAACAGGTCCGATTGAGTTAAAATAAGATTGCAGGTCCTATTAACAACATTCACAAAATACGAGTACACGTCGTTGGGCTTATTTTCTTGATCCTGTTGACAAAGCAACGCCTGAATTTTTATTTTTTGCTGAATAATGAGAAATAATTTGCTGTGCTTGGATGAACTGGCAGCAATTTGAAGAAAAAAAATCGTTTCATTTTGAAGTTTCTTTTCGCTTGAGATTTCATCCTGGTTGTGACACCGATTTACTTCACTAAAGACTATTTCTAGTTTTGCCAATGACGAGCTCAGATCGTATTTCACTCCACAGGACAGCTTATTTGTGGCCTGTCAATTCAAGAAGCCAATGACAAAGTGATTACTCCCAACGGCAACTCTTAAAGAACCCAAGATTTGGCATTGGTCGTTCATCATAACTCAAAGTCTTTTCTCCACATTAGTCACTCCATCTGTAGCATCGAATCTCAGCTTCAAAGAATTGAAAATGCACGGCGTTTTTTGAGCTGGAAGATTGTCCTACTGTGCCTATGTGCTCTTCCCTCTGAAGAATTTCAGATTTCGTGAAAGTTACTCAATGCTCATCTCATTGTGAAATACATTTTCCGTTCGTTCATTAACTTATGGTGGCTAACGTCTCAATGTCGCACAAGACGATTGAGTCGATGAACAAAACATATCATTTTGTCCCCACAAAATATGTATTTATTTTGTGTAGTTGAAGCACCTTGGTGGATCTAAACAATGTTGAGTATTTATGTTTGTTCTCATGACTAAGAGACTTGTGTCTCCTAGACAAATTAGCTCACTTTCAGTTCTTGCTTTCATTGGGCTTAATGTGGTCGCCTGAGGGTAGGTGGTGAGAAAATTTTGCCTTTTCGTCAATTTTTCACCAATTTTCTGGATTCACTTTCAAGTGAAAGTCTGGCTCCTGGGCAATTGCTGATTTGTTGATACTGTGCTCACACGTGCAGAGGAAGTTAGTAGCAATGGTATCCTAGATGGGAATCTTCAAAGGAGTAGGCAGAACTCATTACTTAAATTGAGGCGTGTCAGCTCCAAAGGGGCAATACCGTATTTCACTCCAATAAAAATTCTTGTGACTCACCTAACCAAGTTCTGTCTATCTCATGGCCGTCATTACTTAGCCAATCTACTTAAACGGTTGAGACGTCCGTCCACCATGGAGATGGGCCTCAACTTTATTGCCGTATCAGTTTAGTAGGAAAGTTAACCTCAACTGATGACCTTAACTTAAAGCAAAGCCACGCAAGTTGCCAACCGACACCTTTTTTTTTTAGACAAGAGACCAGGATAAGGGTTGAAGATGAATGAATCGACGTTGAAATCTTGATGGCCTCGTAACACACTCGTTCAAGGACAACACGTGCCAAATGAGTCTAATGTGATGAACAACGAGTGTGAAGTCCAAAAGAAGCCTTTAAGTGCAACTGAAACCCGAGAAGTCAAACTGAGTCCTTCGTTCCTTTTCGCACTTCGCAGGGCTCGTTTCGTCAAATGAATTTAGTGAACCAATTTGTCTAGGAGGATGCATAAAAAAAATCGAAAAATCCTTGAGCAATGGGAGGGCATCAAAACGAGTTAGACACAGTTTGTAGGCTGCATACGTTCATTTTCTATTGCTTAGTATGCGTGCCAATTTAGTCCACCACGCACAGGCACATACTTAACGTTTTTCTTTGTTGCTTGACAATCAAGAATAACAACCAACTGAATGCCTAACCAATTTAAGGGCAAATGCACAAAAGCAGTATTAGAGAGCGTCAGAAGATACAATGACGACATTTTGGCACGGTAAGATATGTCGGACGAATTTCATTTTTGCCACTGGCTGTTGAAGGAGACTCTCAAGAAGGCTTTAGACACAAAAGAAATTTGAATCCTTTTCTATTTCGAACCTGAGGCCTTGCTCGTTAACTTTTGGAAAGGGAATAAGGACAAAGCGCCAATCACTTCAGCAAATGAGAGGGCAAGCAATCTCCGCAACAACGACGGGCAAATACTTTTGAGAATTAGCATGACAAAAAATATACTTCAACGAAGCTTTGACGAGTGTTTTAGGGTGCAAAAAACTTCTCAATATCAGAGTTAAATTTTCTTTTTCCTTCTGAAGTTTCTTTCGTCAAGAGTAATATTTCTTAACCTGATTCACTGTTCTGCTCTAATTAAAAATGAATCCATTCAGATGGCGAGTGATTACTAAATACGTCAATCGGTGAATAGTGGGACCATATTGATGCATGCATGCATGCCAGTACCTACTAATCTTTTGCAATGAAACATTCAATGACCACATTTTCAGAGAACAGATCCTGAACCAAAAAACAATTGAGACCTTGCTTGACAGTCGCGTTCATTAATTGCCAAACAATAAAATCGTCATGTGGTACACTGGAGCTTGTCAGATAAATGAAAGGTTCTCGAGAAAAGTTGGCAGCCATAACACTCGAAAAGGACGGAGAAATCACGAATCAAGCACTAGAGAAGGTTTCGGCAAAAATCAAACTTCAAAGATTTGAAAGCCATCGATTTTTTGAAAACAAACCTCTGTCATTCAAACATGTCTCTTCCTAACAATTTTTCGATGGAAAACTGAAGAAATTCAACGTTGTACCCGCCCGTCGCGAGTTTGTTTTCTTCTCACTCGTTGCATTTCAAACCCTCTGTACAGACAATTTCTAGTTGAAGTCCAGAATTTTTTTTACTTCGGCATTTGCTACTAACATGCAAGAAAAGAGAAGAGAAGTTTAAGCAAACAGAAACAAATCAACGAGTTCTAGAAGAGCTTCGTCAAGTGCTCTTTCGAGTTGAAAAGCCTCCAACTCTGTCGGAGTTTCTGTAACACAGTAGTTCGAATACAACTTCAGAACTATGGATTTTTGTAGTTGGGCGGGCACAGAAACTTAGTTACTGTAAATCTTCAAATCAAGATAGAGACGCGAAGCAGACGAGGGAGTTAAGTCAAGAAGAACATTTTTGTAGCGGTAAAATCTCATCACGTCAGTAGACCGTAAAATGATAATACACCATTGAATCGAGAGGATCAGTGCAAAACAGCACCTCTCCTGATCAAACCGTGGCGGAAGTAACATTTTCTGACAATATTTTCGCATTGTCCAGCCATCTCCCACACCTGGTATCCGTATGTACAATACAGAGAGACAGAGAGATAGTCAATCACAATTTGGAAGCATCAATCAAAATGATTCTCAACATTGTTCACCAAAATTAATTTCTCAGGCATAATGAGCCGGTGAGCGGTTTGGTACATTCTGTATAACGTCGCATCTGCTTATTTTCTAGAACAACTAAAAGGTTCAAAGGTTGAAAGCAACCTTTTACAAAGGAATTTTCAATTAGTCAACTTTGTTCATCGAAATATCTTATCCCAATGGAGTATGCCAATGGTATTTGGTTAAGTAATTTTTTAGCAAAGTCAAGATTAAAACTTTGTTCTGGAACATGTTTTTGTTCTTTCGACAACTTGCTATTCAGGTGAAGAAATTTTGATTTATGGTATTGTACCAGTTGAACGACCTTGTAATCTTTAAAATGGGTATGGGTCTCTGAATATTCCGTCTACAGAAAAGAAAACACATCTAGATGTTTTTCAAAAATCCCTGATCCTAAACGGTTTCAGCTAGCAATATAAACTGATTTGAAAAATATGCTCCTTTAACTTTGAGGGAATGAATTAGTGTTTGAAAAAACATTGCCTGAGCAAACCATCAGTACTTGACACTTTTCTTAGGACAAACCCAAAAATGCAACTTGATGTACCTAATGACAAGCTCATGAACTTTCCCTAATCAAGGACCAAAGTAAAAAGCAAAATGTAACATTTTTCATCAAAAGACTTCCATGGAGCGAATATGAAAACGTCGTATCACATTACTGCATGTAATACGAATGAAAGCACTTTAATTCAAGTGACTAATCTCATATCATCAACCTGCAACTCGGCCGCCAACACGTCATAATTCCAAAGTTTTCCATCCAACTTGAAACACGCCCTTGAATGCGGGAGATCTATGGTTCGACAAGGCGCAAAAGGCAAACGGGGAGCATCATGATGAACAATGGTAGAAAAGAACTCAAGTTCACTCCGACCCCAAGAAGGCTTGCCATTCAGAAATGTCACTGCTGCAAATTAACTTATGCAAATTCATCTCTACATTATGACCTCATCCGCTCTTGGCAACGACCGATACAGATTAGCTTGCCCCCCATCGACATTATGGCATTCATTCATATTCCCAACATAGAAAATGTAAGTCTGTGGGTAGTGGGTCATGCCAACGAGTAAGTCTTTAAAGGAAGCAGAAACAAGAGGGAAGCTCAAATCGGTCTAATTCCCTCCCTTTCCCCCCTTTGCTTTTCCCTCTCCCGTGTCTTTACATTCGTTTTCAAGCAGGGATTCATTCACCCACAGGCAGCCCCGGATACCTTACAACACATAGGAAATTCCCAATCTCACTCTCAAGTACTTTGAGGTTGACTACGGTACCTCGAATTTGAACAACTCGTTCCCCCTTTGCCCTGATCAGGTTTTCACTCGTTTCATCTTCTCCTAAAAATACTACCCGGGGAAAATTTCGTTTCAGGAACATCAAACAAGAGCAGGAAAAAAGGTTGTTGAGGGGAAGCCTTACTAACTTCACTTCTCGACTGTCATTTTTGAAGTTTTTCTTTGTTTTCACCAGGCTATTGCTATCCGTCGCAAAATGCAAATATGTTTCATCCGGAAGATGCGACCTTTCATGGCCCGAGGTTAAGAAGAAGCCTAGTCATCATTGAAGTTACTTTTTAATCAAGATAATTTGACATTCGCTACATAAGAACCATAAGAACCGAGTGAGTACGTCAATGCCAACTTTTGATTTTCCACGACTTAAGAGAAAGTGTCAATGAGAAGCGCCCAAAGAGTTGTGTCGACTGTCTTACCTTCATGGGTTTATCCAAAACACGGTTTCTGGGAACGGTCTCGCTTGGTTTTTGGCACTAGGCATGTTTCAACACTTGGTACACTTTTGATAATTATACATTACAGCCCATAAGAGTTGGCAGATAGCTCTGGCCTTTGCCTCTCGTTACACACGAATCATCGGACTCTTTTGAGCGCCTGCTCAGCCGTATTAGTATTCACCCTCACTCGCCGATTTACACTGTTCACATTCATTGCACAAAATAATCATTAAAAAACACATCACCGCGAATTCGGGCCCTCATCTTCTTCTTCGTGTGAGGTCTCCAGACGCTATTGTTTCAAATACGATACTTCCAAGTTTGGATGAGAAGCCTCACAGCCTCGTGTAGAAATGAACGATCGTAATGGAAGATGGAAGAAGGTCGGCAGCCTCATGCCTTTGAGGGTGGCCTCGTTTTTATCGTATTTCTTTTCCTGTAGCACGACTCCATCCAGTCACTCTCTGTCTCTCTCTCTTCTGCTACGTCTTGTGTGTTTGAGACCGTCAATCCCAGAACTGGCCCAAAAGATCTCTTCCTCCTCCTCGTTCTGCTCTTTGGTGAGCGTGTTGAGGAGTGGTAGATGTAGCAGTAGCAGTTGGTGAATGTTGGACACTATGCAGTGGTACCAGTCGCTCGCTGTCGTCTTCTTCTTCTCCTTAGTCTTCCTCCACCAGTAGGTCGTCTTCTTCGGGTTGGCCTGTCTTGAGAGGCATGAACGAGGATGGCATCGGCAGTACCATTTCGAAAACCACCCAGGAGAGCAGCATCCCCATCTCGTTGGGCAAGATGAACCGCGACGACCACTCGAGATCGACTGGTGTCATAACCACGGAGAGAGCCCCTATGTCTATTCACGCCAACTACCGGGACCGACGACCAGCGGGGAAAACGATGTGTCTGTCAAGTGGATTTCTTGGGCGACGACCACAGCAGCACTCTGGGTGTGTACCGGGTAGACGGGCGGACGGACGGACGGGATGCTAGGCCGGTTGAAGCCACCACCGACTAGTCTTCAACTATGTCGATCGCTCGTGTTCTTTCCAATGTTGGTCGAGTCCATCCAACCCTCCTCCACCATTGCCTAACCTGCTGAGCTATTTCTTCTCACCCGTACTGGCTCAAGCGTTGGCAACCAATTGAGGCCGGTAAAGGATGTCGAAAGGAACCGAGAGGGACCCAACCAAAACCACCCGATCCGGCGTATTTCTTCTTCTTGGCTTTCGAGGATGGTTGGAAGTGGAGGTCGTTGGTTGGTAGACCGTGGTAGTAGCAGTGGTGGCGTACCGTGACTGACTGCCTAAAAACAAACGCGATGATGGTGTGTGTCGCCAAACATTGGATTCCTTGCGAGCCTGCCCATCCAATGACTTTGGAGTTTTGTCCGCTCGATGGCACTGCTCAAGTAGTCAGAGTTGAAGGAGGAAGCTGTGCAGAGCTGCAGACAGTCAGGCAGGGGCTGCTACTCGCATGCGCTTTGAACTAACGACTACTTACCGGAGGACAAGACTTTCTTAAGATGACTTGTCGAGCAAAACGGCCTAAAGGATGTCAAATATTTCTTGAGAATTTCAACAAAATTACCTAAGAAAGTATTGGATTGTGAACATCACTATAGATGACATGAAGCCTTTCCCTCTATTTTAGTCATTGATTATAGTTTTAACAACACTGGGATCAAATTCACTCACCAAAATAGTGAACATGTCACCTGTTTTCTACCCTTTAGAAGCCCTAAGGAAAATGCCGTTCCAAAAACCATTATAAACCACTCTTACTTATACGTGGTCCTAGACTGTTTAATAAGCTATCCTCTGACCTGTGGCTAATATATACCAATAAAAATCCATTGGCCAGTTTCATAGAGGCCTTGGATCACTTTCTTCAATCAATCCCAGACCAACCAAAAATCCCTGGTTACTGGAGATCAGCTAATTAAAACTCAATCTTTGACCAAACTTACAATAAGTGACAAGTGATCTACGGTGCCTTTTACTATAATACAATAAACCTTGCAAAAAAATGTCAGCTTATGCTCCTTGTTCAGCACGACTTGTGATCAAATTGAACCATAGTTGCCATATGGTTATTTGTAATGCCAGTCAGTGGGCAAACTAAAAATTATACGTTTATTGCGACTAACTAAAGTTCATGTCAGGTCATATTTTTACAATAAAATGTCTCCATAACATGCGATTTTGATAACATATTGCCACTACAAAGCAATGAATTCATGAAGGAAAAATCCTGAACTTTTGCAAAAGGGTTGCATTAGCACTTACTTCATTTGCCGGCAACTATGTTTCAATTTGACCACAAGAGGCGCTGATCAGGGCAAATAAACTGACAGTTTATGTAGGGTTTACTGTCATCAATAGGGACGGTTTTTTTGCGATTTTTTTTTTCTTTTTTATTTGCGCTTTTTTTTGTTTTTATTTGCGCTTTTGACCTTTTTTTGCACTTTATTTTACGATTTTGGGCTGATTTTTGTGCAACTTTTGGTAACCAAAAGCTTGTTTTGATTTGCACTTTTTGCCTGTCCTTAGTCATCAAATTGGTTGGATTTTATGTGGCCTGAGATTGCTCATAGTCATCAGTAAGAAGGGATAGCAATGATTAAACAGTTTTTACTTGAAACTTTAAAAAATCTTTTTAGGCTGTTTTGATCAGAACAACTTTTTGGGTTTTAAGACTTTTTTTTAACTTATTTTCGCAATATCCCCCCCAAATGTAGACAAAAAAGGGTGGTAAAGGCTGAAATTCAGTGACATATTGTTACTCATTTAATGATTGTCATCTGAAGGATGCAATTATATATTAGTTTAACCAGCACATTAGCTTTTAATACAGTCACTTAGTTTAACTGTCATTAGATGTTTCTATGCCCTTTATTTCTTGATAAGGTGCAACAAACCACCCCTCTGAAAACTTGGTTATCTTCTCATTCTGGCTGCCCTATCATTCCTTCTGCAGTTTGACCTAGAGGGCTATATGAGGATAAAAGGGCTAGATTTCACTAGATTTAGATTTGTTTCCAACAATTCTTGGCATGTTAGTCAATGTAGAATAGGGACTATAAAGTCCCACACTCCAATCAGCACACTCACTGCGTGAGGTTTGACGCATTCTGGAATGATCAAGAGAGATTTTACTTTAAAAGAACTCTAAGATAGAGAACAATCCGCGTAAGACATATGAGAGGTTGCTTGTTAACTGAACTGATTCAAATGGCTCTAGTGTTCCCAATCTCATCATTAGGGGTCAGGCAAAGTTAAAAATGCAACTTGAACCAAAACTTGAAACTTTGGGCCACTTCAACCGAATTTAGCAAATTTGTGATATTTGCAACAAAGAGCAGCTTTTGGCATTTTATCTCAATCTTCAGTGCAAATTTCAAGATATATATGCAACTGTAGGGCTGAAAATCTGCAAATATAGGCTAAAAATAGCAACTTTATCCGAGACCTACTAATCATTTAAAAGGCCTAGAGCAGGGGTAGGCAACCGTTGGGCCGCGGCCCAAATGTGGGCCCAAGGGTGGTCGCTGGTGGGCCCAGGAGCTATGGCAAAAGTCCAAAGTAATGAGCCCGAGAGCCATCTATAGTATTGTCCTCATGGGCCAAAAGCTCTTTGTTCGCAAATTTGTGGGCCCCCGAACCTAACAATGTCTGTTTGGTGGGCCCCTGACAACACGAATCAAATTTCGTGGGCCTTGACCCAAAAATGGTTGCCAACCCCTGGCCTAGAGTCTACTGTTTTCAGAGGATACTCAAGAGATGTTAAACTGACTTGATTGTAGAATACTTGAGCTTTTTGAATCAGACCAGTTAACATGCAACCTATTAGGTCGGATGTTAGGTGCACTAGTTCAAATAGCTTAAGTATACCAAATTATGATAGAAACAGCCATGTTTAAGTGTAGTCATAGTACATCAGTTGCCTTTTAAATGCAGCTTTTGTACTTAGACTATGTTTGAGTATGGCTATTTTGACTAATCTTTTGTTTTGTAGGTCCCATTTAGGTTATCTAAAACAAAAAAAAACAGCTGGATTGGCAGATTCACATCCTCTCTGTTGGCCATCTATGCACGGTTCAAAGGGCCATTAATCAAACCGTCCAAGGGATGCAGGATAAATTGATTTGTTTAGAAATCATGTTGTGCTTGTAGAAATGTGTCCATTTTCAAGGTTAATCTTGATTTTAATAGTTTTCAATATCCCATGGCACAATACTTTCTACTGGTTGAGCTGAATGTAAGAATTGCCAAACTCAGTTACATGTGCCCCAGTTTGTTCATTAATAAGCCAGGCCATTTTTCATTGTCCTCTTAATACAGGGTAATTATTACTTAGCAATAAGTTGTAACGTTTTTTTTTTAATTTAGATCAATTTGAGCTTTGCTTTGGAACAACAATCCCCAATTTATTGAGCATAGAAATATGCCCAACCACAAGTCTTGCTTTCCTTTCCAATTATTTATCGAGTTGACTCAATTGCGGCTAATCGTTGACTGGTTAGTTCGTAATAGAAGGCCATCTGAAGTCCCGAGCCGGCCTTTGCCTTGTGTGTTTGGGTAGGAGCTACATCAAAATCACTCCAACATATCTTTGGTGAGCCCAGGATTTCGTTGATGGATACATCCCGGAAGATCAGAGATTGCCCACTGGATTATGCTCGTCATGCTCAAACAAGCTAAAGAGTTTTGGAAATGGAGACAACAAATCTATACTTCCACCATTCCCAGATAACGCGCAAATGTAGAATTTTCGTCCCATCTGTGGATCCAAGTGCCATTGTTTCTTTGTGCCAAACACCATAGTCATCCTCAAAGTTGTGTACAGGGAAACGTCGTTGTGGAGCACAACCAAAAACTTCATCAGCCAATACCGTAATGTCGAAAAAATGGAGCTTGGACATTTTCAACTTTTTTTCATAAAATGTGTGTTTGCACGGAACACCATAGGATTGAAAACGTTAAAAATCTGGGGTAATGGTGACGATGTGAGGTCCGGACGAAAGGACAACAAAGCAGCGTTGCCAAATTTATCCAAATCAGAAGTTTCAAGTTGAAAAATGGCAAACGCCATAGATAACACTTTTTTCTCATTTAGAACATGTTCTACTTTCAAAACAGATACAAAAACATCTTATGCTATTGCTCTAACAAAAATGCTTTCGCACTAGATTCTCAATTTCCAGATTCCAGATTTTAAACGAGTATTTTTATCTCACATTCATTTTGTTCAGTAAATCTAGAATGTCTGAATTACTTTTAATCAATACTTTTGGCTTCTAAATTAATTTTTTTAAGTGCCAAACATGATTAAACACTTTACTTTGTTCGTGTCAAACCAAATCTGGGCTTTTTCATGATGTCTTTTTGGCATGACTGGATCGAAAAGTTTTGACAACACTGGTTCGCTCTTTCGTCCAGACCTCACATCGTCACCATTACCAAATCTGGTACCTAAACGAACTCTCGAAATTATTGCCACAAAGTTCTTAAAGGAAACAGAAGCTGAAGGCCCACCATTGTATCACCGCGCATGGATCACAGTTAATACTCAATAAATGGGATTAAAAGCACAAGAAAACTCTTCATGATGACCAGGCTTAAATATCACTTGAACCAATCAAAAGGGCCAAACTTGAAACTGGAATCAGCAACCGTTCTATGGCTAAGGTTGTAGGAGCCAGTCGGGAAGATCTTAACGTGGAACCAGGTCTTCATATGGCGTTAACGGCCTCCAACCAAAAATTCAAAGAGTTCTTCAAAGTGACAAAGGAATGCTGTCCAATAAATGGGGCCGGACCATGTATCCCTTGGTTTTGTGTTCAAATGCGTCAGACCTTTTGGCACAGATTGTTGAAGAGAGATGAGAATTCAAAAGCACAAGTATTTCCGATACTGTCAATTGATGAGAGACACAGATTAGAACATATGAAGGTATATGAGTGTGAAAAGCGTTTGGATAACTTGTCTTCACCAGAGATAATTCTATAACAGCATAATCAAGATGTGGTGGGGGAAAAGTTCGCGCGTGTGTTCACCACGTTTGGAACCCTCTGAATCAAATATTTTCCCAACAATCCATAGACGTGTCTCTGATGAAAGAGACAGTAATCGATTTCATAAACGCATGGAGCGCATCTGGGATAAGTTTAATTCGTAAAGCCCATTTGATATTTGATCATCTTGTCCCATTTGTATTTTTAAGGGGCAAGAAGAACATGCATTTTATCTTCAGAACAATCGCAAGAAAATGTCTGCTCACTGAGTATGATCGAAGTTTGTCCAAGTCAAAGAGCTATCAAACCTAAACCCCATGTACACTTGACGACTGTTGAGAAGTGTTTTAGATTATAATGGTGCCCTCGCTTTTTAAGTTGATTTTCTATTCGCGTTGATTCATTCCATCCCTCGTTCATTTTCCTGATTCTCCCATAATGTGTTTTGTTGGAAAATAAACCCACTGAACTCTTTAATATGATCCAATTTTTTAGAGGGGAAATGAAAGATTGTTTTTGCCAATTTCTTCTTTTAACCATCAAATTATTACGAGAATGGAGGATAACAAATATCAAAAATAAAATAATACAAAGATAAAAAATATTTTGAAAGATTCCATTTACAGGGTGCGATGAATCTTTGAATGCCCCCAAAAATAGTATAAGGCACAAACTTTGCTAAATAACAATATAATAAAAATAATTTTCAAGACATTTTTCTCAAGGTAGTGTAATGTAAAAAAATAAATTTATTTTTTGTTAAATCAGTTGAGTGTCCAGTGTGCTTCCAAAAACAACCCATTACATTAAACTTACCAAACATATACTCGATAAAAAAGCGCCCCGACAAAAACTATCAAATAATGGTATTAGCATTTCTTTATATCCGGCTTATTTTTTTGAAAATTATGGCCCTTGAAGAAAATATATTTAATATTTTGTCAATTTGTAGCAAATATTATTCCGTACCTAGTTATCCTTTTTTTGTAGTGCACTGTACTGAGACAAATATCCTGAAAATGATTTCCATTCACACTTTTAACGCACACTTTAGGTACAACTTTCAGAATTGTCTTGTTTTTTGTTAACTGATCATTTTAGACTAGACAATCATATGACAAGACACCCAAAATGGAATGTGAAGCAAGAGACTTTATTTACTTTTTGTATCATTTTGATCACTAGCCCAGACAATTATGCAAAAGTCAGCGATGATGATGAAAGTAAGCACGGGGTGCCCATTCCTGATTGAAATGGCATGGTAGAGTGTTTTTCTAGGTGGGTGATCCAACCTATCTGATTAATATATAAGTAAGTTTGTAATTTTGCACAGGTGGTGGTAGTTGCATCGGCTAACACATTCACTTGGAGCCACGCCCACTCCTCAAATGTCTGAAAGCAGGCTCAGTATAGCAAATCCTTGAGCTGAGGTTACATTTATTTGTATATGGGTTTGGGAAATTGATCGTGGCATAAGTAATTCTGATCGATGGCAGATGTCTTCAAAATGAATGACACGAATCACGATCAATCCCAGGCACAGGACGACACACCTGCACACAAAATTGCAGAACTCAAAAGGGCACACAAGGTGTTGGGACAATTTGGTGTAGTTTGAGCCTCCGTCTCAGGCCCAATCACACATTCTGAGGTCGAAACGTCCTCAACGTCAAGTAAAACGAAGGGGTTTGTTTTCAAGGATGAGGTAGTGCGGCTTTCAAACACCAGGGACCCTCGCTGTTTGTAGGTGTCGCCTATTGTTCCCAAGTTATTGGGCCATTTGCATTCCTTTTGGAACACCCTCGCAGCAAGACTAAAACGCACGGAAAGTGTTCAATTCTACTAAAGCAACCTCTTAAATTGGATTAGGGGATTTAACAGAAAATCAATATTTCTGTCACCTAGATGGCTGTCGCATATCATCTGCATGCCCTGAACACATTCTTCTTGGGTGCACTCTATTGTTCTCAAAGTGAACGACTAGCCGTCACAGTAGGCCTTGTTAAGGAAATAATCAACTTTAACGTGGAAGCTGCAATTCTGGCAACAAGTTGATAATCCCTCTGAAGCCCCTCTGAAAGAAAAATTTGCCCTTACTTTACCTCATCAAAGTTAATGCATAAGATATGAAGATAAAATAAACACTTATATGATATTTCATCTATCAACGAGTCACTGTTTGCAGATCTGTACAACCCAAGGGTTGATCAGGAAAAGTATTCAAAAATTTGTCCTATCCTGCCATAAACCCTGTTAGAGGATCAGCTCCTACATGTTCCCGACGAAGACAGATAGGCAACAAATTGATCAATGATGGAGCCCGATAAAAAAGAGAGGAGGACTTCATTGATCGCACTAGCCTGGATTCCTTGGGATTTGGAGGTGCTCTCAGAGCACATGTAAAACCTCTACGGCCGCACCAACTGATCTCAAATCCTGGGTTAAGACAGAGCCCAAGAATGCTCTAGAAAACATACAGCGTCAGATACCCATCATACCATCTCTGAATACTGTGCAGTCCTAACTTCTTAAGTCTCTTCCAATACGAGAGCTCTTTCATTCCTGTAATGTTCCTATTGAAACACCTTTGGACGTGCTTGAATCTTTTGCAAACCTCCCGAACTCATTGGAGCCCAAATGGGGGAAGCATATTCAAGATGCGGTTGAACAATCGACTTGTACAGAGTTAGCATCATAAAGCTATCTCTGGACTTGAAAGTGCGATAGATCCAGCCACACGTTTGAAATGCCTTCCCCACTTTCAACTGGATATGCTCATCGAATTTTCCATCATCTTGGATGACAACTAGTAAATCCGTCATGGACGATACCTGCTCAACATCACAAACTCCATTGTCTTTCAGTGGTATATCTAATTTTAACGCCCCATACGTCATTGTGCAGAATTTCATCCCGTTTAATGCCATGTTACTTTCACCAACCCAAGAGTAGACTTTGTGAACCTTGTGGAACACCTGACTTGACAACATACGTAAATGCCATGAAATGACCCTTCAACCATAACCATTTGCTTCCTATCCCTCATGAAACTATCAATCCAATTCAGGACCTTGCCCTGGATCCCAACCCAAACTCTTTGAGTTGATTGAGCAAAAGGCCATGAACTACCTATTTCAAAGGCCTTGGCAAAGTCACGACTTTCAAGCCCACCAATAATTTGATCAATATGGTCAATCAGTTGGGTTACTGTACTAAAATGAGCTCCAAACCCATGCTGTCCAGAAGGAATTAAATCATGGACTTATGATGAATGAAAATAACTTGAAATAATCTACAAGCTTGGACCTCATCATCTTCTCAAAAACTTTTGCCATACTGGAGGTCAGTGAAATGAGCCAATAATTACCACGATAAGACTTATCTTTACCCTTAAAATTTGGAACAACATGAGCTACTTTCAAAGAAGAGGGAAACTTGCCCTTATCCAAGAAGCACTGGAATCATGGAGAGGGAGGCTAACAATGAGAATAATTATTTCCAGTAAGAACAATTCAATTACGTTCTTCTGCAAATGAGACCTTGCATTTGTTGACAAGAATACGTATTTCTACAGATCTTTACGTATTTCAATTTTCAGCTTAATCGAACGTCGGAGACAAAAGTTATGCTCACTCAGAGTTCAGTACAAATCCTACCGAGAATGAATGAACTAGCCCTTTTGTGGTAATCATTTTACCACAAAAGGGCGAGTCCATTCATTCTATGCTCTCCTCAGTACAAAAGTTTGAGAATGCATAACTTTTTACTCCCACATTCGATTGGGCTGAAATTTGAAATACATGTTCTTCTCAAAGCAAGCCAGGTCTCATTTGCAGAAGAACGCAAATGGTTGTTTCTGCTAGAAATCATAATTCTCATTGCTAGCCTCCCACTCCATGATTTCCGTGCTTCTTGCCTGATCCAAGATGGGACGCATCAAGTAGGGGAAAACAGGGTCAAGAATCTGTGAGCATTTCATCAAAATCTGAGATGTCACACCATCAGGTCCAGAAGAACTTGAGAGCTTTAAGCTCCTGATGGCCTTAAAAACATCTTGATCTGTGACTACCAGACCCTTCAATCTATTATCCTGATTATCAATGCCAGCCTCATTAACAACATTACCAGCGCGGCATGTCCCGCTTTTCTTACCCTTTTTGAAAGCGAAAATTGACTTGAGGTCCTACTGGATGTTTCATTTTTCTCCTTGTGTTTGCAAATGAAAAAACGCCTTTGGATTAGTCTTATCCTCCTGGGTCACTTTATTTTCCTTCTCTAACTGATCGGAATCAATGGAGGATTGGAGGTCCTAATCTTTGATTGGACCACATCCAATTTGCTTTTGAGGTTAACTAAAACAAATGGATTTGAAGTATGTCGATTTATGATCGAAGTCTATTTGAAATCTGACAACTCCTTTTGAACAACTTCTTTCAGCATTTTGGCATTCTAGAAAATGGCCCACCTTTTGGCGCCATTTCTGGAATACACAGAGACAAACAGACCTCATCAAAAATTGAAATCAGCCTATTTATGGCTTCATCTATTGAACTACCAAGCAATTCAGGTTTTGGTGGTTTTGGACATCTCTCTCCACGGATTAGCCCACACATGGTATAGAAAGGCAAAGTTTACGTGTGTTCAGCAATCTAAATCACCCAGTAATTAACGGTAAGAATAAGTTTGGAAAAGGGAAAAAACAAGAATGTTTGACCCAGTTAGAATAACGTTTTATTATTATTAAAATGCATATCTTAAATGAATTTAGGAAGGCTGAATGTATCGAACCTAGTTGTTATCCAAAAAGGACTCCTCCCGTATTTGTGCAAGCTATTAGCTCCTTTCCTATCACTCTTAAGCTCGAACTTTCAGCTACTATTTCTCTCACACATTTGACGGCGTTTGGATATTCTTGATGGACCTAACCCATGACTTTGCAGGGTTAATTAACGTCAGCTCTAGTACACTTTGCCAAATTTTAATCCCCTGAGAAGTGCTGGGTTAAGAAATTCAAGACTTTTAAATACTGTAAACGTTGAGTCCCAGACGATGAAGCGATCCAAAGTAATCAAATGGAGAGAGAGTGCATGCGATCATTCGAATCAAAGAGCTTAGTGAGCATTCCTTTCCAGAACAAACAACCTTGAAATCGCGAGATTCTTGTTTAAGATCGCACGAGTGATTCAGACCAAGTGGGGTCTCTTTCTATGCACTAGAGCCACTATACTAACAGACTTCAACCTTAACCATTTGCTTCCTTTCATGAATGAAGTTTTCAATCCAATGCAGGACCTTTATCTGAATCCTAAACCTTGTCAAAGCGACTGTTCTATAGTGCCATAGTTGATCTTCGAGTTGACATATTTCAAAAAAATAGTATGCGCAACATGCAACCCAAAATCTTGTGGTTTTTATTGTTCTTTTTTTCTCCTTTGATGTGGAAACAAGTGCTCCCAAATGGAGCAAGACAATATCATGCGCGTTCTCTTTTAAAAAATAGAGGCTCTACTCCGGGCAAGAACAAGCGATGAAGCCAAGTGTGGTGAGAGGATTGGAAATTGAAGTCCAGAGTCAAGGCCACAATAATTGGCCAGCCACACGGACACCTTGCACCAGTCAAGGTGTACCTAACCTCCAAGCTTTCCCCAAAAAGTTCCTTGCCTACTTTCGATGGGGGAAGGCGTGGAGAAAAAAATAACAAAGCGGACTATTCTTCTTTTCGTCTCGATTGTGCAAGGGCAGTGACTCTGAGAATTAATATCGTGTAAAAAATTCATGACTTGATTTTGAGCAAAAATTGCTCCAAGACTAAGTAAAGATTTGCACACCTCAAAGACTAAAGGAGATGCTTGACAATCCAGTCGCGTTCTGATTTCGTTGTTTATTTAGTTAAAAAGTCCCTGATGGGCATTCCCCAATGAGAAAAATATGGTCCTGACCTGTAAGAAAGAAGCGGGATGGATGCTAAATAATCCTATTTCCCCAAATGAATCGCGAGGATCAGGTTTAAAATAATGTGGCACATGTGTCCATCTTGAACATTGCGACCTCGAGGAAGTGGCCTCATTTCCTTCGCTGAGCATCGTTGAAAGCATTCGCGAAGAGACTCGAATGGAATGGATTGAGGCGAGAGCTCTAAGAGAGAGTTGCAAGGGAAAATGGACTTGTGAAGAAGCTTCAAAGCACAGCAAGAACATTCTAAACTACAACAGAGCTACTAAGTAGGCTTGCCAACGGGCACGAGCATTGCGACTGAACTAGATAGTAAAGCAAGTTCATAGGCGTACACAAAATGCTTATGTGCCACTAGCCAGGGACGAAATCTCTTTTTTTGTGTGTGGACAGGGTTAGCTCTTTGAGGATCAAGAGCTTGGCCCTCAGTGCCCAAATCTGTGCTCTCGAGTTACCAACCTAGCTAGTGAATGTTCAAGTCGTTTCGTTTTCTAAACTTTGGGCAACTTTTTGACACCAAACCGTGATACAGGAGGGCGTACTTTAGGCTCGTAGCTTGGTACCCATCCCATTGGTAACTCTGGCCAGGTGTATGAGTGTGCCACACAAACCGCCACCTGAACGAGTGTCTCATCTATGGAAGAATCGAGTTTTTCTTGCCAAACCCCCGAGAAATACTCCTCTACCTTGGCTTTACTGCAGTGATCAAAGTCCATGGCAGTCATTCAAAGCGCCTTGTTCGGGTGAACCACATGCAGCACACATTTTGAACCTCACCAACCACGAATACACCTCTGAGACACCTACGCAAAATTTGAGCCTCCCAAAGTTGACGACCACTGACTTGAGAGAGACTTTATAAGGAAAGTGGACGACGAGCCAAACATTAACTTGATTCTCACTTCTCTGCTCAACAACCTCATATGGAAAGGGGCCTGTGCCTGTTGTAACAAGAATTGACAAGACGTCGAAGATAGTTTTATATAGAATCAATCAAACCACTGGACACACTTGAATGTCATCTTTGTTCGTTAGCAGATGTTTATATTTCATTTGAATACAGACGAATTACTGAGAATGTCAAGTTTTGGATGACTCATCCACTCAAATTCAGGGGGGCTTCCTAAACTGGATGGAGGCACCGAACTCGGCTCCGACGACCCTTCGATTGACGCACGATTCGAGACCAAACAGTTATCCCGATGAATTCATCCCTTTGTTAAGCAACGGAAGAGCTTCAACCCTGTCAAGGTCACATCGAACTTGAAATTCCAAGCCATCTCTCGCTCCGTCGTTCTCTCTCTCGGTTGTTGAACATCGAGCGCGAACACTGAGAGTAAACTTTGTCAGGCCCCAAAGTGCCTTCCTTCTAGTTCTGTAGGTGTGCTAATGTCCCGCATCCGTTGCAAGCCAATAAGGTGCAATTCTTGAGCAGTTGTTTCCATCCACATATGCACGTTGTATTCCATACTTGGAAGTGGTAGTTGATCGTATTAAATCTCATACAACTTCAGAAGTCATGGCTTCTCTCACCGTCCAGAATAACAACCATGCCCAACAACACCTGCCTTACCAAGATTCAGAATGGGATCGTAAACTAGACAACATGTTGGAAGATTTGGAGACCTCTGCAGCTTTAGGTTCCAGTGCTCGTAGCACTGACGGTGGTATTAGTGCTAGCAACAGCAATAATCGCAGTTCTGCAGGTCGAATTGGCGGCGGGAGCAATTCGGGCAGCGGAGCTCTGCAACCTTTTGGAGGCGCGATGAGCTCATCATCGAATTTTAGTCAGTCGTCTTCAGGACACCAGAGCCGTCAACAGGCAGTTCTATCTACATCGAGTTCAAAAGTTCGGAGTTACTCGGCCTCAAGAGCTCAGAGTGCATCTTCGACTCGGAAGACTCAGAACAGTTCGGGCTTTGATAGTTTGGACACAGGATTTCCATTAGATAAATCGACAAGTAACAATTCGTTACACCAAAGTGCCGATAACATGTTGAAAGACCTTGAAGGGTCATTGAAGGCCTCGACCAACTATATTGAATCTCATCGATCCCACAGTGGTCCAACGGGATCGGAAGAGTATCACGAGTACCGAGCTTACTCAAATGGAGGCGCACCTAAAACAGACTTCAACTTGGAGCGTCAAGTTCAACACATGATGCCCTCGGGGGCTTTGGGAGCATCTGCCAATACGTCGCTGAGCACCAACAATAACTATAGCAACAGTGGGCTCCAATCAGCCAGCATGATTTCCTCCATTCAGCAGAGTAAATCGTCTTCATCATCCTACTATGTGAACAAGGTGCAAACAAATTCATACTCTAGCAGTGGGGATCGCATGATCCAACAACAACCACAGGCACAACCGACCTCATCCATTCGCTATGGACAGCCCGATGATGAACGACCCGGCTCTCGATTGAAGCAAAACATTGACGAACTGGACAACCTCTTGGACGATTTGAACAACGCCAAGAAAATGTCCGATACCGGTGGAGATTACACTGCCTCAGGCATGTCATCGGATGACTACAGTTTCAGCGAAGGACATCAAGGACATGTGAAGAAAACCTCCCAATCCTACAATATGAGTGACTACAACGCCTATTCGAACACCAACACCAACAATGAGTTCTCTTCCAGGAAACCTCCCTCTCCCTCGCCTCGACGTCGTGGCCCTCAACCAGTGTTGGCGAGCCCTTCAACGGTTCGTCGAATGAGTCCCAGTCCTTCGACCACTCGAAGACCAATGGATGGAATTCCCACAGGACCCACCGGCATCAACTCGTCTTATTCGTACAACTATAGTAGCCAGAACACCGTTTCGAACACGGGAGGTTATAACCCTTCCAACTATCCGCCCCAACAACCTTCGTCCACTTCTTACACCCCTCCACCACCTGTGTCTACTTATCAGCCTCCACCCCAGCAAAACGCCTATCCTCCGCCTCAGACCTCGTACGTCCCACCCCAAACGACCTACGCCCCATCACCATCCAATGATCTGCCCCGAAACGAAGATACTCCCACAGGTGTGTCCTACTACACCAAGTATCACTCGACGCACTCGCATCAATCTCAAGGACAAGGACCAGCCTCATTCCCATCGAATTCAACGCCACGGCCAGCCATAAACCAAACCCCGCCCAAGCGGGTAGATGATCTAATGAATGAGCTCTCCGAATTCGATTCGTCCATCACGCACTCCGGATTTGTCGAACCTCGACATAAACCTCGCACGCCTTCCCCCGAGCCTTACCGACCCAACTATCGCGACCTTTCTCCCGCACGACCCCAACAAACTTTGCAGCCAATCCGCCCAGCAGGGGGTGAGTTGATCACTCATACCACCTCTCTTCACGGCCAGGGCGGCAAGGGCAAGGCCAAGGCCAAGGCCGAGTATCAATACAAGAGCAAGGGCAAGTCCAAATATTCGGAGTCCGAGGGCGGGAAAAAAGGCGCTGCCGTGATTCCAATTTGCTTGCCTCTTTGCTGCGCAGCTCCCTGTGTTATCATGTAACGAAGAAATCCGGACAAATGATCCCCAAATTTCAACAATAACACAACTGATGGCCAACACAACACTTCTGTGATGGGCTTAAATTATAACAAATTAGTGAATCTATGGTGCCAAGCAACTTGTACAGTGAAAATATGAGTGATCGATCTGCACCGAAGTAACGGTGATTTTAATTTGAGTCCTGTGCGGAGATTTTTAAACGTAAGAACTACGTAGCTTTCTATCAAGAAAGACTCGTGAATGCAATCCAAATTCGATGCGAAAGAAGTAAACGAGAAATTTCCAAAGGTCTGAATGAAAGTTGATGTAGATTTTGGATGCCCCTTTCTTCGAAATATTCATTCTTGGCCCACTTCAACAAGTTCTCTTCAGTTTTCCCCCGTTTCCTTGAAAGTATTGACCTTCTTCTCCAAGCGAACTCGTCATGTTCTTTCACATGCATGAGAGTAAACACGCATGCCTATTTTTGATCTGCCCATCATCCTCACCTTTAACTGACTCCATCAACCCTGGCACTTCTCCCATCATCTCTTTCTACCCGGTTGCGTCCGCACATGGACCCGTCAAGATGGAGGGCGCCCCAACTTAGTCATGACTGGCCTTTCTGGCTCTCTCACGTTAAAAACTGAAACAAGTCCGGGCGAACTCAGCATCAACGACTTGCTGCTCCGAGAAATGCCCTGTTTACCCCTCTTTCTCTCTCTCTTTTTCCCAAAACGCCTACACTGTAGAAGTATGGACGAATGCCTGGCTGTTTAAATTCGAATTGGTCAGCCTTTAAGAACAGGCACAAAGTACATGAGCGAGTCCGATCGATGCACGATGCATAAACGTTCGAATATGCATGGGAGGAATAACTCAACGAATGAAAGAATGGCATGAATGAACTTGAATAAGATGAAGAAATGAAACCAACATAAAATTCCGAATTGTGTTCGTTGCCAACGTAACTGAGAATGGTGCTAACCTTGTCAAAATGGAACTCGAGCGACGACTGGCTGTAATATCCCGAGACTAGCGGTGAGATAATTTAGAAAACCTATAATGCAAAAAGACCCTTTTACTAACTTATTCATTAACATTTGTATGTGGAAGAGAACCTTTACTCCCAACAATGATTGTCTTAAAATTGATGTATTTAACGAACCCTTTTCAACTCAAAACATTAAAAATATGGCGTTGCTTTATCTGATCGAGCGATTCCTTCATTTCGAAACGATACTTGACGCCAAATACTATCTTCAATGTTAGTACCCTTCACGTGTGTTCCTATTGAATAAACAATACTGATCATGACACTCTGGCATTTCATTTTTCTAACTCGGGTCATCGAACAAGATCGACAAATGTTTTTATCCCTTTAAGAGTTGATAGAATTGAAATAGACACATCAGTTTAAAAATATTTTGTTTGATGTATTTCAATTTATATGGTTTGACTGCTTCTTAATAGACAATGGGCGCCATCAACAAAACGGACTCATTCGATTATTAGAAATGCTCCAAAAGAAAACTTTTGCGTTCCATTCCATGCCGAATATTTGGGCTTTCCATCATCACCTAGACATCACTCATCGGCCTCTAAGGTTGCATTCGAATGGCTCCATCGATACGAATGACCTCGCCATTCAGCATCTTGTTCTCAATGATGTGTTGGGCTAGTTGAGCATATTCATCGGGACGTCCCAAGCGAGATGGATTGGGCACAGTCCGAGCCAAGTAGTCACGAACCTACGCAAAATCACACAACAGAATCATTTTAAATTCTAATTGAGGTTAGCCATGGAATGCTTTCCAATTATTATTTTTCTATTGTGACGCTTGAGGGACATCAATAGGGCTGAGACAAAATTGTAAATTGCATCTTGCATCACAAAAGTAACCCTTGCTGGTTCTAGTAACAGAAGCTCATTGGGGGAAAAATCAGAACACTAGCTTTAACGTGAAGCTTAAAAAAAGCCAAACAAACCAAGATGTGCAAGAGAAACCAATGCAGCCAACAGGAGCCTTTAAGCGATAAAAGATTCATGCAAGGGCGTGAACACATCTTATTTTGCGATACCATGACTGGATCAATTCTTATTGGCATGATCTACACCAGGGGTCGGCAACCATTATTAGGTCAAAGCCCACGAAATTTGATTCGTGTTGTCTGGGGCCCACCAAACAGACATTGTTAGGTTCAGGGGCCCACAAATTAGCGGTCAAAGAGCTTTGGGCCCACAAGTACAGTACTATGGACGACTCTCGGGCCCACTATTTTGGACCTTCTCCATAGCTCCTGGGCCCACCAACGACCACCCTTGGGCCCACATTTGGGCCGCGGCCCACCGGTTGCCGACCCCTTATCTACACAAAAAGATTGCATAATTTTGTTTTAAATTGAACTTCCTGATTGACTAATGCGACAACAACTGCAAACATTTGAAGCCTCAAAAAGCCAAAAGCAACCTGACGGAGTTGACGCTTCTTTACCATAAAGTTCTTTAGTTCCACATGTTAAGTTCTAGAAAAAATTTGTTATTTAATAAAAGCCACCGCTATTCAAATCCAAAGTAAAATGCTTAAATTACACTTCCACTTCAAAGTAATGAAGGCCGTTTCAAACACACTAGTTTCTTAATCTTACGATTATTACTGCAATACAAGTCTCTTCTTTAAGAAAGCAGTAGATAGAATAAAAACCATTAGAATTCAAACTCAGAAACGTTTTTACAGACTTTTTAACTTAATCAAAAAAAGATAGAGGGTACTAGATTTCAAAATGTAAAATAATGAACATAAAAAGTTCTACATTTTCACTTCATTCATCCTTTACTAATTGCCTCTGTCGCTTAAGTGTAACAAAACATGGAATTTATAGACAAACTTGGTAAGTTTTACCGTATGTACTGTTTCCTGCTAAAAAATGACATATGTTAGTGTCGTGTCATTTTGCGATTAATTATGCCAAAAATGTAACTTAACACCCTTGCTACTATTTATCAGATGCAATGTGTAACATACACATTAAAAAATTATCAAAAAATGCAGTTCTTGCGCAAAGTGACTCCTCATCGAGGTTAAAATAATAGCAACTTTCATCGAGCCCTAGGGTTCACTATGACTAAAAATTAAGGCGGTGATAAGTTATAATTGAGAAGTTGCTGATTCTTAAAGGGCGGAAAATATGTGAAAATATAAAAATATTGTTTTCACAAAGAACGGAATTTTTTGGGAAAAAGTATTTCATCATTTTTCGTTGAAAACCACATATTTTGGGGCTTTTTTCCCAAAAACATTGATATTTTGTCAAAGAAATGTCAGTTTAGACTTTCTTGGTAAAGTTATAGTGTTATACCATAATAATAAAATGCAGAATAAATATATTTTCAAATTTCGAAGTAGATTTTGTTGTGTTGGCAAATTTGGAAAAGCGCGCCTTTTGAAAAATGAATTGATTAATTATGTATGGTCTTCTCATCACCAGAGTGAGGAACTAATAATTGCTTCAACTTCAACGACCAATTGAACATTTGACTTAATTCTTCTACATATAACTTTCCACATAAATTTCAAATTTTGCTCGTGTTTTTGAATTAGCTTGGTCAACATAGTATTGATGACAATTTGATCAGCAAAATATTTTACAATTGAGTCGTAAGAGATTGAAAATCTCACATGAATGATTTTTGGGATAAATTTGTTGGACTAGATCTTGAAGCAACTTTTTAGCAATGTCAGCGTAAACCCTCCACCACCGGCGTCTCTTGTTGTCAGACTCATGTATAGTTGCCAGGTGGGGATTTTTAATGCCACATTTTGGCACTATTTTACAAGATGCTAATATTCTGTCAATGGCAGGAACTACTAGTGATGTCATCATTTTCGGCGGGAAGGGCATTTAGGGCAAAAAAGAGAAACGTCCCCACATACCACCGGAAAAATCCGCCTGGGCGGGGTTTTCGGGTTTAATGTCAACCGGGCGGGATTGCAGCAACCCTGATTCTAATACTGATGATTTAGCACAACCTCAAATATTATGCACAATTTCTAAAAATTAACTTAAATATGCAAATAACCTGGCATTTATATGATTCCTCACCTTTTGCGGCAAGCTGGCTAGAAGAGGCGTATCGAACAAACCCGGAGCGATAGTCACACATCGAATACCCACGTCGGCTAAATCTCGAGCCACGGGCAGAGTCATGCCCACAATGGCGCCTGAAGTATCAAATTCACGATAACACATTTTCGGCGAGTAAATCAACATTATAAAGTTATTCACACGCACCCTTGCTGGCGGAGTAGGCCGCTTGTCCCATTTGGCCTTCATAGGCGGCTACCGACGCCGTATTAATCAAGACGCCCCTTTGGCCATCTTCGTCCATGTCATTTTCGGCCATGGATGCGGCTGACAGGCGAATGACGTTAAACGTGCCCACGGTATTCACCATTTGAACCTGTGACAAGCCCAAAGAAAGAGTTCTATAAGTTATCCATCATCATTCTCTTCGTCAGCTCAAAATTCGAAAAGGCACCCGACTAACCTTAATGAACGAGTCCAGCTCATGGACATTCTTCTTGTTCTTGCTATAAGTCTTAAAGGCCACGCCGATGCCGGCGCAACTGATGGCCGCGTTCAACGGCCCAAAGTGTTGCCGCGTGTCATCCAAGGCGCGTTGGACGTCCTCCTCTTGCGTGACATCCACGGGCGAAAAGCGGCACGAGGCCGCCCCCAAGGCCTTGGCCACGCTCTGGCCTTGGGAAGTGGGCAGGTCGCAAAGGGTGACTTTGGCTCCTTCGCGGACCAATCGTTCGACGGTGGCTCGACCCAACCCCGAGGCCCCGCCCGTCACCAAGGCCACCACGTTCTTCATCATGGCTCACGAGGACGGAGTCGATGAAAGAAGAAGAAGCAACGGCGGCGGAACACGCTCGATTTCACTGGGAACGATTGTAGCGCACACGCTTTCTACTTGCGTGCGCAATCAAGTCGAAGAAATGGTCGAAGGGTTTGTTTACTTTTACTTGCGAACGACAGGTTACGTGATTATGATTAAGCCTCTTGCGACACTATAAAATGACCGAGTATGAGCGCATTACTCTTGTACCAATGAAATCTGGTAAACTTGTATATCACTTGTGAAATTGAAATTGAAAAAGGATAACAGGACATCATGATCAATAGAGCAAGGATAAAAAAGTAAAAAAAGTTTTTACTTTTTTGCCCTTTTTGATAGACTTATTTTTTTACTGAAAAAAACTTTTTTTTTCCTTTTTCAACCACATTTGTATATCTCACTGCAATTTTTTGAATAAGCACTTACCAAATGCTTCCATATTTTGCGCTTTCACTCAAATCTGCCGCTTTTGTGGGTCGGTGAACGTGCTCTTTGGGCCCTTTGCGTCTTGTGCTTTTCAAGGCCAAGGATAATAAGTGACGAAAACTTACTTATTTGACCTCTCCTTCACCTTTAATTTTATTGGCGTGAAATCAAATCAAACAAACTTTTTTAACAGCTTTTGCAACTTTTCTTTTCCGACACACTGAAAATAAATAACAATGGGGAATGCAGGGGGAGGTTTGAGTGATCTCTTCAAAAATCTTATCGCGGGCGGATGAAAGAAGAGAAAAGGCTTGTTCGTCAATGTAAGATTTTGGTCGGTGCAAGGGTTTTCGCGTTTTACAGACCGCCCTTATGACTTAGATGCTACAAAAATTGTCGAATTGCCAGTTTGGACGGTTTTGTAAGAATTTGCAAAATTATTCTTTTGATCAAAAAATGGCAAGCACTTAAAAAAGACCTTTGATATTGAAGAGAAACACGTTCAAAAAAACGGCATTTTGTTTGATACCATGATGGTTTTGGAGCTTTACAATACAAATCAGTGCTTATAACATCACTTACACTTGTACTCACCCAAAAAAGTGGCCTTTTGTTGAGAATTTTCTCGTGCAAGAACGAGCAAATAAAGTGTGCATTTTATTCCAAAATCCTAACCAAAGGTGTTCAAACTTGCAATTCGACATTTTTCATGGCATATGATTCGCAAGGGCGGTCTGTAAATTGCGAAAACCCTTAAACTGCCCAAATTCTCACGAGCCACCCACTGTTGCCAAACAAGCCTTTTCTCTTCTTTCATCCGCCCGCGATAAGATTTTTGAAGAGATCACTCAAACCTCCCCCTGCATCCCCCATTATTTGTGTCACAGATGTGATATTCCGTGATAACTGGGTCGTTCTTGCCGGCTTTTATTTGCCTCTTGCCTTTTCTGCCTTTCTTTTACTTTTTTCGTCTTTCTCTGATATTACGAAAAATATAGTTGCCATGCAAAGAGACGGCCATTTTCTGCTTTGTCATTCTGATTAAACTTCCTTAGAATCCTAACAATAGGATAGGAAAAGCCTACAATTTGTACATGCCATTTTGTCATAACAAGCTTATTTCTCTGTTATAATTTTTTAAAATCTCTGTCAAAACAAGCTTTTGAAAAGAGTACGAAAGATGGCATTGTAAGATCAAACATACTAGAATAAGATGTGGCTCCTCCAAGAAATTTACAGTGGATCTTTGGAACTACTTTAACCGCAATAATCTAATTCTTCACATGTCTTATAGTTGCACAAAACACCACAACAAAGTACAGAACATAGGTCAAAAAACTAATTTATACATTCATGGTTGACTTTTTATCGAGTTTAGATAGATACTAGTACTTCAGCGTTGCAAGGGAGTGCCAAAAATAATATCAAAATTCATCTGTATAATTATATTTAATAAAGAGTTGACTTCTATAAATACAATTACCAAAACTTTTCCATTACGAAAATGCATGATAGTCATTGCAACGCATTGAAATGCTACCTGGCTGCAGATTTCCATGGATTTCGTGGTGTAGACGTGCTTGACTATGGTTAAAAGCTTAGATTTGGCAACTTAAAAACAATGTTTTTGCCGTATAAAAACCACTTCTTTCAAACGCGCTCAACCTCGGCCCAACAATCCAAATGCTTTAGTCAATGCGGTTTCTTTTAGCAAAAGTATGATTACATTTAGAACAAAGATCATTTATCAAGCATTCATGAGATCAGACTTACGAACATATTGGTGGTCCAGGCTTACAACGGAAACTTACCAAGCTTGAATTGGGTGAAAATACATCAGATTCAGTTAACGCAAACGAGGGTGAAATCTGGAAATGAAACATATTTGAACTGAACAAGGTGCTAATTAATTTAAGGTAAGAATGACGTTTACATGCCGGTTTTTTCAACTTCTTTCCTTGTTTTTTCTACGTTTTTCCTTGGTTTTTCTACGTTTTTCTTATTTTTTCTACTTTTTTTTTTGTTTTTCTACCTTTTTCCTTGCTCTAATGATCAAGAAAAACAAACCTTCTTTAGGGGTCAAGATATCAATTGTATTGAAGATTTCCTGGAATTATTGGCAATGATCTTGTTAAAAGGGGTCTCAACTCTTCCCCGACATGATGACAAACTTTATATTGGGAAAGTTATCAGTGGACATCATAACAAACCAGAAATCCTTTCTCCATCACCATTAGAAGGAATTTGACTTTCCACTTGGTCATTGGAAGGTCCTCTCCATATCTAAACAGCCTGAAGAACTTTCATGATGAATAGAGGGCGGAAAAAAGTTGGTATCATGTCAAAAAAGAAGTTTTTAAGTTGGAAATATGGTGAAATTTTTTTTTCAGCTAAAAACGTGGCCATAAAAAGTTTCAATGGTGATAAGTAGGTAGGGCTAGGGAAAAAAATTTTTACATTAAAAATATTTTTTACATTTTTTGCCAATTTTACGTAAAAATAACATTTTAATTTTATTTGACATTTTTTGGAAAATTTCAACATTTTCTTAACATTTTTTGTACTTTTTGCTCAAAAATGTCATCCCATAACCGGTTCTGAGGAACCAATTAATCAAATGAAGGCTTGAAATTTCCCTCCAAAATTTCCCGCTAAAATAGTCATTGTTCAACTTCACATTTTACGATGCCAATTAATTAAAATCTTTGGAAAGGGGAAAAAAGTGCCTTTAAAGTTTCTTTTTGTCAAAAAGTTGTGAAAATGTTCAAATTAGAAACTTTGTGACCCTTGTTTCCGTGATTATTTTACGTGGGCTAAATAGCTATGTAAGGAGTAAGGCATGTTTTAAGTTGGCACTTTTGCCATTTTTTACTCAGACTTTAATATCTATTGCCTTTCAAAGGGTCTATCTGACTTATCACATAAACTGTTTTGACGTCTAGCTTATAAAAACACCCTGCTATGTGAAGAGCTGTCTTCACACTTCACACTGTCTTAAGTAGTCTTCTCAAGTCCTCCACGCATCTAGTCCCATTTCTCACACATTTCGTTGACTTTTTTGCCCTAATTTTCAAAATTGTTTTGCTCATTTTGCTCTAAATTTCAACATTATTTGCCCTTTTTGCCCTAAATTTCAACATTTTTGGCCCTTTTTTTCAGACATTTTAATGACATTTTTTGGACGTTTTTCCAACATTTTTTCCCGGGCTCTAGTGATGAGGTTCCTCGCTCTAATGATGATATTTGAAGAGACAGAGAGAAAGAGACAATTTGGAAAAGAAGGAATACTCTCGCTTTCATGTATCTTTTGCATCAACAATGGAATTCAAAGTGTCTAAAGCAACAATGACATGCTTTGACTTTGGACAATCATAGCTGGACACCAAACATTTACATGTATTTCAAGCTTGTGGAACTCACACTTTCCAACATCTCAGAGAAGCTATACTGTATAACAAGATTAACAAAACTCTGGGAGCCAAAGTGAACATTGACAAAGATCAAAGAAGATTAGCACTGAAGTCAAAGAGAGCCCCACCCCCCAAAAATGTCTTCAGCCTAATGAAGCGAATAATGTACGTGCATTAATGCCGTATAAAGTCTCTAAATATGTCAAATGTCTATTATCAAAAAATATTTGTTTCAAAAACTATAGTTGAATGACCAAATTTTTAGACCCAAAGAGAATGACCCACTTGACGCAAAACTCAATTTTGGAGGTTCCTTCCTTTGGTTAAAGATTTCCTAGTCTTGTACCTAAAGGATAAAAACGCATTAGGTGGTCTAATGGCTTATACTTCATAGAAACAGCACTCTCCTTGAGTACATACGTGGGGGTACCCAGACCATGTATGGAGTGAGCTTGTAGCTCGTTAAAATGCACGATTTTTGGACTGATGTTACCAATCGAAATGAAGATTTGTCTCTTTTAGTGGATGTTATTTTACATGTTTTATTGCCTTGTAACCATGTTCGAACTTATGCTTTCATTAGACAAGGCGCGGCCCCTGCACGTTTCAAAAAAATGGACATCAGAATCCAATATTTTGATGGCAATTTTCGGTGTAAGACGTCTTGGCAACAAAAGATACATCATATTTGTTGCTCGCTTTTAACGCTTATTTTCTACACCGTGCGTCATTTAAATCCGCCGCCACTTTGGAATGAAGTCATTCATTATATGCACAAGTCATATATCTGAAATTTGGTGTGAAACAAAACTTGCTACTTGACGGTCCGTGGTTGAAAAATGGAGGGAATTGGAGAATTTATGTTCCCAGAATCTTTGAAAAAGCAATATTCTATTCCACGCAGAAAAGGACAACTGAGCTTTACTTAAATGCCTTTGAGAACTGTGAGGGATATCAGAAACCATTGTACTGAGTTTAGCTACAACAATGAGGCTGCTGGGTATCAGAAAATCCACAAAAGGACCAAAAAGAATGAAAACCTGGCTGACAAGGTTTAAAAATGGTGGATAAGAATCCGGTGTTGCCAATTGAATCGATTGGGCGCAAATTAGGCTTCCCCAAACAACAGTGGGACAACTAATTGAAATAACAATTGATCCATTACGTTTTACGAGTAACTTTATTTCCACTTTATTGAACGAATACGTTTCTAAACGATAGTCCAATCACCTTATAATGGCGTCCAATGTCTTCACATAAAAGAAACATTTATGCCATCCAGGGTGGCCGCATTTTATCTTCGAAGCTGCTTTCCTGAACGCAAAACCAATTTGGGAACATTTAACATGGCTAGTCTATTGCGGCGGATTCAAATAACGCATACTTTTGGGGGATCATCATCCACCATTTGTTGGACCTAGTCAGCCAGAGTTTTCTTCCATTTTGGTCCTTATTCGATTCCCAACAGCCTCATAGTCGCAGTCGGATGGACTCAATAAGCCGGTTTCTGATATCCCTAAGAGTTCTCAGCGGTAGTTTAGCAATGCTCAAAAACCTCACATGTGTTCTTTTTCTTCGCGGATTAGAATGAGGATGGCATGCCTTTTCAAAGATTCTGGGAACAAATGCTTTCCAATTCCCTTCAATTTTCAACCACTAACAGTCAAGTGACAAGTATATCTACAAATATATCTAATCATTCTTATCAAATCAAAGTCATTTACTTGAATGGAATTCGATTTATGAGAAATCCAGTGCTAAACGACTGAGGAGTCTTCCAAGTCGTACGATTTCCTTGGATTTGGCCCAAAAGCTGTTGCCAATGCTAGGCATTGAGCTTTAAGTTATTTTCATTTTTATGTTTTTATCTTGAGCGCTCAAATCGGCTTGAAAGTCATTTTCAAAAAGGTATTTTCAAATGAAAACCATAAACGATATATTTTTTCAAACATTTTGTCTTTTAGAGAAATTCAAGAAAGTTCCATCATATCTTTTATACGATTGTATGCATATTCATTCGACAAAGCCTGTTTAACGTTTTACCTTTAGAGAGACTTTTGATCAAAGGCTTCAAATTACGGACACATTACTGAAAAATAGTTAAAGGATATATTTGGATCTTTATGAAGGGTTTGATCAGGCAGGTACCGTACAAATATGTTACAAACAAAAAAATTGCACGAAAAGGAAAGAGAACAGAAACACATGCCTCTCAAACCACAGGAAGGGCCTGATTCAAAAACGATCTCCATTTAGATTACGTGTTTGTATTGTACATCCGTATTGTATTCAGGATTAGTACTTTTACATTGAGAATGTCAAGAACTTGATGACTGGAAACTTGTTCGACTCTTTCGTCTCTCATTACATATATGCCCGTCAAGAAAACCTTTGACAGGCTTGAAATTTTCAAGCTCTCATTTTTTCTGTTAATAGCTGAGTTTATATACCCTGTGACAACTTAAGTTGTGACAGAAATTTTTCGCTACCACACGCCATTGACTTCAATTGCAAACTCGAAAGGATTGTAGGTAAAAAGGTCACAAGCAAAACGGTCACAGGTAAATAGGTCACAGTAAAAAGGTCACGGGGTAAATAGGTCATAGTAAAAAGGTCACACGGTAAATAGGTCACAGTAAAAAGGTCACACGGTAAATAGGTCACAGTAAAAAGGTCACACGGTAAATAGGTCACAGTAAAAAGGTCACAAGGTAAAAAGGTCACACGAGGAAAAGGTCTTGCAATAATTGCAAACACATAATGTTGTTGGGCTGAACATCATACTTTAACTGAGGTTGAGACAATTTATCAATCATGGGATAAACTGGACGTTAAGAAAACGTCAGAATGACACTAAACAGCAACAAATAATTCAGCAAATCAAATAGCAAGAAGTGTCTCTATAACAAAGGTAAAGGTTATAGGTAATTTGCAGTTGTTACTAATCAAAAGTTAACACCAAAAATTGAAGTTGGCGTGGTCGCAACTCAATTCAATAACAATTTAAAATAGAATAATAAGGACTCTACTGAGACTAGTGACTTTTTTACCGTGACCTATTTACTGTGCCCTTTTCACCGTGACCTATTTACCGTGTGACCTTTTTACCGTGACCTTTTTACCTTGTGCCCTTTTTACCGTGACCGTTTTACCTTGTGACCTTTTTACCGTGACCGTTTTACGGTGACCTTTTTACTGTGACCTTTTTACCGTGACCTTTTTACCTTGTGACCTATTTACCGCGCGCCCTCGAAAGTACATAAGTTAGGACAAGAAATCCTGTGGCAAAAGTTATGAAAGAGTTTTGCGACGGGGTTTACAAGTTTAGCTTTCTTTGAACGATTTCTTGTGGCAACTTACGTACTTTCGTGTTTGCAAATGAAACCAACGGCGTGTGGTAACGTAAAATTTCTGTAACAACTCAAGTTGTCACAGGGTATATAAACTCAGCTAATGTCTGTCTTAGCAAGCGAATGAACAAGTTTTCCATGGTAGAGCTCAAACCGACGTGAAAAGCAAAAGAGCTAAAAATAGGCATTTATGGGTTCTTTATCACATTTATTAGGTAGTTGGTTTTTTAATTAACACACAGATGGAATGAAAACAAATTTTAAATACACTACGGCTTCAATTTCAGTGTTTCATGAAGTAAGTTGCGATCTTTTCGTAAGACCTACCACAATGTGTACGATAAAGATATGAATTCTAAACACACGCACTCAATAAAATTTATCACAGATGTAACCATGAGCACAATAAAATGAATCAGCAAAGACAAAAACGAGGTCGGAAGAGGTCAAAGCGTTCGGTGGACACTCGACACATTCAGGAACTTTCATGCTTGGGCCAAAGCATATTTCCTTTTCCGGAAAGGTAACGCACAAGTTTGAGGATCTCGAACTGGCATTGGTTCAGGTTTGATATCGATTGCAACGGGAGTTGGCAGGATCTCCAGCTCATGATGAGAGTGGTCTTCTTCAGTTCTTGACGGGGACGAGGGTTCCAGCTTGATGACTTCCGTTGGGTCATCCTCATCATTTTTTTCTTCGTCGTTTAGTCTTTTGAAGAAGCCATATTGTTGGAGGTAAGAAATCAATTCGGCCCGCGTGAGATCATTTCCCTTCGATTCTTCATATTTGCAACCTGGGCTCGGGCTCTCCGTTTGCTTTGGGCTTTGGGGGATTTTTGTCGATTCCGGAGATCTTTGAATTCTGTAAGAGCGTAAGGAGGAGGAGGACGAGGAGGAGAAATTATTGTTGCTGGTCGGAGACGGAGCTGGACCAAAGTCCTGAACTTTTGTGGGCCGTTCACCATGATTATGGTAATGCTCCTTGAGCCTTTCTATCGGGATGCACGCAATAGGAGAGCTACTTTGAAGTGGAGAGGAGCGCTTACTATCCAAATCAGAATCGAGGTCTCCAGGTGAGCTGTTGAATCCGCTGTCGGCCCAACTGTGAACCGACGAAGATCGACCTTTTTTGGTCATTTGCTCAGAGGATGGAGAGTGGCTTTGCCCTCGGGACATGCCTTGGTTCTGGGTATTGTAATATCCAGTGGAATGTGTTGAAGTTACATACTCACTACCATCCATAGGATAGTTCAGTGTCTCCTCATAAGAATGTATGAATCGACGTTGATTCTGGAACCCCGACCTTACAAACATGGGGTTATTAGACTGAGCAACAAAGGGAGTGGAATTTTGAATTTCGTTCTGGTTAGGGTTGACAGGAGTGAATCTCTGAGCAGGTTTGCCCATAAAATATCGGTCATGAGATGGCTGATTGTAGCTATTGCCAATTGGATATGGGGCCGATGGCTGTGTCGAACTCTGAATTAAGGTGTGAGGATACGGTTGGATGTATCGGGGCCTGGATTGTTTCAGGACTTGAATTTCGCCCATTGGTTCTTTTTGTTGCGGTTGTTCCTCATGAGTACGAATATGCATCTCCAGCTTCTTTTTCGAGTTGAACGTTTCCTTGCACAAAGTACATTTGTAAATCTATAAGCAAACCATTTCGTTGGAAAAACGCGTCATGTTTCATAGTCATTGCAAACATGATGATTACCTTTTCTCCAAAATGGGATACTTGATGAAGCTTTAAGACATGGTTGTAACCGAATGCCTTTCCACAAATATTACATTTGTAGGGTTTTTCGCCTAAGGGAGAAAACGGGAAGATTAGATACTCCGCTGGAGGTGGGCATTTTAATGAAATTGGCTTACCTGTATGGGTCCTCATATGAACCTTCAATTGCTTGCTGCAAGTGAATCCTTTAGTACATACTTGACATTGGTATGGTTTCTCACCTAGAAGATACAAAAGAGACAGTCAACACGTAATTTCTTTGGCTCCGTCTAATCTATGAACAAGGCCAGCACAAAGTAATCCGAAGTCTGTCAAGGCAATTCCTAATCAAGGCTTCGCCATCTCAGTCGCTCTGCTTGATTTCATTCGCTACTCAAAAGTACAAATCTTCTTCTTGCGCTAGGAATGACACGAATGGGAGAACATGGATGTTGATAACGTTATTAGAAGAAAATCTAATGTTTTAACGGTTTCTTCCATCGGTAAAGTTTTTTTTTTTGAAGCAAAACTTTGTACGGTAAGTAACATGCTTTGCTCGTCAGCAAGTGACAAACTTCAAATGGAATTATTAAAAATGAATGGTTGAACCAGGTATCCTTGGTTAAACCAACAAAACAATTGTTTTAGTCAATAATATCAGTTACTCATTTCTCATTTGCTTTTTCATTTGCTCATTTCGTTTCGTCGAGTTTCATAGATTTGTTTTACATTTCACTTGCCTTTGTTCGCCCCTCAAGAGATCTTTTGATCAATTTTTTCAACATTATCATGTCAATTGCACATCCTTAACTCCATCGAATGAAGCAAGTTACTGTGAAATTTGAATAAGATCATTTAAACTTTAATTCCGCTACTAAATATTTAATCGTCTTGGAGTCTAGCTGGCCGATATTATTCGTTTAAATTTCATGTCCGGTACATCAAAAAAGCAATCCATTGCTTGACCCTTGATGCAATGTGCTTTGTTCTGAAATTAGTTCTGAATAATTGAATGATAATTCCATTGACCTCTTTGCATGCGGGCCAGCTTTTCCCCATTCAACAAGTTTTGATCACGAAACATGCCTCAGGTGCCCACAATACAGGGTATGTCAGGTAAATCTGGACGACTTTTTGAAGGCTATAGCTCCTAAACGTGTCAAGGAATCGTCACCAATTTCTCAGAGGGTGTTGACTAGACTAAAACACATTTTTTTTATTTATTATGCCCTCCGCTAGCATCAATCGTTCTCTCGATACGGCTCCTGAATGCCTTGATAGCCACTGCGACCTCCGCGCGGTTGAGGTTGGCCATGGTGACCTTGATGGACCTCTTCAGGGACTCCAGGCTGTTGTGATTTGTTGCACAGGCTTCCTCTTTGATCCTCCCCCAAAGGTAGAAGTCACATGGGTTCATGTCCTGGTTGTTGGAGGGCTAAATCTGGGGAGACCAAAAGTGGGGCACAGCCTCAAGCAGCCAGGACTGAACAGACTTGGCCTTGTGGGCAGGGGCAGAGTCTTGTAGGAACGTGAATGGTCTGCCCTTTGCCACCCTCGACATCCACGGCACCACATTCTTCAGCACGTCCCATGAACCCATATAACAACCCGGACATGAACCCATGTGACTTCTACCTTTGGGGAGGATAGAGGAGGAAGCTTGTGCAACAAATCACAACAGCCTGGAGTCCCTGAAGAGGTCCATCAAGGCCACCATGGCCAACCTCAACCGCGCGGAGGTCGCAATGGCTGTCAAGGCATTCAGGAGCCGTATCGAGAGAACGATTGATGCTAGCGGAAGACATATTAAATAAAAAAATGTGTATCAGTGTAGTAAACACCCCTTGAGAAATTGTTGGCGATTCCTTGACACGTTTAGGAGCTATAGCCTTCAAAAAGTCCTCCAGATTTACCTGACATACCCTGGACTTTAGGATATGCTCACGCTCATAATCCCCCAAAAATCTCCTCGTTGGTCATCTGGTGGATATTCGCCTAGAACGGCGCAACTTTGAACCCAGAATGGGCACCTCCAAATACACTCAATGGACATGTATTGAAAATGTATATGCAATGTGTAATTTCCTAACACGCAATCAAAACTAAACTATTTAAAAAAAAACTATGTATAATGTAGCCAATAAATAAAGCTACAGGTGCTTCTAGAGTACAACTGATCATGAGTGGCACAACCGGGTGAACCTTCTTTCCTTAACGTTTTGACGGCCAGTTTTGTCTTTTCTTCAAGACAAGGCTGGCTCGCTCTGGGTAGGTAGACTGGTTCTTGCTCGTCCTAGGCGTCCTTTGATCCATTTGCTCTTAGGATCACTCGCTTCCAATGGCGAGATGTTTCCACCCAAGAATGGAAGTACTCTTCTTGGTTCAAAAGTGACCTTAAGACGTACTAAGGCATTGCATATTTGGGTGGGTGATTAGTTACCAAAGTGGCCTAAAGCGCCGTTGGCCTATTCCCCCAAAAAGTTCAAATTTTCTTTGCGAAGGAGGAAAACCGTGTGTTCCACTCATTTCCTAATAGCACTTGCTACTCAAAAAATGTCGGGACCAACCGGGAAGTTTGCCGTGTTACCCTGGTGAACGTTGCTGGCAGGCCTAACTAAGTCTCTGCTCAGATATGGCACAGAGTAGTATTTGTTTTACCGAAGAAAGCCGTCTTTCAAGGTACAACGAAGCCAAAACGCATATTTGGTGAGACTGGCTGGCGGTTGGACTGGTGTGCCCTCGAGAGCAACAAGAAGAAAAGAAGAAAAAGAGAGCTGAAGAGTACATTTCGTGGATCCGAAAGGGGGTTTCTCTATCTAGGAATAATATTTCTTGTTCAAAGTACAAACTGGAAAGAGGAGGGGTTTATATAAGATCGATTTCTCTCTCATAATTAACTCCGTACGTTATTTTTAAAGGGTATGTTTCCTAACCAAAGGAATATCCTGTTATTAAAGTTCTTTGAAATGAGGAAGAACTTTGCACATAATAATTCGTGCGTCTTGGACACAAAAATTGACAACAGGCTAGCAGCAAATGACCTTTCGCCTAATTGTAACAAAAGTTTTAAAGAATGTTGTTGCTTAAAATGCAATAAACAATGATTGAAAAAGAAAGTCAAGTCCTAGGACAACCAGATATGTCACATTAAAAAGCTGTGTTGTCTAAAATGTTTGACATCCGGCCGTTTTTTTCGTAAGCTATCGCCATCCAATCAACAAGTTGGAAAAGTTAACCTTTTGTTTCTTTAAGAATTCACTTCACGTCTTATGCAATTTGAAAGGTGAGGTTTCCCAAGAACTATTTTGTATACCAAAAGTAAGAGATTCATAAGGCTATGCATTCCATTCCAATCCAGTAAATCTTTAATCTCAATTGTATGAACTGGCGAGTGAAGTCAAAACCTCTTCTTTATGTGAAATTTGCTTTTGAATGGACAAAGGACGGATACCTTCATTTTCTTCTACTTTCTAGCTCTCTGATTTCAATGAACGAGATTGGAGAGATCCACAAACCTATCCAAGGCTCACACCAAAACAAGAAATTTTCTCTTTTGAAGCAAGCCAGCCACCCTTCAACGATGAACAAACGAATGAGGAAAATTCTTGCCGGACTGGAAAGTTCTAAAATGTCTGAAACGGGTCAAGATCGTGATCTTGAACACAATTTCTATTGAGATTTAAAAGTCAAAATGAAAATCATGAAGAGTGTTTGGAAGTAAAGTGCCAGCCAGGCGCGGTTGCTTAATTATAACTTCATGAAGTAGTCTACAAGCCTGTAGCACCCCACGAAACCCCAACCGTTTTGCTCGCCTACAATTACTGAATAAATTTTTGATTATCCTTCATTGGAATCTTGTTCTCCAAAATACAAAAGTCTTGCTTTCTAGTTCTCCAGGAGAAAATAAAAGGCATTGCCTATTGCTGGGGAATATTCTGAGACTTGAAGCAACAGGCCAAGTCGATCTCGCAAACGTACCAGTGTGGGTTCTTCGGTGGATCACCAATTGTCCGGACTGGATGAAAGTTTTACTGCAGACATTGCATTTGTGGGGTCGTTCCCCCGTGTGTATTCGTACGTGGCGATGAAGTTTGCCTGAATGCTCAAAGCTCTTTCCACAAGTGTCGCACTTGTAGGGGCGTTCATTGGTATGAATCCGTCGATGAACCGACAAATTCTCCTTGACCGAAAAGCTCTTGGGACAGATATCACACAAGTAGGGCTTTTCCCCCGTATGAATGCGGTAATGTCTGGCCAACCGAGCGGGTACACTGAAGGTCTTTTCGCATTGGTCACACTTGTATTGTTCTTGGCCCACAGGTAGTCCTTGAGTCAGTGGAGAGACACTTCGAGAACTGTACGAGTCCGTTGGAGAGGGTGGTCCAGAATACACCGGGGTAGCGGTTTGCATTCTAGCCTTGGCGTGTTTGATTTGCTGAAGATGGAGGTCCATGTGAAATGAAAAGTCGTGATAGTTGAGAAAACCTTGTCCACAATACTGGCACTTGAAAGTGTTGGGGGCAGTGGTCGGATTTGAAGGAGCTCCCGTGTTCCAAAACTGTCTTTTCGCTTCCATTGAAGGAATCATGTTTGACACTGACCTCTCTTTTTTTTCTTTCTTTTTCTCTCGGGATCTCTTTCAGTGTTTCTTGTTAGGAGGCTACTGGAAAACACACCACGAAGCCTCACCTCGGTGGTAGGGAGAATGGGATCAAGACTCTCGTCTTATCTCTAGCTTCACGGGACTGGAACTCGAATTTTCACTTCATTTTCCTGGTTGAGCCCGAGTTATCATACGTTGTAGTGGGAAGCCTGAGGCTCGGAGGTGCGCTAAGTCCGATCCAGCCTAAAGAACTGAAAGTACAACACACTCTGTTCGCCATTGAGTAGTCGCTAGAACTTAGTCAGTCACTCACTCACTCACTCACGCAGTCAGTCAGTCAGTAAGCGAGTGGACTGTTTTTCAAATGCTGCTGCGCTCGCCTCGCTGGATGTTCAGGTACACATCAACTGCGAGAGAAGAGTCATTCACCGCGCTCTTGCACCGACGTGAACACACGGGAGGATCCCGGCCCTACTACTTCTGAATTCACTCACTCACCAACTTGCTCACGGATTCGAATCCAACTTACTCCCGAGTAAGTCGCCGGTTGGTCGGTCGGTCGGTCGGTCGGTCTGTTGGTCGGCGGGACGCACGGATGCAAGCGGCATCCATTTCGGGTGATCGGGTCTGGGCTCACGGCCGTCGGTCTTCCGAACCTACAGTACCTAACGGAGTCCAACTCGAAACGTGTTCGGAGGATTTAGATGAGGTTGTCCGTCGAATTGTGCTGTTTTGTATTTGATCTCATTGGGCCCCCAAGGCGAATCGGGGCCATAATGTGGAACGATCTGTCGTAGGTTCGAGTGTGGAGTGGACTACTCACGGTCGAGCTTTTGCTTGTACGGTCTGTGGTCCAGCTCACGCATGCACATACACATGTTTCTACATACGTACGTACTACTTGCTTGAATGTTGCACGCAAGCTGGAATACAAGCAATGGGAAACTTGGAGAACAGGCGCAGTCGGAAAATGTACTTCAGAACATAACGCACACTTGGAACGCATCGCGTTACAAAAAATGGTTCCACTGACGACGTAAAAAGACGGTAGCACCGATGACCTACGGAACTAACTAAAATGGACCGTAGGCACGGGACAATTTTGATTGCTTTGATCAAGACGCCGTCACTTCAGAATTAAGGTGGAGAAGTCATTTTTGAGTTCCAAACACAGACCAGATCCGCTAATCGATTATCCTGACTTTCAATGCCAGTCTCATCAACAACATTTTCTAGAGTCATAGCCCGCTTTTCCAATCCTTTTCGGAATTGAAAAGACACTGGAGAACTGATCTCCAAGCACATTGACCATAACTTCAATATCATTGACGGTTATAACGTTCACCTCAAAAGATCCTACAGGATTGAGCTGGAGAATTCATTTTTGAGTTCCAAGAACATTTGAAACCAGTTTTGAGGTGAAGAGACAATACCGCATCCGTAATCGAGGTCTCTTGATTAGGTCACGGGCCAAGAGTTGATGTAATGTCATTTAAAACATGACATTACATCATCAATAAAACATTAAAATCATAAACCAAATTTATGAATATTTCTAGGATAATTGTTAGGCCCACTTAGGTCGATGACAATGGTTTATAATGTTGGTGAAATCTATTTTGCCCTTCAATTTTCAATGGCTATTTTCTAACACAATTCTCGCACGACATAATTAGTACAATTTGTAAAAAAAATTTACAATATTGTTATACGAACTCGCATGACCTTCAGTCGCAGTAAACAATGAATAAATAAAATCGAATTAGAACAAAAGCTTAATGGATTTCGTCAAAATTTCAAGTACGGAAAACCATGACACCACCTTAGGAATGCGTAACAAGAAAAATTCAGAAATTTGGTTAAAAGCATGTTTGTTTTGTTGTTTGTTAAGGAGTTAGTACATCACTGATAGAGGGTGTTCCATGAAGGAATATACCCGCCCCTTGCCACTTTTTTGGCTGCCTATGGTATGTATTGGTAGTTGCTTGCATGGAAAGACGGTTCAACGTCAAATTTTGACTCCAAAGAGTTGAGTTTGGAGTCAGCCGGGATCAAACCCCAGCCATCCGCACGACAAACCGACGCAGTACGCAATACGTGCGCCATGACTCACCCCTGGTTAAAAGCACGTTTTAAGTGATATTTTATCAATTTTAGACCGTGACCCAATTAACAGAACTCGATTACGTATGCGGCATTGTCTCTTCACCTCAAAATTGGTCTCAAAAGTCAAAGCCCGAAATTCAAAAATGACTTTTCCAGCTCCGCATGAACCTGTCTGGAGAAATTAAACACCGTGGTTGTATTTGCGAAAAAGAAAAACGTTTTTGGATTGGTCTTAACCTTTTGGGTCGCTCTCCCTCCTTTCCAAACTAATCGGAATTGATGCAGGCCCTAATTTTTGCTCGGACCACATCCAATTTCTTTTGGAGGCTAGCTACACGTAGAAGTCTATTTGAAAGCTGACAACTCCTTTTGAACAACTTCTTTCTAACCTTTGGAATTTTAAAAAATGGCCCACCCTATGGCACCATTTCTGGAATGGACAGAAACAAAGAAACCTCATCAAAAATTGAAATCAGCCTTTTTATTGCTTCATGTATGGATCCAATGCTCATGCGATGAGGTGAGTTGGACTTGATTCTCAAGCTTTCTTTTAGTCCATTCCTAAGGGCAGGGTTGGTTCAATCCCGCCCGGTTGACATTAAACCCGAAAAACCCACTTGGGCGGGTTTTTTCAGCGGTTTTTTCGGGCCGTTTTTTGGGTTTTTCGGGTTTTTCTCCTTTTTTTGTCTTAAAAGCCCCTAATTCGTCTCTTAAAATTGTGCTCACCTCTACGTGAGTGACTATATGCGACTTTTATCTCCTAAAACTCTTGAAAAAGATATGAATTACGTATGGAGATATGTTATAAATAGGGCTTGAATTAAGTTACTCTTTTTTGGCTACAAGTTGCAGCCCCTAAGCCCTAAAGTTGCAATATTTTGATAAAGTGCACTCAATGCGACGGAAGTTGTTATTAAGTTGCCATTTCATGGCTTAAAAATGTTACTTGTTGACATAAAAGTGTCAAATTTGGCCAAATATATGTTTGGGCAAAGTTTTTATTGCAAATTTCTCTTTTTTAATCTAAGGCTTCCTTAAAAACATATTTTTGCTTTTCACAAATTATTCTAGAATTTGAAAAAAACACTTAGTCTTTGAAAAGGTACTGTGAAAGTGTGTAAAATATTTATTTCAAGTAATTTCCAGCAGGATTTAAGCAATCGAGACAAAAAATGTCAAAGGTTGCTCTTTCTTGCGAAAAAAATCGAGTTATGAATATGTTTTGTATTGTCAAAACTCAGATGTGATATGTTATTGTGGTCCAATAAAAAGAAGAGTATATGAAAAGTTAATAGTATGAACCAGAAACCAAAAACCCGCCCGAAAAACCCGGTCGGGTTTTTCTCCAATGCAACCCTGCCTAAGGGAGTATCATGGTTGTCTGTACCTGAAATATTGACGAAATCTATTGAGTCTTTGGTCTAATTTGGATGAACAAAAGTTCGATTGTATCCTTCGATAATTGTTTTCGTAAATAGCCATTGAAAATTGAACGACAAAATACATTTTACCAATATTTCAAACCACTATTGACTTAAGTGTGCCTAACAAGTAACTTAAAGAAAACATTCAGAAGTATGTTTTTTAGCATATTCTAAGTGACATTTTATCAATTTTAGGCCCGTGACCTAATTAACAGAACTCGATTGCATATGCAGCACTGTCTCTTCCCCTCAGAACTGGTCTTAAATTTCTTTTGAACTTAAAAATGACTTCGCCAGCTCAATTAAACAACGTGCCTTCATGGACGATACTTGCTCAATATCATAACCTCCATTGTCTTTGAGTGGAACATCTAATTTTGACGCCCCAATAGGTCATTGTGCGGAATTTCATCTCATGTAAAGCCATGTTACTCTCTGCAACCCAAGAGTAGACTTTCTCCAAGCCATCAGCTAGACTTTTTCAGTCCTGACCATTCCTTCCTTAAACCAATTTTGTGTCATCGGCATTTGAAAAAATACTGGGTTTTGTACTAAACTTCTGGAGAGGAGCAATAAAAAAAGAAGATTAACAAGGGCGGACCTAAAATTGAACCTTGTGGAACACAGGACTTGACATCATACACGCCACTAAATGCTCCTTTAATCTTATCTAACCATTTGCTTCCTATCACTTATGAAACATCCAATCCAATTCAGGACCTTACCCTGGACCCCTAACTCTTTGAGTTGATCGAGCAAAAGACCATGATCTACCTTATCAAAGGCCTTGGCAAAGTCATCAACTGACTCGTGACTCTCAGGCCCATCAATGATCTACTCAATACGGTCAACCAGTTGGGTTACTGTACTAAAATGAGCTCGAACCCATGCTGTCCAGATAGAATTATCATATCTTTTAGGTCGCATTCAAACTGCAGAACAGTTGTTTTGGGTATCGTGAAAACAAGTTTTTTGTACTTTTTTTTTAAAGTTTTCAGTAAAAACTTTTTAATCCTCGCTCTAATTATTTGAAACTTTAAAGGTTGATTCAGTCTCTTCTCGTCTGTCGTCGTGAGCACACGTCTTTTGCGTTGCTCATGAATTACGGGCCGGTTTAGACTTAGTGCTGTGTTGTGTTGTGTAGTGGTCGTTTGGATCCAAGGTAAGCCATTTTTGCATATTTATTTGCCTTTCTCTTCTTTCTCTTACTACTTTATTTCTATCTTTTTTATTTTATTTCTCATTTTGTCGTACTCTTTTCGTATTCTCCTCTATTTTCAGTTTATTTTTATTTTTCTTAATATCTTTTCTTTGTGTGTCTTTTTTTCAGGTTTCCTTTAGTTCCTAAGTTCTATATTGTCGTTTTTAATGTCCTTTTCATACTTACATTCTTAGTTGTACTGGCAAATTAATTTGTCTTGATTAG
>CM021319.1:1866598-1911084 GCA_010645155.1 Tigriopus japonicus
GTTTCAAAGCTTGTCACTTGGCGGCCCAATTCCAGTCAAGGTATTCATTTTTACGTAAAATATCGATCGTTTCCAGGGACCTAAAAAATCATTGAATGAACACCTAGATGAAAAAAAACTTGGATTCGCCAAAGTGGGCTGAGCAGCACAGCACAGCCAGTGACCCTGCTTTTGCCGCTAGCGATACCATTTTAAACGTTCACTTGAAGCAACCTTTGTCACGTCCTATTGGAATAGCATTGTAGGAGTTAGGAATTATTGTACTTTCCTTGCAAGTTCTTTCCAGAAAATGGGCAACAAAATATGAAATGGCTCTACAATGATGCTAACCAAGAACTTTGGGAAGTAAAAAATCTATTTTCAAATTTTCAAATCATTGGTTGACTGGACTACGTTTGGAGCTTTGAACCTTGTAGTTGATGCTAGGCAAAAACCTGAATTGAAACCGTAACTTGATAAGTTCAGGATTGCACGGATGATTTGGTCATTAATTATGGCCTTTAACTGATGAAAGGAGGCTTTCCAATTTTTTCTTTAGGTAAGTTACCAAATCGGATAATGGAAACCAAGTCTGTTGAACCAGACATCACCTCATTTGATTTTTCCGATGGGCAATGTCGCGTCCGGTTTCATAATACTTTTCCGGCCCTTGGTTTAAATAAGGGTCTAAAAATCTCTTGAGAGATGCCAGAGAAGAGAATCAATCATCGAAATACATTCGCCGAATGTTTCTGCACTTAAAAGTGGTAGAAATCATGTAAGTATTCGTACAGGGTGTGAACTGTAGTTGTGAAAATGATTCTCAATGATCAACATAGAAGCAAATTTTTGGGGAGTAAATGAGGAAAATTCATGTTACAGCTAGTCAATGTAATAATTGAAGTGGAAGTGGTTCCTGTTTTTGGCCATATTTGTTCAAGAAAGAAAGCTGACTCTATTAATACTCCCACACCAAGAAAACTTGAATTGGCTGTCGAACACCGCAGCCTCTTCGAACTGGCCAATGCCAACGAGTGAACTCGTATTTCTCCCCAAACCTGATCATAGTCCTCATGACAGAGCTGGAAATGCACTGATAAAATAAGGAAATTGGACGATGGACATAATTATTTCCAGCTATCAATTACACAAGGTAGTTATCAGAATGAAATGGGATAAAAAAAGAATAAGTCTTGAGTCATAATTACTGATCAAATCATCTATAACGCATGCCAACGTTGTTTGGAACGTTAATCTGCTTCTGTCAGAGAACATGAAATCGCCACCCTGTTATTTGACCTTTGACCGACCTGATAAATGCTATCGCTGTAGAAAGTTGATAAGTTGCAGTGAACGTCTTTGAAGTGCAAGTGAATAATTTAGACTATGTCCATCGCGGTTTAAAACTTATTCCTCATTTTTCAACCTTAAACCATCATTGTTTGATCCTCAACAAAAATGCACGCCAATCCGGTTGCAACTGAGGCCAATGGAGAGCTCCGCTTGCGGCGGGTCAAATCGACTTCGAGGGCCCAAGAGATCGTAACCGAGGACGAGAAGCAACGACGAGCTCAGCCAGACAAACCGTACGTACGAATGATTGATTGAAGAGCTTTCAAAACTCACAACGGCTACTCAACGAAGTTTTTCATGCCATGATAAGAAGACCAACATTGATAGGTTAATATTAGTAATGATAACATAATTGCGTTGTGTGCAGGAATTTTGGATTTGCTAATGCTCGCTAAACCAGGCTCAGCCTTTGTTTTGAATCTTCCAAAAATATTTTTAAGAAATCATTTTCTTCTATGCAAATGAAATTTTTTTTTGGGGTCGTCTGCCCACTTACACATACTTTTTGGTTGTTCTTTCTTATAAAGGCTTTAGGTTAAAGCATATTTAGGACAAAAAGTTGGCAATAACTTGCTTTAGCCCAAAATAGCTGACATTCGATTTTTGGAAATAGCTGTGACAAGTCGACTCGGCAGATTACCTATTTATGTGGGATTTTATCAAATTTGACTTTTGATCAAAATTGTCCTAATAGAACTAAAAAAAAAATAGTGCAGGTCGGTGCAGTAGATGTTCGAAGTTCGCCCTTAGAATCTTTTTAAAACGCCAAAAATGTCTAAAGTATTAGAATAAAACGTTTATCAATCATTGTGAATATAAATGTCGCTCACTCACTAAATTTAACAATGCTTCAAACAACTTGATTGATTTTTAAAACCGAGAAGCCTCAAGGACTCCAGAAAAAAGTTCTCAGAATGTAATTGCCACTGGACAAAAAAATGGCAAGACAAGTGAATTTACTTCAAAATCCATTTTCCACTAACAAAGCGAACAAACGCTTTGCGAAAAAACAAAGTGAAAGCTTTGGGAAGCCTTTTGTAGATATTTTTTTTCTTTAAAAAATTTTCGTCCCGCTGCCTTGGCAAGACAATCAAATACAACTACTGTAAATAGAAGCTGGCCAGAGTATAACACAATTATCTATGAAAAGCAGGGCATAAATCTTTATTCCAAGAAAAGTAATATATTGAAATTACTGTTACTCCCGCAAAAGTAATTGATCAAATTTACCATTATACATAATAAAAAGTCATGACATAACTCATTACTAGGGCCCGGAAAAATATTTGCTAAAAACTGTTTAAATATATATTTTCTTCAAAAGCCCAAAATATTTGAAAAATACGCCAGATATTTACGTAAAAAATACTTTTTTTACAACGTCATTGTTTGGTGATTTTGTCTGTGTGTACCGTGTGTACTGATTTTTCCTTTTTTTGTGTAGATTTGATGTAATTGGTCGGTTTGAGGGCATATTTGGCACTAAACTGATATAAGAGCTTCTGTAAACTGTTTTAGTAATATGATTTTCAAATTGTCCCAATAGATGACGCATTTTTTTGCTTATTTGACAATAGTTAAGGTTGTGAGTGTTTAGTTTCAGAACAAATGTTCTTTTGTAGACATTCTAGTATTTTTGGTTCATTTTGGGTCAACCCTTTTGTGCATTGCCCATGAACCTGGAAAAATATCAGCGGAGACCTTGCGTTGCCAGACCCATCTTGCGTTGAATTCCAGCATGGTTACCAGGACATAACCTTTGATGCCACTTTTTGGCCTCATGTCAACTCTGTTTCTTCGATGGCTATAATGTTTTCGAAAAGGATCATTTCTCAAAAATGGGTGACATTCAAACTAAATGATGCCACTTAAAAGAAGATTATCGTCAAGGAAAAGGACTAATGATTTTGCCAAAAAACAAGCTTCGTAGATCTCGCCCGGGCAACCATGCTGGAAATCAACTTAAGATGGGTCTGGCGACGCAAGGTCTTTGCTCTTGTTTTTCTTGGCTCATTCACTCATTTTGCTAAAATTTTCCTGGGATAATTTTCTTGCCTAAATGATCGAGTCAATCTTTGCTCCAAAAGGCCAAAATATTTAAGAAATTGAGGAAAAATGGGGAAATATATATTTCATATTTTAAAAAATATAGTTCTTGGCCCTACTCATTACCATTTCTTTTGGGATAACGTGAGTGCATTGTAGTATCATTTTCATAAACATTTCGAACTCACTCATGAATGGGTAATTTTGAATGTGGCTCCTTTTCACTAACATTGTCTGTTTTCCATTTCACTCTAAAAACCCGTCAAGTGCGTGCATAACCTTGCTTTGTTAAGAAGCGATAAGATAAGATGATGGGATTCGATCTGATTTCAATCTGTTCAATCTTTTAGGACTCCCATGAATGTCATTGATTGTTATAATCAAAGTGGGAAAAATCTTAGCGTAATCTTTAAGGCACCCCTGGTTTGAAGTCGTAAAAAACAAGGGTACTTTTTGGATACTCTCTTTGACTGAACGCATTTTTCGTAGATGTGATATAAGCCTCGGATAAATATTCAGTTTTGCTGTGGAGCAGAATCCCAGACGTTTCACAACGTAGTGTTTGCTGTTGGCTGATCGTCAGCTGACCCTACTCCTTGGAACGTCTGGAATTTCTGCTCCACAGAAAAACTGAATATGTCTCCGAGCGACTTCTATTAATACTAGACCGAGTGTAAGCCTAAAAATATGTCTCCGGTCGCCAACTGTTGAGCGGACAAAAGTGCGGGAACATTTAAAATGCGTGACCAGGCAAATGTCAACCATGCAAGTGATGAGTCAAATGTGGAATTCAGTAATGTTTTTGGGTCATTCTTTGTTATAGAGGTTGTGAAGAATTGTTTGTTGTCCCCCTCTATTCCCGCCCCACCAGCCTGTTGCGTAGACATCGCTGAAGGCCAGCCAGCATTGTCCATGCACTCGGGAAGAAACAAAACTCAACATAATTTTAACTATTTCGCAATATGTGTGATATTGTACTGATTAATAAGTATCATAATTGTTTACCGATATCAAAAAGGACATTGGTTGGTGGCATTGTTGGCAAATTTACTTGAAATATTAGGTAATTTGTCTCTTCCTATGTGTCTGGACAGTGCTGGCTGGCCTACAGCGTGTCTACGCGGCAGGTCTTGGCAGTGTTCATAGTGAAAGACAATAATCAATTCATCACAACCTCTATTGCTGGTGGTCACTTTCGTGAAAGAACCAAAGACGTCACTAGGTGACCATGCCATGGATATGAGAACTACAACTAGGAACTTTTTTGACAATACGTTGAATAAGTCATTGGTAGGAAGAACACAAATTTAAGCTTTTGCGTTATGTAGGGTTAATCCAATACATATAAGGACAAAATCTGACTTGTGGCTTCAAGAACGAGTTTTGAAAAGTTGGTCTTGATTCGCATGTTTGGTCACACTAATTGCCCGCTCAACAGTTGTGAGGGCGACATTTTCCGCATGAATTCAACGCATTCCGCCCCGCTTGCCAAATCAGCCAGGCTAAAACTTGCACGCTATCTAGTGATTATAACTGATCTAAGCTCCGAGCCTTAGTGATAAAGTACAGCTTTATGCGAATTTTCAGTCCCAAGGAAGTAGCGCGCCCAAATATGGTTGAGCAGATAGAAAACCAGATTGAAGTCCATCAGTTGTAAAAAGCAGTGATGGACCCAAAGGGCTCATAACCGAAACCGAAAACAGCTGACTACAAAATAACATGCGGAAATTTCACTCTATAATGTACATTGCTCACGTGTTTGATGTTGGGCAATCACAGATTTTTAAAGTCGGAAAACCGAAGTTTCAAAGTTTTTAGGATCTAAAAATCTGTGATTATGTTCTCAAACTCCATTCTCTTTAAAATAGTATAGGAGTAAAGTATTCTCATTCATTCTCATTAAAAAATAGAGCGAAATTTTCTTTTGAGCAATACATGTGGAATTACTGGAGAAGCGCCATTCTTCGAATGGTCACGTATCTGGTCAGCCAGAGAAATCGTAACAAAATTCATGTTTTTGTCAATCGGATTCTCAAAAACTATTGGTAATGATGTAATGATTACAAATTCTACTCTTTACAATTGCAGATTTTGCAAAATGTAATGCCGTCGCTCAATGATTACAGAAAAACGTACTTAATTACACTAATGTCATTAACAAATTCCCTGATAAAAAGTATGTTGTCTGAACTTGTAATCTCAAAGTAATGTAACAGTAAGAAACTTTACAATAATTCAAGGAAGCAAACTTTCTGAAATTTCTTATTGTGAAAAGCATGGATTTAAGTTTAATACCTCATTACCCAATTTTAATCACCTAAATTTCATTTGTCACCACCATAGTGTTTTAAGTTACATTGAAGTGTTTGATACGGTAATTTGAAAGACGAATTTCTACAAATGTTCTTAGATTTGATTAGGGCCCTGCTCGTAATGTCTGAGAAACCCTGCTCTACCGGGTTATGCATAAGAAACGAAACAATAAACTATGTTCGTTAATCAGACAACGCTGATCTTAAAAAATGTGTAGAGTTCAAAAAGGTGCCGCAGATAATGATTCTAAGGATCTATGTGCTTTTATTCTCATTATTATGCTGCCATGTTTTGAGTTTAGCTAAATTCCGGGGTCACAAATAGGGCATCACTAGTTGTATAATTAACTGCTTTTTTTTCATTCAGCTTTTTAACTGGTATTCATGCAGCTAGAACGTCTAAATCAGTTAATTTTGATGTACTGCAAAAATTAGAAATGACTTTTCTTAAAACACTCTTTTTGACCAAAATACATTTCCAGGAAGATTTTGACTTACCAGAATGCCAGACTTATTGTCTATTTTTTTGACTCAACTCAAACAAGCTCAACTTTCTCATGAAATAAGGTGTTAATTTTGACCAATTTTTTTATGTCGTGGTCAAAAAATAACATCTAATTTCATGAATACCTGTGAGTGAAAAAATGCGACATCTAGGAGCGTTTAACCGATAAAATATCCATGCAAGGGCTTGAACACATCTTATTTTCCAATACCATGACTGGATCAATTCTTATCGGCATGATCTACATAAATTGATTGCTTAATCAAATTTCGTTTTAACTTGAACTTCCTGATTGACGGTGGCGACAACAAAGGCAAACATTTGAAGCTTCAAAACAACCAAACAACTTGACGGAATTGACCTTAAATTAAACCTGAGCCAAAATGCTGGCCATTTTAAGGGTTTTGAGAAGGATGTTGAAGAAAACAAGTATGAGCAAAATTTAAGGCGAAGATCCAAAAGGTTAGCGTGTTAGCTAGTAATTCACAAGGTTTTCAAAACTTTAAAACACGTATCAAAAAGTCTTGAATGGCAACGTTTTAAAATACTTCTTGATACTTTGATTTTTTTGGAGATGATTTTTTTTAAAAACATGAATAAATATACTCTTGGACGTAAAAACTACACATCAAAACCTACATGAAGCAGGATGTATTGCCTTTTAAACTTAAAACTAAGCTATAGTGATTGAGATGCTTAAAATCATACATTGAATCGTCTTGAAAATTAATCCCTTTTTTAAAAAAAAGTTGCCCTTTGTAATCCCATTCTTTTTTCCAGAAGTAGTGCGTTCCTCATTTTGGGGGAAGGAACGGGAATTGTAATTCGTTCGTTTTTTTTTCCTGGAAATGCTAAAGCCATGCTAAATCGTAACAAATTTTCACACAAAAGGCCTTATTGATAAAGTACTTTTGTAACTTGTAATTTGTAACTCCATTCCTTTTTCTGAATCAGATTTCCAGAGTAACGAACTTCCAGAGAACTGTTATTTGTTCCTTTTTTCGAGAAATTGCTGAAGCCGTTGATTAATGCTCACGGTGTTCCGAATGGCTTTTTAGGTTTGAATCCAAATACCCAAAGACATCATGGCACTTTTTGGACCCACAGTTTGATGTGGAACAACTTTTTTATTATATTATATAAGTTTAGGCCCAGGGAATAAGTTGTATACCTAAAAACTTATTGATTATGACATTTTTAATAAACTATTTTAACCCATATTTAGAGACCATTTAGTTACCTTATGAATTCAAATTGAATAAAAATTCATTCAGCAACAGCTGAGTTTTTTGACTTTGAATGGTCCATTTTTGACCCCAAAAGGGGACCCAAAAAACGCTACAATTATATGAAAAAAAAATTACCAAAGATTTCATACAGCTTTTCAATATCGCAAAAATAAATGATTTTTTTGAGTTTTGGAGCTTATGTCAGAATAGCTCAGAATAATATAAAATATCACATAAAAAGCACTTGAACAAGATTTTTGGAAAGCATATTTCATAACTATTTAGAGAACGCTATGATGTGTGTTCTGCCAAAATTACAAATAAATATGTCTAACAGATTCCTAGTCAAATTTATGATTTCTGGAAGGACCATGTTCAAAATGGACTAAAATCAAAACTTGAAACATTAACCGATTTTTTACGAAGTATTACCCAACTTTGAGTGTGTTTGATACTGCAAAAGATTTTTTATCGCAAAATGTATCTTAAGTGCCTTTTAAGTGACATATTTTTATTATTTTGAGCTATTTTGACATAAGCTCCAAAACTCAAAAAATTATTTATTTTTGCGATATTGAAAAGCTATATGAAATCTTTAGGAATTTGTTTATTCATGTAACTAGCGTTTCTCGGCTTTTTGGGGTCAAAAATGGACCATTCAAAGTCAAATAACTCAGTTACTGCTGAATGAATTTTTATTCAATTTGAATTCATAAGGTAACTAAATGGTCTCTGAACATGGGTTTAATAGTTTATTAAAAATATGATCAATAGGTTTTTAGGTATACAACTTTTTCCCTGGGCCTAAACTTATTTAAAACAATAGAAGTAAAGTTGCTCATCATTGAATTTTGGGTCCAAAAAGTGCCATGATGTCTTTGGGTATTTTGATTTAAACCAAAAAAAGCCATTCGGAACACCGTGTGCTATCAAATGAATGAAGATAATCTGCCAAACTTGACTGCTCACCGTCGTGACTAGTTGTTATGAATTCCATTGGGCAACTTAGTGTATTTCACCCTTATTGTCACCTCGAAGAGCGTTTCAATTTTTTGTCCCAAATTATTTTGGGTTTTCGATTGCGATGTGTCTTTTCTTTTGATGTTTCTCCAATGGCATTGTCCACCTATGTCGTCAATTATTTTGCGCAATTAATTTGTCCCAATTATATTGAGCCCACTGAATGTGAGGCATTACCCTGAAAGGGACGTTGGATTGCATAAGCCAGGGGTCGGCAATAGCTTCTGGGCAAGGGCAAAAAAGTTCATTAACCTCATTAACCTGCGGCTCACCAAACAGAAGGTGATGTGTAAAAGGGCCCATAGATAAACGATCACAGAGCTGTGAGCCTACAAGCACAGTACTATAGATGGTTTTTGGGCACACGGGTTTGATATGTTTATATAGCTCCTGGGCCCACTAGAAATCACCTTTGGGCCATGTAGGGCCCGGCCCACTGGTTGCCGACCCCTGGCGTAAGCGAACTACTGAACATCTTTGATGTCAACCTTCCCTCAGAGATATTCGTGTTTCTCCTGGCACGCTCTCTGACATTCTTGACCATGTTTGGGTGCCTCAATTCCCTCTTCATCAAACACCTGATTCTTAGAATGTCCAACCTCCAGGTACCTCTGGATGGCCCTTGAAACACTGAACTTGAATTTGTTGAAGGCTTTGACGATTTAACGTCGATCTCGTCAAATCCATGAAGACCTCTGGGCGTTTTCTCGCTCATTTTTCCACAGGATTCCGCCAGGATTGAGCATTTTCCGATGGCTACTGCTTTATTCTTTTTATAATACCTCAATTTTAAAGATACGAATTTCAGTTGTCAAATGATAGAAACTCAAAACTCGAGGAACAGTACCCAAAAAAAGAATGTTGTGCCACTCTAATTAAGGTTCGCAGGATCTGCAGAAACTGTGATTTAGTGATAGAGGAACATTTCAATTAATCACAAAGATCAAAATGAAATCGAATAATTAATCTGATTGAGACAACCCATTGGCCTCATTTCTTATTTTTTTTTTTTAAAAGACAACCATGCGTTTTAAATTCCTTATGATCTAACACGAATCTTCGATTTTTAGGATCCATCGTCCCAAAGATTCTCTATTTTCGTGGAGCTCTACATTTCAAGATTACGAAGGCGTAATGAATTGGGCGTTTTTGCTTCTTTTCTTGGGAGGAACAAGACTCTTCTTGGAAAACTTGAACAAGTAAGATTCACATAACAATAAATGGTAAATAAATCAATATCGTACAAAACACAAACAGGTTTAATTAGTTCAATCAAGAAGCACTGGAATCATGGAGTGGGAGGCTAGCAATGAGAATAATGATTTCCAGTAAGAAAAATTCAATAACGTTCTTCTGCAAATGAGACCTTGCACATGTTGACAAGAATACATATTTCAATTTTCAGCTCAATCGAGCGTCGGGGACAAAAGTTATGCTCACTCAAAGTTCAGTGCAAATCCTACCGAGAATGAATGAACTAGCCACAAAAGGGCGAGCTCATTCATTCTATGCTCTCCTCAGTACATAAGTTTGAGAAGGCATAACTTTTCACTCCGGCATTCGATTGGGCTGAAATTTGAAATACGTGTTCTTCTCAATGCAAGCCAGGTCTCATTTGCAGAAGAACGCAAATGGTTCGTTTCTGCTGGAAATCATAATTATCATTGCTAGCCTCCCACTCCATGATTTCCGTGCTTCTTGGTTCAATCAATTGAAAGTTAAAGTTTTAAGCAAAATTTGCAAGCTTTTTGAAAAATAGGACGGATGTGTAACTCATATTCGCCTAGTTTGTAAAAAATAGTGTCTTTCCATCAACAAACAAAAATCAATAAAAGCTGAGTTATTTGAGTTTAATCTTTGGCCTAGAAAAGCGAACAAACGTTCCGGGTATGTGAAAACTCAAATTCCCAAGCAAATTATATGGATTTTTGATGTCACAATGTTCACATGACATGATGTTCATATACCCGGAGCGTTTTTTCGCATTTTTGGGCCAAAATTGGAACCGATTAAACTCAAATAACTCAGTAACTGAGCAAGATATTTTCAAGCAATTTCGATTCAAAAGTTATCAAAATCTGGTCTCAAAGTGTGCTGACTTGATTTTCAAAATTAGTTCATTTAATAGGTTTTTAGATATATAACTTTTAATCTAGACCTATCTTCGAGAAACTCAGTAAATCAAATTTGTTACACTTGGTTTCCTGAGTCTGAAACATATCCCATAGTGTTTAGGAATTCCGATAGAAACTGGGAAATGATTTTTTCAGTACCTTGCACCAATATGGTGGCTTTTCTTTTTAAGCGTTCTTAAAATTTTTTTTTTATAAAATTTTAAATATTTTTTTTCAAATTTTAAAATTGTTCTGTCCAATTCTCCACGGATTTCGTTTGGTTTGGTTGGAGCCAAGGCCAAAGCAATTAATCAGTAAAGCGGATAAGGCACGAAAATACCGTCATAGCTAGGGTGAGGAATTTTATTCAGCCAAGTAAACGGGAAGGTTGTTATGTTTGTTAAGGAGTCAGCACAGTCTTGGTGCTTGGTGCTCTAGGTGCTCCATGAAGCTTCATGCCACTTTTTTGGTAGGCGCTTGTCTTGTTAAACGATTAAACACTACGTTTCGAATCCAGCCCTGATAGAACTCCAAGCATCCACCTAACAAAAAACAGGAAAAAATTAGGGGTTTTGTGCCCTCGAATCATTTGAAGCATATTTTCTACGTTATTATGGCCCATGGTTTAGATCAAGTTACAAATTGGGATTGTAAAATATGTGTGTGTGTTCTGAATCCTGAAACAATCGAAGTCAATCAATCAAAAGAAAGCAAAGAAAAATTCCCCTTCCTGAAACGAACTCTATTCGGGTCACTTCGTAAACTTCTTTTGAGTCAAATTCATCTTGTTTTAGGTGATAAATGAAGGCCCAACTAAAATTAAAACAATGCAGAAAAAAACGTCTTGGCTGGGAAATCAAGCATTTATGGGAACGTGCAGTCAAACATACCCTCGAAATGGAACTTGGAAAATGAAGATGGATCCAGTAAACCTTATAGGCAGCAGAATACAATTCACTCGATCCATCGTTTTGTTTACCATCAACTGATGGTGCTTAATTATTGGTTTGATCTTTTGTCAATCTGTCGTCTACTTTTCTTAGTTTTTACCAGCTAGAAATTCATTTTGTGTGAGGTAAAGTACAATAGTTCAAGTGACACAGCTCTTTTTCCTTGTTTCTGCCAAGACAGTATAACGTAATGTTTGTTCGCTTGTCCCAGCGCAGCCATTGGCTCATCACTATTTTTCATTTCCTAGTACGGTCAGGTAAAAGTGATTGCCTACGTAACAACGTACATTCACATTTTTAAGGCTTGCCCTCGTTCTTAGGCTGACTTAACTATGTCTTTTTGAAAGCTATTTGTTACCTCACCTGTTAGCTGCCATCATTTAAAGACCACTGCAGCAACTCTGCTTAGCTTACAATAACATTTACGTCTTTCCCAGGCAAGATTTTCAAATGTACGTATGGCAGAGAGCAAGAAAGTAAGTGGAGTGCGAGGTCGAGTGAGCACTCTCCTTGTAAAAACTTGCTGTAGAACAAAAGCAAGGTGCAAAACGTATGTTTATAAAAGGAGAATTCTATTTTCAACATCCTTTTCAATCAGGGTTAGAGAGGCTTTTTTTGCTTTAGGGATACAGGTTGGCGAGAATGAAAAACATAGAACGATTTAAAGAATGTAAGAAATTAGAAAATAATACTTTGTAATTGGGTAAACGAACTGTTTGATGTTTTAAAAGCATTTAGTAGACTTTTTTGCGCATTTTATTACCGATTTTAATATACTGTTTTTTGTATATTATTTTTGTTAATTATTATTTCTTAAATGTTAGTTTCAGAAGAATTGTCGGTTTTGAGAATACTTGCTTTAAGATGTTTATTTTGAGCTTTTTTCAATACTCTATCTTGGTTTCAGCCATTTTGGAATATCTTACAAAAACAAGAATGTTTTTGAGATTGAAAAGCTAAGCCTTGTTTCTGAAAATTTCAGGTTTCAATTTTGGTTCAAGATTTTCGGTCAGGCATTACAAATTCCTGTTGTTCTATCATCTAGAAGCTCGGTCTGCTTACATTGAAGCCCGTGATTTCTTTTCATCCCACAACCAAAACAACCCAAGTTTTTTTGAACTTACTAAAAGTCTAAAACACATAGGTAACTAATACAAATAATGGCGTGTGACCGTAACATGATGACTGCACTTTCTTTTGGTTGCATACTTTAGGTGAAACCAGAAAGCTGGTTCTAGGTGTGTTCCGGTATGTTAAATGAAATCCAGTTTGTTTGCTTGATTATGATCTACTAAGATGTACTCCTACTTCAGATGATACTAATTTGTGGCGAAATGTTGTTGGTCTCATCCTTCCACCTTCGATTTATGGCGGAGAATGAGGTTGAACGATCCAGTCAATTCTTTCCGGGTTCTTTCTCCGAGCAATCTCGAAGGGTCGGTCTTCCCTCCACCTCTTACTCCTCGCTGAAAATTTCCGATCGATTGGTTGCCCACCCGTTCTCGGAAAGTTGTCTTGAGCGTGCGATCGTTTCACTTTTGGGCAGAAGTGTTTAGGCAGTCCTTCTTATTCTGTGTTGGTGGTTGAAGGATAGGAAGCCGTTGGCGGGAATCAACCAATCATTGTGACTGGTTGATCCAGTTTTATCCATCAGAAGAGGGTAGTTCTTGCCTGGGCTCATGAGAAAGCTAACTGGGAATTATAAAAAGTCCCTAATGTACGTGTAGTACAAAAGGTACAAACCTGTTCTTCAATTCTAACCGGATGTCAATATTACAAAGAATATAGTGTATGTCTCGAACAACACGGTCATTGAAGGTTTTAGAGCCAATCTGTTTTACGTGTTTGAATTTTTGGGAGCGTAATTTGATTGAAGAGATAATCTTTTTGTCAAAAACTGTTCTTTTCAAATTCACAAACATATAGTACATAGGTGCAAAAACTGATAACAATAATTGATCTCACGTTTGTTACTCTATATCGGGCACCTTTTTGTAGCTCTTCTTCATTTCTATCGCCTCTCCATTTCACAGGAAAGGAGTTGGATCGGGAGACTTGTTCTCGACTCTTCGTAGTTGGTGACTTCAATTTTCCGGCTAGCATTGTAGAGTGGGAGGTTGGTCCGGATGGGCACATTCCCATTTCGAAAATGGCATCGCCGTCCTTTAAAAAATTGGAAGAGTTTGCGATCTTGCACAATCTCTCTCAACACGTTGGTGTTGCAACCAGAGCAAAAAATGTTCTGATCCAAGTTTTCTCCAATGACCCTGATCTGATCCAGTTTGTCCATGTTGCCCCTAGTAGCTTGTCAGATCAAAGCATTCTTGAGATAGGGTCGACCATTACTCAAAAGCCAGTGAGCTCGAGAGTTAAACCTGCACAAAAGGTGGTTGTGGCCAAGTTTGTTCAAAGATGAACACTTTTTTTGTTACTTGATGCATCGCATCTTGGACAAGGGCAAGGTTTCCTCTTCTTTGAAAGTAGCTCATGTTCGGAGGGCGGAGATAAGTCAGTCCCTAGTAATTATAGGCCCATTTCTCTGATTTCCAGCATTGCAGAAGTCTTCGAGAAGATCATGAAGCCCAAGCTTGTAGAGTATTTGGAAGTCCATGATATCATTCCCCAAGGCAGCATGGGTTTCAAGCTCATTTTAGCACAGTCACCCAGTTGGTTGACCATATTGAGCAGATCTATGATGGGCTTGGAAGTCATGAGTCAGTGGATGTAGTCTATCTTGACTTTGCCAAGGCCTTTGATGTATGTATGTGTGTATGTGTTTAAAGAATAAGTGTTTTTGACACTTTTTATGATTACGATCAAGTCGATTGTTCAACCGCATTTTGAATATGCTTCCCCCATTTGGGCTCCAATGAGTTCGACAGGTTTGCTGTGAAAGAATTGAGATAATCAGATTAGAGAATCAGATTGAGAAATTCAAATATAGCTGAGTATGTAAACTGCATTATGTGTATCTGTTTGCGTTATTTTCCATTTTGTACTAGGCGATCTAGCCATAAACTCGAGTTCGTTAGGACGTTCGTGCAATTGTTTTTCCAAGCTCGAAGGCTCGAACTTGCTGATGCACGAGCTTTCGTTAAACACTAATTGGGAGAGACTACAGAAAATAGGGCTGTTCAGTTCTCAGAGAAGTTATGAAAGGTATCCAATACTGTATGTCTTCAAGAGCATTCATGGGCTCTGTCCCAACCCAACTCATCTGTAGCGACCGTAGAGGTTTTACTTGTGCTCTGAGAGAACCTCCAAATCCCAAGGAATCCAGGTTTTCAACAATTGTGAAAAACAATTTCAACAACAGGCCAACAATGAAGTCCTCCTCTTCTTAATTGGGCTCCTGCATAATTCAAGCTTTTGCCCATTAGTCTTCGTCGGGAATATTTAGGAGCTGATCCTCTAAAAGCTTTTAAAGCAGGGTTGTATAGATTTTTAAATACTATTCCTGATCAACACACTATTCAAGAGTTGACCAGATCTGCCAACAGTAACTCGTTTGTGGATTAAATTTCGTATAAATGCTGATAATATAAATTATATTAATGATTTAGTTGTTTACAGGGAATTGCATTTCTTGTAGCGGTGGTAGAAAATCCGCAACCAAATAATAATAATAATGATAATTGAAAATGCCATTATTAATCCGTTAACCCAACTTTTTGATTTTATAGATACGGAATTCGAGTGGATCCTTCATTTTGGTTGCATGCCATTTTTGGCAATATTTCCGACGGAACTGGAGAGTTTCCAACACTATACCTTATTCTATGTAAGCTTTCGTCTTAGTTACTAATCTCCTGTCTCCTGTTGCATTTTTGCCTTTATTTTCGAACTATCGAACACTTGGAGAAGTCATAAAACAAGTGCGCAGCGCCAGAAAGAAGGAAAATGAAGCCCTAGGTTTGAGAAATGATCAAGAAATGAGCACATCGTAGAGAAAGGTCCACAATTAAAAAGTAAACAATGACACAGAAGTGCTGGTGGGCTCAATGAAATTTCAGATGCAATTTTCCTTTGTTATGTATTAGAAAAGTGTTGACTAGCTAGTAGGTTTAGTTATCCGCCCGTTTGGTTCTACTAGATGATATTTCCGAGATCCTTTTACCGTGTGGACAAGAAAGGAGAGCACTTTAGAATAATGGATCAAGGACACGAGCAAGTAATTACTGATTGTAGGAAAAAAGAGACATTATTGTCGTCTTTTTTATGCTGAAGCAACAAACAAATATTTGCCAATACCGATTGTCAAAGGGTGCTTTAACCATGTTCATTTGCACAACTATGCGTTTTAAATTATTTCAGACACGAACGTGACTGTGTTGCTTTGTTTGGTTTTTGAGAAGCTCCTTGCCCGAGACTGGATTAATTGGACAATGGGATGTACATTGCACGTGATCAATTTGATTTCGCTTCTCGTGGTTCCACCTGTGGTCATCAATCTCAAGTATAAATTCATAGGACCAGGTAATGAAAGTCACAGGAGCATTAGAGATTAAATTTGATTTTAATCAATGATGGAATGACTCTTAGCTTTCCTAACTGATCTCGAAATGAATCTCGAACAAAAATGTAAGAAGTCAAATATTTTTGAATAGTTATTCAACGTAAGTTTTAAATGTTAGTCCAACATTCTACCGAAATATAATCTACATTTGTAAATAATTATATAAATTTTTCTTACTTTTTTTAACAAATCCCGAGAGTAGTTATTAAGCTCTCTGAGCAATTTGCCCAATCATAGTCTTCCAAGGTCTTCCGAAGTGACGTGTGCTAGACCTTAATAATTTTTGAACATTCTTTTCAATTCTAGGCTACGGACAACGTTTTGACAAAGTTTTGCCTCCATTTGTAGGAGACGATTTTAGAATAGAGTTATTTAAAGACCCCCGTTTTTTCACTTAGATTAGTGCGCTAACATAAGCTTGGATGTTAAGTGCATCAATTCAAAAAGCTTGAGTACACCAAAGAAAAGTATAAATAGGCATAGTATAGTCTCAGATCATAAGCTACCTTTTAAACGTAGCTTATGTACAAAAACTATACTCAAGCTGGGTTATCTATTCTATCCTTTGGTTTACTCGAGCTATTGAAATTAGTGCACTTAACATCCGAAAATTTAAGAGTCCAAGTTGCTCTTCAATCCAAAAGAAGATCTGGCAATCCGCGCCATCTAGGGGTAAATATGAGTTTTGGTACTCATGCAATTTTAACCCTTAATTAGAGTCTCTACCCTTAATCTATGATCACTGAGTATGGCTTTTTGATTCTAGAATATAATAGTGATGTTGCTGAACTCAAATAGGATGGAAATATCAAGAGAACTCAATTCTAAAATCCAAGCCACAAGTTTAAAATGAGGATTATTCTAAAATCAACAGATCTTGCCACTGTTTTGCTTACATTTAGTCAATTCAATGGGATAAGACAAGTGAGAAAAAGTTTGCAGATTTTGTGCCCCGTAGACTTGCGCTGCCCTTTTATAGTGCGTCTGAGCTTTGCTGTTCTGCGCTCGATCAAAAATTTCGAACGGTCAGTTGCTCCGTGACAAACGAACGAGAACGAGATACGATCGTAGAATTTTAGTGAAGCAACAGACACTTAAAATACATTTTGCGATAAAACATCTTTTGTAGTATCAAAAACACTCAAAGTTGGGTAATACATAGAAGTTTTGAAAAAATCAGTTAATGTTTCAAGTTTCGATTTAAGTCCATTTTGAACATGGTCCTTCTAGAAATCGTAAATTTGAATATGAATTTGCTAGACATATTTATTTACAATTTTGGCAGAACACACATCATAGCGGACTCTAAATAGTTATGAAATATGCTTTCCAAAAATCTTGTGTAAGTGCATTTTAAGTGATATTTTATATTATTCTGAGCTATTTTGACATAAGCTCCAAATGTAGAAAAATTTCATTTATTTTTGCAATGAAAAGCTATAAAAAAAAACTTTGGGAATTTGTTTTTTCATATAACTGTAGCGTTTTCCGGCTTTTTGCGGTCAAAAATGGACCATTCAAAGTCAAATAACTCAGGTGTTGAAAGCCATTCGGAACACCATGAGATGAAATGGAAACAAGCCCAGTTTGAAAAATTGAAGTGCTTGATAGCTTAGGGAATCCCATCAGTAGCGGATCGCAGTAATCAAAGGGAAAAACTGTACATGTACGTTTTCCCTCTCAGCTACTCTCAGATGTGCAAAGAATTGCTATGTCTTATGATCACGTAACGTGCTCCTCACTCCTCATATGATCGAAAATGTTACAAACACTGGATGCATTCGCTTCATCTGAACAAACTACTAAACCACTGATCAGACCTTGACCACATGGTGAAGTACGGCAGAGAGATAACTTTTAATGTTTTTTCAGAGGCTTTTTAAAAAATGCTTTTGTTATTCTTCACCAAATGAGAGGATACCCATTTAGAAGTAGAAAACCGCAAAAGAGCGATCAAAAATAGATTGTACATTGACAGAGGTGCACCATGAATATTTCATTTCAGCCTCAGTTAAGGTTTATGCTTTGAGGAAAATGAGATCAATCCATTATCTTCAAAAGTATTTTGAACGAATTCTGTTGACATCAGGAAGTGTTGCATTGGTCAAAGAGTTTTTCCGTGAGTTTGTCTCACAGATTCATCAGCCTTTAAAAAGTGTTCCAAGTTATCAATAATTCATCAGCTGACTTCATAGCGCCTCTTACAAGGAAAAGCGAAACGTATATTCAGGGGCACTATTTGATTACATATTTAATACTGTTTGGAGGGCAAACATACATAACTCCGCTGTCTTGGACCGATCGATTTTTAGGGGAGTTGTTGTTGATCTAGGTTTAATCCTAAAAGCATGTGCCAAGGAAAGCGTATGTTTTCAAGATCAATTGTCTTTAATGTTTATTATTATTTTTATCGAACTGCCATATCCCTGTTTGATTATCTTGACCTCCAAACTACAAGCGAAAAGCTCAAAGCCATTGTTTGAAATTTAGTATTTTCTTCATTTGGAAAAAGAGCTTGTAGCCTGTAAGGCTTTAAAAACGAATTTTTCGGCTTCTAGAGGCTTTCTTTATAAATGATTCATTACGCAAATGCTTTCGAATTGCTTGGTCGAACCAAATCATTTAGCATAAGCGACGTAGTAAGCTCCACCAAATATATATTGGGGCAAATCAAAGAGCTTGAGAGTTGTCACTCAGTTTCATTTATGGATTCTTTTCCAGTCATCAAACTATATAAAAAGAGTTTAATTGTGGTTATTGTTGCTTTCTACCTTCGTTCCATACTCTGGCTTGAACTAATAGATTTGTTTTTTTTTGGAAGCGAGCGAAACTTAAGCAAGATAACGAAACAAGATAATCTTTGGCTGTAAAGAGTTGTCACCAGCCACGCTCACTGACACTTGACTATGCTCGGATTCATGGGCTCGAACCCAGGTCTCAGGACCCAGTTTAATTTATTAAATAACATATTGTCAAAGAGAACCGGATCAGGCATTTGATTCTCGTAAAAAAAAATCAACAAGCCTCATAAAGTGAAAGGAAATTTCGTCTTAATTAAAGTTTTTCAATAATAAATGACAGAATGGGAATAGGAATCATATCATTGACATACATCCGTCTATCAGTAGTAATTGAAATAAACAGAAAAAGTTCATTTTTTGTTGTCTTGCCTTTAATCTATGTTTTAGTCTTGAGTGATCTCAATGATAAAAATTGTATTTTCATAAAATCCGCCGATAAAGTGTTCAGTTTATGTTTCAGTGACGTTTCTTTTGATTGTGATTTTGAATTCTGTGGCCTTTTTCAAACTTTGGTCCTTCGCGGATGCCAATCGCTTGTATCGATCAAGATATCGAGCCAACACCTTGGCAAATAATCAAAACGTTGGCCCCGTCGAGATAAGCAATCAGGAAGGCAGGCAATTCTACATGTCTTTTCAATCAAAAACTTTTCAATATCTATCATCCTACGTACTATTTTATCACCTTCTTTTCGGCATTCATCAACCACCTTTTTTATAAGACTTGCGAAATGGCACAACAAGATTCAATTTCCAAACTTTGAAATTTTGGCTACATGGCCCATTTATATTATGTTTATTTTTCACCTATATTACTATGATGCAATTCGTTGCACGGGGGCTGAGCATTCACGAATTATCTACTTTACTCCGGAGCTCGTAGGTTCGAGTCCAAGTGACGAGTGGTTTCTATTTGCGAAATGAAGTCACGGCATCGTGAGAACAAGCAGAGTTAATCACGGTGATACACGTAGATTAAACGTCACTGATATTACTCTAGAAAATTTCAAAAACTAAGCAATGGGGACTCAGACCTTATTAAAACCATTTTTCATTTACGCGTGTTTCACGATATTTCATTGCAATGCTCAAAGATGAGATGATAATTCATGCTTATTAAAGCAACCAAATCTCCTAATATGGACACATACTTTTCGGGTCACAAAGGGCAAGTTCTGTTATGACCTCCAAAAAATGGAACAATCAAGGTCAAAATGAAATACCTTATAACTATTTTTTTCTTTTACTAGTTTTGAGCTCCCAAAAAATATATTAGAATGCTCCAAAATGACCCTTCCAACAAAGTTATGGTCAACTATCTAAGAATATTGTCCTCCAAACTAGAAAGAACCTGTGGAAATCCTCGTCAGACCATGTCTTAATACATAATTTAAGAACATTATGCCATTTCATTAGTCTTTTTGGTTATGTGCTATTCTCAAGGCACTTCATAACTTGTGATTGTCACTCGAATGAATTACTTTTTCCGAAAGTAATGGCAAATGTAAGGAATTACTGACGTTCTATTGATCAGGGTTGCATCAATCCCGCCCGGTTGACATTAAACCCGAAAAACCCGCTCGGGCGATTATTTTGTTGTTTTTCGGGTTTTTCTCCTTTTTGCCTTACTCGTAAAACCCCCTAATTCGTCCCTCAAAATTGTGCTCACCTCGTTGTGAGTGACTATATGCGACTTAAATTCGAGACATCGCATTTCCTAGAACTCTTAAAGAAGACATGAATTATGGGGATATGTTATAAATAGGGCTCGAATAAAGGTGGTCGTTTTTTGGCTACAATTTGCAGGCTTTTAGCCCTAAAGTTGCAATATTTTGTTAAAAGTTGCACTCAATGCGACAGAAGTTGCTAATAAGTTGCCATTTTCTGCTACTGATGACATATTTTAGGGTAGCATGTAAACGCATACAAGATTTATTTTAGAGTATAGCATAATCAAGTCAGATTAGTGGGCCTCGAGCAAATACTCGTAACAGCTATTAGGTCAGGTTAGGTTAGGTAGTTTTGAAGTGAAGTAGAAGCATATCTAGAAGCATAGAAAAAGTTTATGAGATGGAGTAGATATACCCATGCTCGATCAAGTTTTGCTACATAAGCCACGTTTTTCAATCACATCATATGTAGCAAAACTTGATCGAGCATGGCTATTTCTACTCCATCTCTTATGCTTCTTCCATGCTTCTTGATATGCTTTTACTATGCTTCCAAACTACCTCAACAACAAACCTATTATGTTTGAAATGCAGCAGCTTTCGCGAGTTTTCACAACTGACCTCTGACGGCAACTTTTAGAGAGACCCTCGACTTGGATCCAAACTATTGAAGTTTAAGTTGATTCTGAAACAACTTGCGTAAATGGAGAGGACCTTGGTCAACCTCGTTAATGTGATTTAATTGAGGAGATTGAATGCATGTAAACAATAGCGGACATCCTGTTTGTTTTATGCAACAGTTTCTAATTCTATTTTTATTGAACAACATACTGTGCGTCCTTTCTTGTATAACTCTATGTACTCTATTCTTCTCTCTCTTTTTCTTTTCCACCTAGTTAACGCTACAATCGTCTGCAGTGTTTACTCAATCTTACTTCTAAAATTGGTCTCCTACATTCAAGTCAACTATTGGTGTAGGAACCATTCCAAACATGCTGAAAGATCATTCCAGCGAGGGGTCAGGTCGCCCTCTTTGGTCGATATGTATAGTTCAGTCCGATTCAAATTGGGTACGTATCCACTAATCCCCAAAATCCAAACCTACTATCACACTCTCTGCTTTCATTCTCTACTTACTGTTTAAGCTTTTGCTCGTCATCCTTTCCAGCCCATTCTTATCCAACTCTTCCTTACAAAACCTTTTCAACGAATCCTGTGTGAAAGCGAGTTTTTGAATATTTGCGAAAACCTGGCCTGAATGTAATTGACTTAGAGGGACGCCTCTTGATTTGACAAGTACTCGTATATCAAGCTCCACGCTCATTTTTATGACATGACTTCCTCCTTCAAAAATTTGGAGAAACCATTGCTCAATCTCTAGATGTACATTCACTATTTCAGATTACGCTCATCTCAATTTTTGCAAACGAATATTGATGAATCGATCAAATCTATTGCGTAGTCTTGCGTATAATTCTTACTAAAACAAAAAAAATGCTTGAACTTGATATAAAACACTCCTCTAACACTCCTCTAATTTCCCTTAAGGATGATTCGTATTTTAATAAAAATATATAGAAGCCTTCTCCTCTTAAGAGAGGGCTTTTTCTCTCATCTCTCTGCTATTTTCCTTGATTTGTGAAAAACATGAAACATGGTTGACTTTGCAAATTTTCTTGCTCTTTCCGAAGGATTCTATTTCTAGGTCGGTTGTTGAAGGGATTTTGAAGCATAATTGAACAAGGATCAGAACAAAGCAGAGATGACCATGCTTGAGTACATAAGCTGCGTTTTTGCAAAAACTCAACACTGCTAATGTAATGAAACTATACGCGAGCATAGTTATTTTTTATTACTTTGTCCTATTATGCTTCCAGACCATACTTCCAAATCCGCTCAACAACTGACCTTGTAGCCTTGTAGACCTATATAGTCTTGTTGTGTTTAAACGGATGAAATCCTTTGAAACCGTATGGACTCATTTTAGGTGGAGCCGCAGGTGGACGAAGAGGGAAACAAGAGATAGTTCATTATCCGGACAATCTCAGTGTCATGGATATCTATTACTTTTGGTTAGCTCCAACACTTTGTTACGAGTTGAACTTTCCCAAAATGCAACGGGTCCGAAAACTGTGAGTATACTTGTTTCGTATCGTATGTCAGGGGGGACTAAACCAAGACTAAACTAATTGACTCAGGCTTACTTGCAAGTACCATTTGAGTGTCAAACAGAATCATGAAAGCCAAAGATCTTGTAATCAAAATGTTTCTGGCATCTTATGAACATCAAGGCTTAAATAATCAAATCTATCCGTAGAGCTAGGCTTTAAACTGTTAACTTCAACTTGAAAATATATGTTTTGGCTCTTTTCATCCGAAACACTTTAAAGGGTTTTTGACCTTTTATCATTTTCTAGAAATTGAACTCTTTTTCGAAATTTAAATCTCGCCTGAAGAGGTCGTATGGACCCTATATCTAGAATACCAGGACGAAAGCTTGCAAGTTGCTATCCCGACTACGAATCAGTGTTGCCACAATATTTAAGACGGAGGCAGAAAAGACGCACGGACTGACGCACCGTGTTTCAGGCGACAAGCAAGTCCTCCGCAGACGGTGTAGGTTTGAGTCCCACTATCAGTTTGAAACTTTGTTTAGTTCAATATTACAAGGGATCTCATTCCTTGTAGCGGCATTAATAATCCCCAATTTATTAGAAAGAAATGGCATCAATTTTGAACTCTGTAATCCCCAAAATAAAAGTTAAGTCATGTAGACTCGTCGGGTTTATACCATATATTATATATTTAAGTGGTAAAATAAGAAAGGCAAAAAAGAAGATTTTGTGCTGAAACAATAGGTCAGATGTTTTGTGTATTCCAAGGTGTGCTAGCAAAGTTGACTTCGAGGCAACTTCAAGGCAGTTTCAGCCGTTTTGTTGATAGCATAAGCTTTCTTGAATCAGAAGTACACCAAGCAACTCATGAAAAAGAGAAGTGTACCACCGGTGCCAAGGTGCAACAAGTAGATACGTCAACAATTTTCCAACGCTCATATGTTTAGCATGCACAAACATGTGCTAGTTCAATTGACTTCAAGTAAACTTCTAGCAAGCTGGGTCGCTATTTGGGCTTAGCATCAGGTTTAATTGATGAGAAGTTCTCCGAGAAGCACGCCTAGAGAGGAGCATTCCAACGTTGTGGAAGCACTCCCATTTGAATACTTCAACGCTGATCAATCGAACTGCAAGCGAACTTCCTTCCAGTGTTTCCTTAAATTAGCTGCCAAAATTTGCATGCTGCTGTGAGATCAATCAATGTTTTGAGTTGAATGGAGTAATATGAAATAAAGAAGGAGAAATGTGGAATAGCTGAACCGGCGGGCAATTCGTGTTTCGAGAGGAGGAATTTACGATCATAGATATAGAGGCACTTCTAGGTTGGAATGAGAGACTTACTTTTCAAAATGGCAGCTGTCTCAACAAAACCAGCCAATTGAACTATGAAGTGTACTAACAAGTACACTTTCTAGAGTTGCCATCAAAACATATGCTCACACCATTTACTTGAACTGGACGATTCATATTGCGTTTGGCACGATTTGTCAAAATTGCACCCAACAAACTATCAGAGTGCCACAAGTTTAAATTGAATTAGTAAATGAAATCACTGAATGCGATTTGGTTGGGTTGCAGAAATCTTCAAAGGAGTTGTGTTTATAAAGTTAATGAAAAGTTTACTCTCAAGTAGACTTTGGAGCATACCTTCAAGTAAACTAGCAAGCATTCCAAGACCAATACAACCAAAACATATGACCTATTATGTTACTTATGGTACATTGAACATTATTATTTTAATCTTTTTATGATGTGTTACCTTCCTTTCTTGTCAATGTAAATTGTAAAAAATTGAATCAAATTTCAGATTTTGAGATGGTTTTGAATGCAAATTTACTAGTTTTTTGATCATCGGTGCACTAATTGTTAGGATTTATCTAGCTGCCTTATAACTGCAAGCAACATCCTCAACTATAAAATAACTCAACCCTAATGATTGACAGACATAAGGTCATATGTTTTGTGTTTGGAGATTCAAGATTCAAGCATACTTTATCAATTGAGTTCTATCCATTTTGCATATTTTTAACATTTTCAGGCTTCTAAAATGACGCCATACGAATTTCAGCTTCTGCGTATTAGATGTTTAACCCAAAACTTGTTCAGAAATGCTCTAGCAGGCTTGAAATAAGCTGGAAGTCAATAATGGAAGCATGCTTGCAGCATGCCCTGGTGCAGACAAAACATATGAGCTAGTATCTTGATCATTACCTGTAGCTGATGCCATAATGATCACTTAAATAGGATTTGAAAATTTAATCCCCCGGCCGCATGTTGCATGTCAATTTGACTATGATTCAGTGTTGCCTCTTTATGTTGGAGTTTAACAACAAACCTGTCAATGCCGCGCTTTCATCTTTCATTTTTGCCATAGAACCTGTTTTTTACAATAAATAACACAACTAGCACACTGCTGAGGAAATATTTCACTTAATTCCAATTTATTTTATTTGAAAAAAATGTCGTCAAGCCATGGTTTAAAATTGATGCTATTGGAAATTTCCGCAACACTGATTTGTTGTCTGAATAGCAGCTTGCAAGCTGTCGTCCTGGTATTCTAGATATAGGGTCCATAGAAGAGGTCGACATATATTTTCTAAGAGAAATAATGACTTTAGCCCAAAAATGTCAAGTTGGAAAAGAAAGGAAGTTGAAAAAAAAACCGAAGTGCGGTAAATAGGTCACATGGTAAAACGGTCACAGTAGATACACTAAGATAGATACTGGCTGCCCCAGCCTAAAACACGGTGCCGGGTGGTTCATGCAGGTGATTGGTCAAGAGCGTTCTTTTCAACATTCAGCTGATTCTGACGAAGTTCAATAACAAACCAGAGTACTTCTTCTTTGTTGATTTTGTATAGAGACGCTTTATTTTCAGAGACCGGCTGGGTTTTGACTCAAGCGCCATGGAGAAAAGTAAATGATTTTTTGAAGTAAAAACATTTCCAAATAAACAGGCTCTCCATGCTTTGGACGTAAAAAATCGCCAAATAGAATGTTTACTAAAACCTTTTCCAATGACCTCGCCCAATGTTCAGAATCTTAAATTGCAAACTTTCAAGTTGGGTTTTGAGCAGAAAAATTTAAGTTGGAAGCATCAACCCATTTTATTGACCGCCTTCTCCTTTTATGAGACTTCCTCCAAGCCCAAAGAGGGCAGGTCCATAATATTATTCACCTACCACTTACTTTATTACCCTACCAATCACTTTATTGCCCTATGAATGAATCATGTTTTTACAAATACATCTCAGACGCACAATTACTTGCACGTCTGAAGCCCCCGTCTCATTGACGGGGAATGATCCAACGGAGAAGTCGTGGTAGGCTTTTATACCATGGCACTGAGTAGCCAACACACCAACTGATGTACTTGAGGTGAACGGAGCTTGCTTCTTATACTGGTATAAGAAGCAAGCTCCGTTCACCTCTCTAGCTTAGAAAACCACCCCGCAATGCTAAGTGAAACCTCGCGTGATTGAGGTTACGTGGTAAAAACAAACGTACCGTGAATTTACCTGTGAGGCAGTTTTTCGTCTTGCATGACTTTCGAGTGATGGCACCTCAGCCAAGTAACTTATTTCGGCAGTCTTGCACAATCGTTTCGACAATTCTTGCGTACCGTGACGGTAGGCTCTGCAATTGTCAGTGTCTCGGAAGAAAAGCATAGGTTTCAGCGCTCTTAAGAAGCAAGTAGGAGAAGTAATCAATCAACTTTTAAAAACTCGCCTAAGCTAACGGTCACAACATATGATCCCAAAGCCTAGCCCTGCAGGGCCTTAAGCCTAATCCTAAAACTGTTGCAACATACACTTTGCATATTTATCTATGCCGAGACACTGAGAATCCGTGTGCCAACTTGGACTTCTAGGTCCAAGAGCGTACCGGCCCGTCCTTAAGACTGCCTGGAGTTTGGTGATTCCCCGTGATTCCCGTTTAGAGAAGTCTCATCAAGCTGTAGCAACCACATGCTTTTATTGCAAACACAAAACATTCGCTACGTTTGTTTTTAATACGCAACTTCGCTCACGTGAGGTTGCACTTAGCATTGCGGGGTGGTTTTCTAAGCTAGAGGATAGTACGAATGTCCGTGGTTGAATTGATTTTCAGGGTTGAAAAATTGTAACGGAAGTCCCAAAAAGGATAAGTTGGTCAACAAAATACCATATGCACCCACAAATAAAGGGAGGAATGGTCAAGATCCGACATCACTCGTTTCATTTTAATTGACGCACCTCGGGCTGACGCCCTCGGGTCGCCAATAAAATGAAACTCCCTCCGCCGGATTTTGGCCATTACTCCCTTCCTTTGCAGGTGCATAAATAGTATTTACAGCACATTAGGTAGGCCTCTAGAAAAACGCAAACGTTCGGCTTCAGAGTAAGATGCGGAGGCACTGGATTGAGCGACAGCTTGTTGAGGCTTCCATCTGTTTGGAAATGTTGAAACTGGCGCCGAAATAGGTATCATCCAATCACATGATGTGAACTGGATGACGTCATTGACGCCAGTCTCAACCTCGCCCGTCTCTCACTAGAGCATCTCTAATTTTGTAGTGCTTTGACTTGGTGGTGGGGTTGCCAATTTACCTATGTGAAATCATATTCCCCTCTGTCTACCAGTCTTTATAAACCTGTTTTTTCTACTGATGTGTTTCGAGTTGAATTTTTGGCAGAGTTTTGCCATTTTGGTTTTTAGGGTCAAAAATCTGACCACAACTAAGCTTTTCAACACTCTAAAGACCTTATTTACCATAAAATGTGGCAGCACTGCCAACTTGAAATCCATTTTTATAACTATCCATGTAACTTGAAAGCGAACTAGTTTGAGTGTTGCCAAATTGGTCCCTGTTCAGGTCTTTTCAAAAAGTTCTTTACAACCCGCCCTTTTTAACAGCGATAAACTGCCGGGGCAAAACTGGCAACACTCCTGGTTCGAAACACATCTCTAGTTTTTTTCTTTAAAGGGCACCAAAAGGCAAGGCATTTACTTTAGCGACTTCTGAGCAGGGTTGCAAATCAAACTCACATTCATGTTTGCTCAAAAGAGCAAAGCACCCATTCTCCAAGCGGTAACCCTACCTTGCAACCTTCCATGAAAAAACTTGCGCAAGCCTAGATTCCATATCACTAAGATTTTGTTGTCAATCACCCGATCATGTGACATTAATTGGCCCTTGTTGAAACTCCAGACTTATTGAAATGAACTTTTTGCATATCAGGTAAATACTTGAGACACATTTGCAGCTGGCTTGAGGATTTTTACTAACCAAACCGCACTATCAAATAAGCTAACTAGTTTAGACGTGTTTCTGATAAGGGAAGGTTTCCTTTAATCATGAACTTTGGCTTCCCGCATGTTGGATGACGTCACCGACTGTCTGTGTCGGTCCGGTATTCATAGATTTTAGAACCAGTCTCCACAAAGGGTCGCTAGGTCACAGTAATAAGGCCACAGACCCGCACAGCTCCAAAGGATTTTAAAAGGGTGACCCCAAGGACCCTGATCCTTTCCATGGTTGAAGATTGTCCCATGGGACAATCTACAACCCATGGGAAAATATTAACTTGGTGGAGCACAATCATGCAAAGGCGAAGGTCTCGTAATTATAGTCAGCAAGAAACCATTCCTAACACCAATTTTGGGAACAATGGTCTCAACTAGATACACTAAGATAGATATTGGCATTCGTAGGCTAACACACGGTGCCGATGATTCACGCTGGTGATTGGTCAAGAGCATTCAGTTGAACATTCAGATAATTCTAACGAAGTTCAACAACAAACCAGAGTACTTCTTCTTTGTTGATTTTGTAGTGATCTGACCTGGTGCTGGGGTTGCCAATTTTCTTAAGTGAAATCATATTCCCCACTGTCTACCAGCCTTCATAAACAGGTTTTTTTCTTTAAGAAGCGACAAAAGGCAAGGCATCCCTGACTTTCGTGACTTCTGAGCAGGGTTGCAAATCAACCTCAAATTCGTGTTTGCTCATACGGTATACCAGAGCAAAGCACCCATTCTCTAAGAGGTAACCCTACCCTGCCACCTCCCGTGAAAAAACTTGCGCATGCCGAGATTTCACATCACTGAGATTTTGTTGTCAATCACCCGATCATGTGAATTAATCGGCCCCTGTTTAAACTCCACACTAGTTGAAATTCACTTTTTGCATATCGGGTTAATACCTTAGACACATTTCCAGCAAACTTGAGGATTTTCAATAACCAAACTGCCCTATCAGATGAGCGAAATAGTTTAGATGTGTTTCTTAGAAGAAAAGGTTCCTTTAATCATGAACTTCGGCTTCCCGCATGATTAATGACGTCACAGACAGTCCGTGCCGGGTCGGGCAATCATAGATTTGAATGCCAATCTCTGCCTTCTAGTATTTCTAGTCTCAACTAGTGATGGGATTCAATCTGATTTGAATCTGTTCAATATTTTAGGACTGCCACCAATGCTATAGATCCATTGCAAAAATGGTGTGAGTAAAACTTTGCTTGATCTTGATGGCACCCCTGGTCTGGAGTCTTCAAAAACAGGGTCACTTTTTCATTAAATATGTATATCATAGATATTCTCTATGAACGAACGCATTTTTCACAGAAGTGACAATTGTCCTGTTTTACGTGAATTGGCAGTTATAACGAAGTAGAGCGCGCAAAAATGATTGAGCAGATTCAAAATCGGATTGAACTCCATCAGTAGTCCCAACCCACACCCAGGGTTGGGGAGTAATTGTAATTGCAATTACAATTACGTAATATCAATTACAATTACATGTAATTGCAATTAAATACCTTTTTGGGCAAGTAATTGTAATTAATTACATTTTTGGCCATGTAATTGACGAATTTTCAATTACAAATTACCAATTACTTTTCAAACTCTTACTTCTTCAAATTAACCGTAATATCAATTGATACTTTGAGTTTTCAATTGCAAAATATTTATTTTGTCATCAATTTGCGGTCAATGTGATGCCACTATCAAGTAGCTTTTGTTACAATACACACCCAAGCTATGATGTTTAAATACTTTTAAACTAAAATAGCTTTTGACCATGATTTTTGTGTCAGGAGGTAGGGCTTTTCACAACTACAGTAAGGGCAGACAAATGAGGTGGAAAAATAAAGTTTTAAAACTAGATAAAAGAATTTTGTTGTCAAACTCCATCCTTTACGGAGCATGTCTACTTTCGGTTTCGGTAGGCATAACCGAAACCAAAACCGAAATTTCAGCCGTAATTTCGGTCGAAAGCGCTTTCGGTTCATCACTAGTTTCGAAGACAGGGGTCGGCAACCGGTGGGCCACGGCCCACATGTGGGCCCAAGGGTGATCATTGTTGGGCCCACAGGCAATGAGGAAAGTCTGAAATAATGGGCTCAAGAGACATCCATAGTACTGTACTTGCGGGCCCTGAGGTCTTTGATCGTTAATTTCTGGGCCCATGAACCTGCGATCATCTGTAAAGTGGGCCCTGACTTGTCCAAACCAAATTTGGTGGGCCTTGACGCAAAAATGGTTGCCGATCCCTGTTCTAAGATATTCCAGGTGGAAAACAATCCTAGCGACAGCTATCTCCCTGTGACCTTCTTAATCTGACCTTTTTACTATGATCGTTTTACCGTGCAACCGTTCAAGGGTGTTGTTACCTTTTTATCTACAATCGAAAAACCTTGTTCGTCTATTTTTCCTGATTTTGGCCATTTCCAGAATTTAAACCCCTGTTTAACATCTAGAAAGCTTATTTACCAAGTTTTTTGAATTGTTTTTTTCCGCCCCCTTTATTTATTACAAATATTAACAGTATTTGGACAATAGCTATGCAGAATGAACAACGCGTATTTGAACATAGATGTTGCATTGGTTGCATTTCCCATTAATAACATTTTTCGTAAATTACTTACACCACGTACAAACGCACTAAAAGCATTTCAAAATATTTATAGATTATTCGCCTTCATTGTAATATTGGATCTTCCCGAAATCATTTATTGAAAGGTGTCATACGCATCTTGTGTGCCGAACTGATGTTATGTACGCATGTACGTAATGCGTAGTATCTGATCATTGCTAATTGTCACCTCGTTTAAAGACTTAACTATTTTAATCTGACCCCCAATGTAGGTGCGCAAATAACAAAGTATGAATATGTGGTCTTGCTACTCTGCTAATCTTTTATGTAGTTAATATTTTGGCAGGCTTTTTTGTTGTTGATGAATTAATTGTTCCTTACAAATCTCTTTTCATGCCATTTATATTCCGCACATTGTTATGATGACAATTGTTAAGTCTAAAGAGTAGAACTCCATCTTTCCCTCCTGCTCCAAAATGTTGAATAAATCGGCTCCTCCTCACGTTTGTTCATGGTGCATGGTTCAGTCCATCCTGACCAAATTTAGCTCTTTAGGGCTAAATTTTAGAGCCAGATCTGTTAAGACATAGATATCCCCAGTGACAATTAGGCTCATTTATTACCTAAATTGGCCCTCAAAATTGGCTGTTTACGCTATTTGAATTTTCAAGAGTTAATTTGGCTGGACTTCAGTCACACTTGGGTTGAGAAACAGTTATGGACCGAAAGCGCTTTCGGTTTCGGTTTCGGTTATGCCTACCGAAACCGAAAGCAGACATGCTCCATAAAAGATTGAGTTTGACAACAAAATCGAAAAAAAATTCGTCCAAAAACCTCTGAAATTTAAGTTTCCCGATTTTTCAAAATTTGCGACTACCCAACATCGAACACATCAGCAATTTTATTTTTATGATGGACTTTGCATTTATACAATTTTGTAACCAGCTGCTTTCGGTTTCGGTTTCGGTTAAGCCCTCTGGCGGCCGAAACTTTTGGATTCGGTTATGAGCCCTTTCGGTCCATCACTATTGAGAAATATCCCCTTGTACAGGAGCTTTTCAGATTGTTCAGTTGAGTATTTGTAACAGTTATTTAGAACTAAATTCAGAACTAACCAACGGTGAGAAGGGCAAAGCTATCTACATCTGCGTTATAAGCATTGTATTTAAGTAAGCCCCGGCATTTGATGCCAATAAGGGAATGAAAGTTACAGAAATTCCCCATCTCTATGGATATATTGACTAAGCCTCTTGAGGTATTTTTCGACATCCATGATCAAACATACCCAATCTTAACTCAAATGAAGCCAAATCAGAGCAGGAACATTGACTCTTTCAGCCATGAGGAAGAATGGAGCGTGAACCCAACGATTTATTTGACTTGTTTTCATTAGGTCAATATTTCTATGAAAATGACATTTTATTCCATATCATGTCCATACAACTTTTTGGCACCAAGAGCCCACCCCTGGTTTTGTGTGTTTAGGGGTTTATTTGTGTTTATTTATTTATATGTGTTGCAGCGCAATCGTATTTTACTTCTTCGTTTTTCTGTTTTGACCTTGTTTTTGAAGCTTTCTCATGCGGCGGGTCCTTGAAGTGATTGCTGGCACGAATATCGTTTTAGCCTTAATTCAACAGTGGATCATTCCGAGTGTGGTCAATTCCTTAATTCCTTTCTCCGTGAGTCACACGCCAAACTCTACTTAGATATAAATCAACAAACAAACGCCATTCGAAAATTTGGCCCTAAATCGCCCCAATTGCATGTTTGTGGATTTGCACAAAAAAACAAAAATTCAAATTCTTCTATTAGAGTGAACCAGATGAAACCTAACGTCTTTAATGAAACCTTGCTATACGATTTTGAAACGTTCACTGAATCACTGAACGCATGAGCAAAGATATATTATGTATACGTTAAGAGAGTCCATATTGGACATTCGCTTTACTGGATCAAACGAATGCCCAAGCAATGGCCTTTCTCATTAAGTCAAGCGTTTCATAACCACAAAACCACTATCCTTTTGTACTGAAAGTGTTTTTCTTCAACATGCATCCTTTTTTGATGAAATGCAGAATTGGCCAGTATCTTTATATTGACAAAATTAAATCTACAGGCAAACTAATCCTGGTTTTATTATCCACAGCGATTGGAATTTGGAAATGCGGCTGAGCGGCTCCTAAAAATCGCCGTACGTATATAACCGGACACGAAACTATTCGCTATCAAAAAACAAATGGACCTTTTTTTTCTTTCAGATTCCCAATCACTTGATCTGGTTAACTTGGTTCTACCTGATTTTCCACTCGTTCCTGAACACGATGGGCGAAATTTTGGGCTTTGCAGACCGCGAGTTCTATCGGGATTGGTGGAACGCCAACAATATCCTCACGTTTTGGAAGAACTGGAATTTGCCCGTCCATCGTTGGTGTGTTCGCCACATCTTCAAACCCGTGCTGAAAAGCGGTTACTCGGTTCAGTCCGCTCAAGTGATCGTTTTCTTTATCTCGGCCTTCTTCCATGAATACCTGATTTCGGTGCCACTTAGGGTCTTCAAAGTGTACGCATTCATGGGCATGTTTTTGCAGGTGTGTGGAGCAGATCATACAAGAGTAGATGTGCCTAAAGACTGAGGAATAAGGAGAGTATCATGTCAATCAATGATTTTTTCTTTCAGATTCCACTAATTTTCTTGTCTAGTTGGCTGGAGCGAGTGGCTGGACCTCGGGCGGGGAATATTTGTGTGTGGCTCTCGTTGATCATTGGTCAGCCTTTGGCAGTTATGATGTACTACCACGATTTTGTGGTGGAGCATTATGGTCGCGAGCTTATCAACTATTTTGGCCATTTGGATGCCTAGACACCGGCCTGACATCATCCCAAGGAGGATAAATTTTAATTGCTATTATTCTGAAAATAACCATACATTGTATCCTATCAAAACACAAAAAAACGATTAATAACTATTCTAAACTGCTTCATGTGACTATTTCAAGCGACACATTTTGAATTATTTATTATGATCGACGATTTTAAAGGACGGCTTTTAAGTACTGAATGTACTGAACTAAAAGCTGCCTTGAGTCATTCCAAACTTTGTGGGTTTGTGAGGTTTTCGGAATTTGTTGAGTACAATCACCCAATATCAACCCACTATCACAACAGTCAAAAATCACAGATCATATAATGGCTAGACCTCGCTTCGTGCGAGAAAAAGGTGGGCAACTTTGCTTCATCAGCTGGTACATAACACTACACCCTAAAATGGTGGGAATTTCAAACTTTTCAAACTTTTGCCAGCGTGGCCAAATCCTGAACAAACTCAACGCACCTTTACGTACTTTGTTCTCGACGCGAGCGAGCGTCGCTACTTCTGAGCACGCGGTCGCCCTGAGATTTTGAAGCTAGCGCAGCTGGGCATAGTGGTGTCACTTTTCTCTCGCCGACGGACCGGGCCTATGCGACATCTAGTCATTATATGATCTGTGTCAAAAATAGGCCCCGGTAGATTGGCGCGCATGTGCCAAATGGTAGAATGCCCCATCTCCTTGAGGATTCTTTCTCACAAGCGGGTGATCTTGGTCGCAAGGGAGTTTAAAAAACTTCATAACCGCTTGATGACCTCCCGTCATCAACAACCAGGTCACATGTTCAATGAGGTTGGGTCCTATGAGGGGCAAAGCCACAACTCAATTCACCAAATGAGATCAAAGTTTTCATTTAGCAATCCTTCTTCAATCAATTCAATTCCTCTGAGCAATCAAGAGCACTTAAATCCAGTAATTCCCTAGAGCCCTTATCCCTAAAAACTTGACACCTTAAGATGTCGAATCTGTCATTTTTGGCGGTCTTTCTAAGGTCCCGTTTTTAAAGCTTTGCCGGATCAAATCTAAGAGTAAAGTATTTTTAACCATGGTATATTAATCTTAGCAAGCATCGGAAACTAAAGTTCTGTATCGAGAACCACAAAAAAAAACTAACTTTGTGAGGTTGCGAGATTGTTAACTTGAATTTTAAACATTTAACATTTCAAATCTAACTTAAAAATCCACGTACATGGGAGCCGACGTACATAAACATCCTCAAGTGGACGGCAAAGTCACAGAGTTCCAGATTGGTTATGGTCAGCCAGACTCTTAGATCAATTATAATCACTAGATAGCGTGCAAGCTTTAGTCTGGCTGATTTGACAAGGAAAATGTCGCCATCACAACTATTGAGCGGATAGTTAGTGTGACCAAACATGTGAATCAAGACCAACTTTTGTTAACTCGTTCTTGAAGCCACAAGTTTTTTTGTCCATATATGCATTGAATCAACCCTACATAATGCAAAAGTTTAAATTCATGTTCTTCCTACCAATGACTTATTCAATGTATTGACAAAAAAGTTCCAAGTTGAAGTATTCAAATCCAAGGTATAGTCACCTAGTGACGTCTTGGTTCTTCTGAGAAAGTGACCACTAGCAATAGCAAAAAATGACCCAAAACCATTACTCAATTCCACCTTTGATTCATCAATTTCATAGTTGTCATTTGCTTGTTCACTCAATTCAAATGTTCCCACACTTTTGTCCGCTCAACAGTTGGCGACCGGAGACACATTTTTAGGCATACACTCTGTCCAGTATTAATAGAAGTCAATGTCCAGACTTGGCTAACGATTTGTTGGACAATTTTCAGGTCCCAGCTGACCTTTGGTTCATCGATCACTTGTGCCCAAACAAGTTCACTCTGTGATCGCAATATTCCAAAAAAACTACAACAACATTGCACAAATGGTGGTAAAATGCACTGAACAGACTGTATTTTTTTGTTTGAGCACAACGCGCCATGGAAAAAACAAAGTTTTAACATCAAACCTTTGCTAATTGACAGCTATAACTTGTCCAACAAAATCTTCTGTATGTGGTGATGCCCACCCTGAGGGGCAAAGTCAATCAGGGCTGCCAAAATATGCTACACACATGGTAGTTAGTAGCTACATATATGTATTGACAAATCATATTGCGCAAATATTTTGTTTGATTCATTCAATAACTTGATTTGTTTGCCTTTGATTTGCACATGAAGGTTTTGAAGTAACTCCATGGCGATAATGGATGAGTGTAATCGAACGAATTCAGCTGGGGATTCTGGGGCCAAAATGGCTAGGGATGCGCCAGAGTCGAGACTCACCCTCCATAAAACTTAATCAAAATTCGTGAGCCCAATTTGTTTTCTTCATTTTGACAATCAATTGAAATAAGATTTTTTCCTCATGTAGGAAACTAAAACTATGAAATGTCCAAACCTAGTTCTGACCCATCCCTAGCCATTTTGGCCCCAGAATCCCCAGCTGAATTTGTTCGATTACGCTCATCCATTGTGGACAGATAATCAATAAACTCATTTCATTTTCCAACCCATGCTTTAACTTGGCAATATCATGTCTAAAACTAGCTAAATGAGTTGTAATGTTGTGGGGAGCTGTATGCTTGAAAAACAAAAACAAATCATTCAATAACAGCCTTTGACTGGAAAAACAGCTTAGAAGGGCCAGAGCACTTCTTATTTTACACTATGATGACGGAATCAATTCTTATTGGCATGATTTTTACAAATTTAAAGCGAAAATCTCATTATTACTTGAACTGCCTGACTTGATGGTGGTGACAACTGACAACACTGACAAACGTGAAGCTTCAAAGAAGCCCAACGACTCAATCATCTTGACTAGAGACGCTCTAGTGAGAGACCGGCGAGGTTGGGACCGGCGTCAATGACGCCATTCAATTTGCATCATGTGATTGGCTGATCCCTTTTTGGGCGCCGTTTTCAACATTTCCAAACAGATGGAACCCTCAACAAGCCCTCGCTCAATTCAGTGCCTCCACATCTTACTTTGAAGCAGAAAGTTTGCGTCTTTCTAGAGCCCAACCTAATGTGCCGTAAAAAGGGTTAATGCATCCAACTTGAAAGGTCACTTGAAAGGGTTGATGCTTCCAACTTGAAAGGTCACTTGAAAGGGTTTCAGTGAAAATGCTATTTGACAATTTCTTACGTTCAAAGCATGGAGAGTCTGTTTATTTGGAAATGTTTTTAGTTCAAAAAATCGTTTACTTTTCTCCATGGCGCTTGAGTCAAAACCTCGCCCGTCTCTCACTAGAACTAGAGGGCTGCATTTAGCCCGCTAACTAAAACGTCTCTAATCTTAACACTTTTTTCCATTTATTATGTTTTGGGAAGAAACTGAACAACAACCATGTCTGTAACTCGGAAATGATTCATCTTACAAAAGATGTATGAATCTCAAAAAAACAGGCAGATAGCAATTCTTTTGATACATGTGTTCTTATTCCCTTCATGTCGCCTATTTTCGATTTTAGCCATCTGCCCTCTGCTCTGTTTTATAAAAAAAATATTACATTTACCTGACATCTGATCCCTCGTCTACCATTTGTCTTCAAATCTAAAGTAGCTTCTGAATTCAAAGCTATGTGTGCATTGGGAAAGCCGCCAAAAATCCATTTGAGAACATAAATGATTATGTCTCTTTCACACCTAAGTTGCAAACTGTCTTTCAAAAAAGCCTTTACTTTTTGATACATGTCCAATAAGAAAACTTTTTCATACCACATATATTTTCTTCATATATATCTTCTTTCTATTTGTCTTCGAACATTTCAGCAATATATTTAATATTTTTGTATCCAGTCTTGACAGCATTCTCAAATTGAGGGTAAATGGCCAATCCCACTCTTCCAACATGGTCAGGCATTTCTTCGTTTGAGGGTTGTTTGAAATTTGTTAGTATTTTCGGAAGTAAAAAACAAAGGTGGGTTGAGAGGTTCGCTTTCTCGAACTTGCGCCGTCCAAGCGTGCATGCATGCAGCAAAACAAAACCTTGTTCTAACTTCCCCAGCACCCTACATCAATAAATTCCTGTGGAGTAGTGGTCCAAGCGAAGCATGAGCCATTTGGTGCACACCGTCTGTCATCGTGGAGGCTTGGGCGGGACCTTGGCTCGACCATCAGCCCATTGGTTAACGCGATCGAGCGCGCGCATCCCTAGCCGCGTTCTCTCCTTGCAGCTACTTTTTCAAGGCCACGACCGGTTTGAGCTTGGCCCGGCTTGGCTCCAAGTTCGCGGGTTCCATGGCTCGTGCAAGGCCGCTCTCGGTGCGGCTCGACCGAGCTCAGAGACACCCGCCCCCGTAGATCCGGTCGCCTCGGACACGAACAGAACCGCCTTGCAAGTGGGATTCAAAGAGAAAGGTCTCGACATTTTCGCCGGATTCAGGGCCCAGATTTTGAGGGATCATCTTTTGGAGATGATGACCTTGTTGTTGTTGTTTCAGCTAAAGAAAACGTGAAAACGGCCACGTACGGGAGCGTGATCGTGATCGGCGTGGGCATCACGGCCGTGGTCTTGTACACCGTGTTCAGTGAGCTGTTTTCGTCCAGTTCGCCCGTCAAGTTGTTTCAGATGGCCTCGGAGAAATGCGTTCAACATCCACGGGTGCAAGATCTCTTGGGCGAGCCCATTAAGGCTTTTGGCGAGGAAACGCGACGAGGACGACGCCGACACGTCAGGTAAAGTACGCCCAAATTCTAATCCCTTGACAATTGACTGCATACGACCAAAGCAAAATAATGGAGATACGCACATCAAGATACCTTGCCGATTTTTTAGTCATATGGAATATGTGGATAAAGAGGGACGCAAAGGTATCCGAGTGCAGTTCTATTTACAAGGGTTACGGAAACGCGGCACGGCCAAAATTGATGCCCGAGAGGTCAGTTTTCTGTCATGGCATGTTCAAAGACCTTGGTGAACGTATCGGATGGACGTCTAGTGTCGATTTGCGTTTCAGGATGAGTCGGGTTCGATGAAGACGAGGTTCATTATTGTCACCGCCGATGACTTGCTCGGGACATCGGTCGTGGTCGAAGACAACCGGTAGATGCATACCTCTTGACCCAACCTCAATACACATCCTAAACGATTATCATCATACATGCTGTAATTTAACAAGCCGTGGGAAAGTACCAATTTGTCTACTGCCGTAGAGCCTCGAAAGGAAAGCACGAGATAAATTATGAAGACTTTGAATAATAACTTCAAATTAATTTCAGATATCCACCCTTCTCAATGTTTATGAACTTAATAAGGTCGGTAATGGGTCACACTCAGCTTAGAATAGATATTGTTACGAACGCCGTTTTTCGTCGAGATAGTCGTAATCGAGCCACTATTATCGGACGAAATCGGGTCGATCTCAGTTTGTTTCTTTGTAGTTCTGAAGGCTAGTTTTTTAGACGCCAAAGATCGATCTCAAGATCGTACTTCAGTACTACCTATAAGTTTGATCTTGAGATCGATCTTTGCGTCTAAAAAACTAGCTTCCATTCATTCGGTTAACTTTTTCACCCCGTGGTCAGTGGCCAAGCAAAATACTGTTCGGACGTAAAATTATATATACTGTTTACTGTTTCGAAATTAAGTGCGTACAAATAAGAGTGCGCAGTGAAAACGCACATTTCATTTGAGGTGCAGTTCACAAATATGATAATGAGCATTCTTTCTTAAGGATCTCGATCTAATCATCAATTCACGGGTCTGTATAGCACAGTGGTGACATATTTCTTCCGGAATCGTTGGGTGGTGCTCATGACCATCACCTTATCTCGGATTGACAAAGCGTACATATGGTTCAACATCACATGATTGGGCAAGGGAAGTAAGGTGGGTTCACAAGACAAGGGCGTGTCCTTATTCAGCATCACCTGAAGCAACTGAGGAGGAAGAATGGGAGGATTCGAGCGCCGGCCGCTCATCATGACCTCATGCGAGAAATTTGGAACCACCTGACCGAATTCCTCGGATTTTGTTGACTGTTTCTTGGCATTCACATCTCGGCAATCCATGTCTAGAGCTTCGAACACCTAGAAAGAAAGAAATTTGATCGAAAATTTACTGGCCAGACTCTGAATTCAATGACGTAAATACATTGCATTTGACAAAGATAAATGGGCCTTCGGACGGGAAAAAGGGACTTACTTCGGAATAAGTTTGAAAATTAGAAGGTGATAGGAAAATTTACCTCAAAATCTGATTTTCTGACAACAATCACATTGTTAAGCCCACCCATTCCGTCTGGTACTGTGGGCTCTTTTTGATTATGGAACCACTTATCGTCCACCTTGAACTTGTATTGATGTTCTCCCTCTGGCAGGTCTATGATGATCACCCAATGAGTTTTGGAGCCATGCATAAGGACCTTTTCCCAATTATTGAAGGATCCGCTGATCCAAACGGCTTTGGGCTCGAACATGAACGACGGCACCACCCATTTGAACACAGTAGGAACAAGGCGTTTGTGACTCGAAGTCTGAAACAATTCGAAGAGGAATAACATAAACTCAGGAAAAAGCAATCATGATTATTAGGGCTGAATATTTTAGGTTTTACATAAAAACTTAGGTTTTAACCTAAAACGCCTAATTCGGGCAATTTTTACCTAAAATTAAGTTTTCAGTCAAAAATTTACTTTTTTCTCGCCTTTTTAGGGCAATTTTTACCTAAAACTAAGTTTTCAACCTGATATTAACTTTTTTACTTATCCTAAAGTCCACATAAGGTCCACAATATCCCTCCACAATAAGGTCCCTCAACCCAATGTCTTCAAAAAAAACAAAACACGAGAACAAAGGAAGAGAGAAGAGGAGTGGGAGCCACAATGATTTTCATCCCATCAACATGCCAAATCAGCGTTACCAGGTGGTTTCAGGCAGACATTGCCAAAAGTTGTTTGAAATACTGCCAATTACAGGCGCTCGCTGCCATTTTTGAAGTCACATAACGCCACATTCTGTCACCTTTGAGCCGAATTTTTCTCGTTTTTAATCATTTCATCTCGTTTTTTAGGGCTCAAATATTAGATCTCGTTTTTTAGGTCAAAATTTTTTGATCTCCTTTTCTTGGTCGACAATTTTCGACATCGTTTTTTGGTCGATTTTTTGCCTGCCCTTCCACTTTTTGCCATATTCTGCCACTTCAGAAATTTCTCTACCACAAAATTTTCTATACTGCCATTTCTACCACTTTCCACCACTGCCAAATTAAGTTTTCACTGCCTCTGTCTCTGCTCCACTGCTTTTACTCTTGTAAAAAGTAAACTGGTGTAGAGCAATTAATAAAAGGCTATATTTGGTCTGAATAGCCTCTGAAAAGGTGTTATCTATACAACCTAAAAAAAACCTAAAACGTAATTTTTGGCAACCTAATTATGTCATAATTTGCCCAAAAAGTTAACCTAAAATATTCAGCCCTAATGATTATTAACGAATAAAAGCACCTTTCTCACAAACACGCTCTTGGATAACATATTTTAGGATAGTGAAAATAACGATGTAAACAAAATCACCTTTAGCGTTGCTTCTTTTGATCCCAATGTGAGTGCACGTTTTCGGATTTCTTTGGTTTTCATGGGCGGCCCTTCTAGGGACATTGCATCCAACATCAATGGAATTGGAGCCGTTTTAGATGCCGTTGGAGATTCAATTGAGCCCTTTCGTGCGCCTCCCTGTCTCATGGGTCTGGGTTGGGATGAGGCGTTGCTTGATCCATTTGTATGTTCGGGGATTGCATCTTGACCATCTTTTGAAATGGCGGCGGCGGGTGTTTGTGGATGGGGCGATTGAGACCATAATGATTGAGGAGGATCGTCTAGCCTGAGAAAATTAAGATAAGCGGTCAAAGTTTCAGATAATTTCAAAACCTGCATCCGATTTCAAAGCATTTGAAATTTGGTGGTTGGATTTCAAGTCAAATTTTTCAAATTGTCGAAACATTGCACATGAAGTGGCATAACCAAACGCAAACTAAAAATGAGTTTGAGGAACCGCGTCTTTGTTCAGAGTAAGTAAGAAGAAGGCCTTTTTTTCAATAATCATTGTTAAGAAATATTTCTCTTTATCCATGTGGACAATTTATAAGTGAATTATGTCATAATTGCGGTTCATGATCATAACACGAAACAAAAATGACAACAGTATATTTTTGGTGTCTGAAAATATTGTACTAGCAAACGACCTTTAAGACCAGTCGGTAGATCCTTGCGCAAAGTTTAAGTTATTTTATCAAATTATAACTTTGACAACTTGACTTGGTTTTAAGAATATTGTGAAAATTAAGTTGAGCATTAACAATTGATCAATCGACGATAAAAATAAAATAAAAAACCAAGCATTCAACAGCAGGCAATCAAATTGTCAACTCAACTCAATTTTTGACAGTTATTCTGTTTATAATAATGTATTGTGTGGTGGGTCTGGAATAAAGTAGGAAGTCGGTGTTGGTCGATTTTGTCAAAAGACTTTGTGTACTAAACCAAGGATGTCCTTGACTAAACGTATGTTTTGTTCTTCGGCAAAGAGTTACGAAAGTTATTAAAATATCAAATATTCTGTTGTCAAACTTTGACTACTTATCTTCAAAAAACCGACATGGTTAGTTAAACAGTATAATAGACAGTTTCCTGGGCATTGATCCCAAATTAGTTCAGTGTGCCATTTTAACACTGCGCGGTTGCTCGTCAAAAAATCTACGGTGATAGAAAGATTTTTTAAATTTCCCTCTTGACGAGTACGAGAACAGTATATCGTTATTCCATAGCGGATAAGAGCTAACCGGTGTGAAAATGAATTCAAGCAATGGGTTCAGAGAGAAAGGTAACGATCGCGGATAAATCTAAAAACCTCTCATTAATTTTGAACCAGAAAAAACATACAAATGATCATGTTTCTAATCTCCACTAAATTGCTGATTTCATTGTAGTAGCACGCTTGTGGATGACATGTTGCTTGAGACACCCGCCGTCTGAAAGTTACATAACAAGTCAGTAGCTTTCCGTAGAGCTCTTTCATCCATTGCGTTGTATCAAAGGAAAGCATGGTTCTACCGTGAAAGGAAGAGCAAAATTCAATTCGAATTTCATCTTGACCTCACGCGGGATTAGTTTGATTTGAAGTGAATGGAAAATATGAGAAAGCAATAGCTCAGAAGGGATAAGTAGACAGATCGTTAAAAAGGCACAAATATTTCTTGACCCGGTGGGAGCCAACTTTAAGGCTCAAGCCAATTGGACTTGTCTTATTTTAGTAGGCAACTAACTCAATGATGCTTGTAGCTTACTTGGTTCTATTCATGGACAGGGGCTCCGTCTCCTCCTCTTTGGCTTCCTCGCCAATGGAATCAAAACTCTTGAAGTCATTGGCTCTAAAAACGCCAATGTTCTTTTTCCCACCACTTCCGCCATGCGGAACTTGCCGATTGCCGGATGAGGAGTTGTTCCCCATTATGAAGCAAGCCCTGTCAACACTCCAAATGGTCCGAAAACAGCCATCAAACCATGGCCAGGTTTCAATCACGCACCATATCCCAAGTCACTTTCCTCAGAGCACTAGGAAAGCAGCAATTCTGGAAAACTTGAAAACTCTGTTGACGCCATCCGTCGCTGACTTGCTCGCTCAATCTCTCTTTCACCAGGAACAGTGAGAGCGACTTCTGTGCTTTTGCGGCCGTCTGAGTTCAGTCTTTTGATTCTAGCCGCTGCCCCTCGTCCAATCGTTCCTTCTCTGGGTTCTGCTCTCAGCCGCAACGGCCTCGAATCGTCCTTCAGTTTGTATGAACAAGCAACCTCGGTACTCGATGGGGAAGAAAGCCATGCAACGCAACGCAAATCCCCCGAACTCAGCTGTTGAACAGATTTGATGGCTACTTGAATACAGTGGACATGTATGTATGTGTGTCCTCTGGAGCAGCTTCAGAGGTCGAGTTTGTTGGCCCTCGTACTACTATTGGACAGAGTACTACTGCACTCTGCAGGGTGTTTCGATTGACACTGTAATGTATCATTAATACTAAGATTACAAATATTGATTAATGATACTTGATGGAAGTTTTGCTTATTTGTTACCAACATAAAGCGTTGGATTTGTACGAGGAAAATGCCGCCTTGCTCCCACGGGAAGTACAAGGATCACCACTTCGTTCCTGACTCACTACCTAAGTAAATTCACAATCAGATCAAAGCCAACCGTAGTAGTTCCCCATATCCTCAGTCTAATATCAAATTGATTTCAAGGTTTATAGTAGGACTAGAATAAAGTTGTTGTTTTTTCGGTCTAAAGTTGCAGTTTTTTAAATCCTAGAGTAGCAAATTTTTTTATTAAAAATTGCACTCAATTCGACGAAACTTGCTAAAATGTTTCTGGCCCAAACACGTCGGGGTTTTTTAAATAAAAATGTCAAATTCGGCCAATTGTTTGTCTCAATTCTGGGCGAAAATTTGAAGTCTTAAGTTTGTGTTTTCTTTAAACTTTGGCTACCTTAAGAACGCAGCTTTTTGGCAGAAATTATTCAAGATAAAAAACATCAATACCATGAAAATGTCCTGAAAAAGTACGTGTGAAATGTATATTCCGAGCAAAATCTCGCAGAATTTCAGTGATCGAGGCAAATAAAGGCCAAAAGTTGCTAATTTTGATTAAAATGGCCAAGAGTTGCAATTTTTGTAACAAGTTGCATTTAGCAACTTTGTCCGAGCCCTAGTTATAAGACATCAGATGTCATGAAAAAAGTCTACCGATTAAGCTTTATGGCATACTTGGAAATGGCCTTAAAGCCCAATTTGAGTTGAGTCTTTCTTGCAATATTTGACGCTCCCTGTAGAGACGCAAGCGACAGAGGAAAGACTAGTCTTTTCGCCTCTTGAGTTCTGACGTCACGTGGTATGCGCCAAAGATCCAAAGTGGCTCCGAAAGATTATAGGATCATAAATTGAACCTGTAATCAGTTACATGACTAAGACAAAATACGTCTTTCAAAGTTCAATCTGGCGCTTTTACTACTTTTGACAAATACGTCCGAGCCGTGGCAACAACCTAACTTCTTGTCATCGGAGCCTCGGTGTCTCTCTCAGAAAGAAAACTTTTCTTTAGATAAATAAAGGCCATTTAGCTTGTGTAAGATG